>BKCP01005406.1:372007-392168 GCA_008636005.1 Striga asiatica | reverse complement strand
TATTTATCTAAAAAAAAAAAAAAATATGCAACGTCGATTTTCCACATAAATTTTGTCATTAAAAAATGAAGATATTGTTGCAAAGTGAAGACAATTTTTATAATCTCCCTCATCACTATCTTTCATTAACTATAATTTCTCCAAAAAGAAATATTTTTACTTTTTGGGACTGGTGAAAGTTCATTTTTTTTTTTTTCCTTAGGAAGGATAAAGAATATTCTATTGTTCTTTTGACTTTTGAGAGAGGTAACTTTACTTGGAGGTAACTTTGTTAATTTTTCATTTACTTATTTTGTGCAAGTTAGTTTAATTGCAGATTGCAGTTGTGCATGCATGTATATATGAATAGGTCTATTATTATTATATGTTAAAAAATTATATATAACCGATAATCAAGCCAATATCTTTGATAGTAAATTAAAAGATACAAAAACGTGAGTGAGATAATGTTAACCAATAAAAAATAATAGTTTTTTTTTACTAAGCGTAATATTATTCTAAAAAGGAAATATTTATTTTTTATTTAACGGGATAAACATATTTGAATATTTTTATGGAAATTCCTAAGAAGTTTATTGGTATGGAATGATCATTATTTTGTTAAAATGTTCATTGTTTTTGTATAAAATTTTCATATCATTAACCGTTTATTGAAATATTTTTTAATATTTTAAAAAATGTATTATTACTTTTATTTTAAATAATATTGTGTGTTACACGGGGACCATGCTAATTTCTAAAATTTTATTACAGTCACATTTTTCGGTATATAAGTAACATTTTTTAAAATGACAATAAATTTTCTAAAACATATCATATGACTGCATTAGTTATATCTACATTAATAGGCAAATTTATTTTTTTATACTTCTATTGTTTCAATTATATTTATCTAAATTTAATTTTTGGTTATAAACATGGATTCTTTTTTGTCTACTTTATATGCACTATGAAAATAAAAATAAAAAATAATCAAAAGATGATTAATCAGTATATCATGAAAGAAAAATAGATACAAATAAAAAAATATTAATGTTCATAAAATAAAAATAAGCAATAATTTAAATTAATTAAGTTTTTTATTATTTTAAAATTCATCCCCTAGGATAACCTTACTTACTCCTTTTCTTTTTTTTGGTGCGGACAACCTTACTCCAAACCATTATGATATGAATGATAAATAATGATTGAAATTCAGAATTCCGAATTGCCAGAAAATGACACGTAGAAAACTTTGCATTAATAAGAGAAGTTGATTCCAAATTCCAACTGAATTAATTGGGCTTGAACCATCGGGCCAGAGTTCACAGTTCCAACTTCCCTTCCAAGTAGACGCTATTTAATCAATCTGGCCCAATAGGCTTAAATCCTTTGNAAAAAAAAAAAAAATCTCAACTGAAACACAAACCAGTGGAGGGAAACTACACTTATCTTCAACTGAAAATGTAATGGCACCAATAGATCCTTATCTCTCACTCTGTGTACAAAACCAAGAAGAAAAAAAGAGCCCCTTTTTAGCTAAAGTTCCATTATTATTTTTCTTTTTTTCTCCTCTTCAAATATAAATGGATAAGGAAAAACCAATTTTTTGCAATAAAAAACCAATCTGTTTACAAACTACAACTCAGGATTCAAGTGTACAATCTTCGAGTTTGACTAAAACGATACTTCGAAAGGGACTTTCGTGGCAGACCCCAATCCCAGGCGATGAAGTCGAAGGTGTGATATCTTCGGTTTGTTTACGTTATTTCGAAAAGGGGTATTTTCGGAAAGTACTTTTGACAGTATTTTTTTCACTTGTATATAAGATCAGGGGAAGTTTGTTCTGTTTCTTGTTTCAGTTCGTTACAGTGTCGGCCTGCAAGAAGGAGAGTATTTTGATTCGAATCGAGAAAAAGAGAGCCCTTTCAGATTCAAATTAGGCCGCGGTATGTTCTTTTCCACAAGAAACCTTTCATTTTCTTACAAATGCTTCCTCATAGAAGGTGGCACTTTTATTTATATGAAACAAAAGACAAATGTCATGCTGAACTTTGAAATTTAAGCCTTCTGAAAATGAGGTAAGGTCTAAGAATTGGCTTTTAACTTGAGCAAAGTGAAATATTACTATAATTGAAAATCAATTTGATAGGTGAAGTTATAAAAGGATGGGATGAAGGCATTGCCACCATGAGAAAAGGTGAAAGGTCAATTATCACAATCCCACCAGAATTGGCCTATGGAGAAATTGGGTTCTCTCCTTTAATTCCTCCGAATTCAACTCTCATTTTTGAAGTGGAGCTAATTTCTTGGTACCCCATTAGAGACATAAGTGGTGATGGAGGAATATTGAAGAAGATAATAATGGAAGGGGAAGGATGGGCCACTCCAAGCAATGATGATGAAGTCTTGGGTATTCACTATTTTGTTTTTTCTTGAATTTTTGAAGGAGCAGCTTAACCGTTAGGCGGGTCGACCTGTCATACTTTTGAAATGAAATGCATACTTATGTGATGAAATGACATGTTTTTGTTTATGTTGTTTTTTAAAGTATGACATTTCAGTTTGAAAGTATGCATATCTGTTAGAAAAATATGATATTCTAACCGTTAGGTTTGTTTAAATGTAAGTTTACTTTGCTCTTATAGTTTTAGGATTTCCTTTGAGCAATTATATATTCATCGTTTTATTAATTTTCGCGAGCAATTTTATTTGTTGTAGACACATGAAAAAAGAAAAAACCAATTCATTGATCTTTACCTTCTTGTAGTCAAGTATGTTGCAAAATGCGAGAATGGGAAAGTCATATCTGAATCCAATGAAGGCCTGGAGTTCTCACTAACAAGTGGTGAGTTGGGCTTCTGAAGTTTGGTCTAACTAAGGCAAAGGTCTCATAATTAGCCCCAACTTTTGGGAAGCTTCGATTTGCCCTCACCGGATTTTTTTTTACCGTTAGATCACACATACACACACACCAACAAGGGTGTGTGTTGATCAAACAGTAAAAAACCGGTGAGGAAAATATCTTCTTTACCCCTTTTTTGGCCTAGCTTATTGGTTCCTTTAGGGAATTATAAAATTATGGGTATGGATTTTGGTGGGACTCTTAATCAGGTCATCTCTGTCCTGCAATGAGCAGAGCTGTGAAAACCATGAGGAAAGGGGAAAAGGCAGATATTTCTGTGAAGCTCAACTGTAAGTTTGAAGTTTGATTTATTTTTATTGAAGTAATAATATCATATCCAAATATTATGCAGTACCAAAAACTGCCTTTCAGATTATGATAAGTTTCACCATATTTTACTTTCAAATTCATCGACATTTTATAGATGGCCTTATGCATCACGAAAGTGGGACACAAACGGTTAATAGTACATATCCACAGTATCAAAACTTGACCATTCATCTCGAACTGGTATTATGGAGAACTGTTGTCGATGTCAATGGAGATGACAAAATATTGAAGAAAATAATGAAGAAAGGAGAGGCTTTTGATCGTCCTAACGAAGGATCTGTTGTAAAAGGTATTCTGCGCCTAACCGACATTTTTTTTCCTTCATTGTTGTTCGGAGGGTTTAATTAAAAAGTTTGTACATCTCATCCTTAAGAGTGGAGCTTTGTAATTACGATTGTAGTCTGTACATTATGCTTTTTGCAGTGGTTTACGTAGGCAAACTTGAAGATGGCACAATCTTGGAAAAACGAGGATGTGATGAGGAACCCTTCGAATACGTGTGTGGAGAGGGTGCAAAACTATTTCATTTTTTGTTCCTTTTTGTGTTCTCTAATGCTTTTCTTATTCAATCAATTTACCATGTTCTTCGAATTATGCCAGAAAAATGGAGGGAAAAAAAATGAGGTAGATATGACCTAATTCTTTACATTCATATGCAGAACAAGTCCAGGAGGGCTTGGACAAGGCTGTAATCACCATGAAAAAAGGAGAAGAAGCTATCATTAAAATCAGCTATGACTTATTGGACCTCTCTAAAGTTGGAGGATTGGGTACTTCAAATGCATTGCTTTATGAAATCAAATTAATTGATTTCACAAAGGTAGAATCTAGCTAATTATGTTTTAGTGTTCTATCACAAAATAATACTAATTGGTCTCTTTGCAATTCACACTAAATTTCAAAGGTACTTGCACAACTCACGATCTTTTCGACAAATTAGCCGAGATCTTTTTAAAAGTGGGAGTGATTTGGGTTTTCAGGAAAAACCGTTTTGGAAGATGGATGCACAAGAAAGAATACACACATGCCAAGCAAAGAAGGATGATGGAAATATACTTTTCAAAGCTGGAAAATTTCTGCTTGCCTCCAAGAAGTATGATAAGGAATGTGATTTAGGAATGAAAAAGAAGTAAAATTAAAAACTACACACAAAAACTCTTAAAGTATCGATAAAAGCTAATTGTAACCACGAGCTTGTAGCTCAGACCTCAAATGGTACTCACCTTTATTTATATCTAGTTATAGTTCCTCATACTAACATAGTTTGATCACTTTTAACCACTCTGCAGGCTTCAAAATACGTTGAATACAATCATTCATTTAGCGATGATGAAAAGGCTCAAGCAAAAGGTTTGCGACTGTCGTGTTATTTGAACGAGGCCGCTTGCAAACTTAAACTCGGAGAATATCAAGAAGTCTCGAGATTATGCACCAAGGTCCTATTCACTTCTCTATACTCTATAGTCCCTTCATGTGTAGATATTTGGATAATTACAAAAACTAACCCTGCACCTTTTAAATCTACCCCTTAGCAGGTGCAGATTGTGAAATAGAAACATTTGTTAAGCGGGATATTTGTACTTTTGAGAGATAATGGGAGTGTTTTCATAGTTAAGCTAAACACTAGAGGTAGTTTATGTAACTATCCCAAACTCTAGAGGCAGTTTCCGAAACTATTGGATAAAGAAATTCGAGGAATTCACTTGGTTTTACTCGGCAACAGGTCCTAGAATTAGACCCACACAACATAAAAGCTCTGTTCAGAAGATCAGAAGCATATATGAGAACATCGGATATAGAGAAAGCAGAGAGGGATATTAATCAAGCTCTATTGCTCGATCCAAACAACAGGTATGTGAATCCAGCTTTTTGATTTCTCTTCTTTAGATTATTCTTTTTCCAAAGCTTTCTTCAAGAAAAATCTTTGTTTTTTCTTTTCCTTTCTCGAATATTACTGTTTTCTTGAAATAACAGGGAAGTGAAGATCAAACGCAAGGAGTTGAAAGAAAAACAGAGGCAATATGCTGAACATGAAGCTAAAATGTTCAGCACTATAATTTCAAGAATAGATTAAGCTATCCAAAACCTGTTGTCAAATACTTTGAAAGGGACAGATTGTGAAAGCAAGACAGTATGATCACTTGGAAGCTTGTCGAACTTGTATTTCAAGTGCAAATTCAAAAACGAAAGGGATAACTCGAGTTTAAATTAGAAAAAAGACAGTTACTGATTGTACTTTGAATAAATGCAAGCATGTATCTCGATCCACTATAATTTGAGTTAGAACACGAAGACTCGGATTTTCTATTATTGTCTTAGAGTGAAGGTGACTAGAATAAAATTTATAAGTAGTGCGATTCTAGTTAAGATAGCTTTAATGGTTTTATTACATTGTTTTCTACTAAGTGAACAAAAAGAAAGGTACATAATTCGAACTAGCAAGTGTTGGTAGAGCTTACATTTTGCACCTTATGAAGTTGTTAATCACCATTGTTCATGCATAGTGTTCTCTGGTAAAATACGAGACATCTAATGCAAGTGATTCCTAGCTTGTAATTGAAAAGAGATGTTTTGAAGTAAATAGAGTTGACAGAACACAGGTCCCATACTCCCATCACTACATTTGGGTGAAAAAGTTTAAAGGCTTTCCAAAAAGTTCATATGAAAGTAAAAAAATGATATTCTCAACAAAAATTCTATAAACAAGCCAAAATAGTTCTAGTCAACCATGAAACATAAGAATAAACACTTCAAAAGCCCAAATGAATGCAAAACCAAATAAATTTGGTTGGTAGGATATCACTTCACACAGTCACACACATACACACACAAGTAAATACATAAGTAATATAAAATTTCAAACAGCCAGACACGAGATAAAAAATTTCATCAAGCCACAAAAAACCAAAAAAAAAAAAAAAAAACATCAATCTGCATACCCATTTCCTTCACATGCTCATACCAAGTCAACAGAAGTCAATCATCCCAATTATTCACAAATCAACCCCCAAATTTCTAGGTTTTTTTGGGGGCAGATTCACCAAGAAGCAGATGAAGAAGATTAAAACGAAGAAGCATCAAGAATCCTACCAATTTCAAAGGAGACAAATGCATCAACGCATGCATACTGAACCTGAGCCGGCGTCAGCCACCGATTGTCCCATCTGCTCATCGTAACCCACCTCGGCTTCTCCACGTCCCTCTCCAGCACAACGCCGGCGAGGGTTCTCAGCCCCGCACTATTCAGATCCGGACGCCCGTACCTCTCCGCCGCCAGTTCCCTCAAATCCACCGTGTTGTTGTTGGACTCGAGCTCGTAGTCCTCCTCGATCTTCTCCAGGTCCTGATACACGCCGACTCCGACGAACGTGTAGCTAGGGTTCGCGAGGAAGTCGACGAGCGATTTGGGAATATAGGGGGCGTGGATGAGCTGGTAGACGAGACAGCGGCGGCCGACGCAGAGCTGAAGGGTGGCCGCGGGGTTGCTGTAGTTGCGGTTGAACGAGGGGCGCCACTCGACGTCGAGTCCTACCACTAGGTGGTGGAGGCGGCGGTGATGGACGGACTCGACTTCGGAGATCCAGTCGACAACGACGTCGGGATCGTGGGTGACGGTGGTGTAGACGGTATCGTCGAAGAAGAGGACGTCGTAGGTGTTGTGGCTGTCGTAGGGTAGCTGGTGGTCGATGATGTCAATGTCCGCGGCGGCCGTCTGGTTGTACGCCATGGCTGACTGCTCGGCTGCGCACTGTGTGTGTGTGAAAAAGAAAGGTAATGGAGAAGAAGAAAACGATTGGACGTTTGGACTCCTTTTAGAAGAGAGTCCAAAGGGTGAAGGGAAAAGGAAGAACTGACGCGCGAAAATGGCGCGTGTATAGGACGTGAAGATTTTGTCATTTTATTTACAATTTTGTACGTGATTTAAATTTAGAAATAATTAATATTGTAATATTTAGTTTGATTTGATAATGATTTTGCAAATTTTAGGACTTCCATCTTAAAATCTTTTCTTGAACTTATCTATATCTATATCTATCTATCTATCTATCTATCTATATCTATCTATCTATACTATTATAAAAGGATGAGTGATTTTGTAAAAATAATGATATGCCCAAAAAACCCTTACTTTGACATATTTTTAATGGTAAATTAGTAATACAATAATACTCATCTTATTTTATATTTTTAATTAACAAATGAACTACCTAAAAAACCCTTACTTTGACTTAATTTTAATGACAAATTAGTAATACACTAATAATCTTCAAATCTTATATTTTTTAGTTAATCATTAATATTTAATTAAATAAATAACAACGTAACATTGAAAACTAGCATAACATTGAAAACTATTACGATCCACGCCCAAAGTATGACTCAAATAATTCTAAATTTACTAAAAATGATGGAGATTGAGGTGGTCTTTGAAGAAATTGTTATAATTCTCTTAGCTAAGTAGCTGTTGAAAAAAAAATAACTCTTCCACAGAAGTCCACCAAAACAAATTGGTTCTTGTAAACAATATCTACAAAATAATCTTATGTAATATTTAGTCCAAATGTTTTATTATATTCTATGTCTAAATGTTGTGCTAACTAAAATGGTAACTCAGAATACTACTATAAAAGGATGAGTGTTTTTGTTAAAGAAAGAAGTCACTAATATACTCTTACTTTGGTATATTTTTAATGGTAAATTAGTAATAACATAATATATAACCTATCTTATATTTTTTTTATTAATAACTAATATTTACCTAAAAACCCTTTTATTTGACATATTCTTAATCTCAAATTAGTAATGCACTAATACTCATTTGAAATTTTATTCATTTAATACAATTAAATGAATAAAACATTCCACATCTCTTAGAAATCAACCACAATATTCACACTATTATTCTTCAAGAATTCGGTTTCTTTCACATATCTCTCGAACCGTTTTCTTCCATATCTCTAAAAAATCAACTCAACATTAACCCAAACAACAAAGTTTTGAAATGATATTGAATTTTTGTTTTGAATAACGTCCTTATTTTAATATAATTTCGATGATAAAATTGTAATCATATTTAATGATTTTAATATATAAAATTTATTTAAACAAAAAATTATGCAACAAAAACAACAGAATAAATACTTATAAAAGATCTAAATATTCTCAACTATTTGTTTACCTATCTTTTAACAAAATGATAAATCTTGGTAAAACATGATAACTTAGTTGAGGGGTAAATTTTATATAATAAATAATTTACAAGATACATACATAACTTTAATCAAGAGAAGATACCTCAAATATTACTGAAATCATGCACACGTGAAATATATACATAATCTAACAAACTAGAAAAATCAAAGAATTCATTTAACTAGATCATTATTTAAGAAAAATAAACTCTTGTATTTAAAACTAAAATTAGATTGCACCTTAGTTTTATTGGATTGAATTTTGATCCCACAAAAATCGTCATTGTTTAGTGGTTTGTATTTTCAAATTTTGGTCGCAAAACTAATAGAGTTAACGAATCTTTACGTGACCATTACGTGATTAATATCAAGTTGCGTAATTTTTTAATTATAAGACTTAAAATATATAAATTTTTCATTCAATTATTAATAAAAATGTTCATGAAATTTTAATTATTATTATTATTATTTTATTTGAGCAATTAATTTTCAAGTTGAGCGCTCTATAAACGATTATAATTCAAAATTTTATAAATAAAATATTTTATTTATTGATATTATTCAAGATTCTTAAATACTTTTATGACTTTTTCAATAAAATTTAAGAGTTTAACCATAAGTATCCTATCAAATAAGATAACTGTTTCAACAATATTTATTTAATTTTACAAGTTTATTAATAACTATAAGTAAAATATTTAAAATCGATGTTGTTTGTCCCCATAACGACCACAAACTATATAAATATTTGTTTTTCAAAATAACATATAAAAAAAGAATAAATTATGTAATAATATGGGAAATAAGTTTTTAAATAATTATTTTGCAACCTAAACTTTTAATATACTCAATTTCTTTACGTAAAATAAGATTAGAATAATTTTATGAAATTAAATAATACTAAAACCCGGTCCAATTTTTTTCATGTCGATTGGGATATTAGTTGAGCAGCATGATTTTATTTTGATCATACAATTTTCTACAAATTAATTATAATATCTAAAGAATCGTATATGCCTATTCGCAGCAAATTAATTATTTTTACCAATAATTATATCATATATCACCATTACTCATCTATTAGTAATAACTATAAGTAATAAAATTGAAATCCATAATGTTGTCCTCATAACACCCATAAAGTAAAGAAACTATTTTTTTCTTTCAAAATAACCTATAAAAAGTAATCATTTTTGTAATAGTATGAGAGATTAATTGTTGAATGATTGTTTTGCAATCGAAACTTCTAATCAACCCAATTTATTTGCTTAAAATAAGGTTAGAATAATTTTATGAAAATGTATAATACTAAAACCCAGCCTATTATTTTCATGTAATTAATGAGAAAATTGTTCTTATATATAATAAAATAGAACGGTGTACAATTAATTGATATATAATAAGACATATGACCCAAAAGGTTATATACTTAATTTTATGTATTCTTTAACAAATATAAGAGTTATATATGGGAAATTTATATATAAAAAACAAAAAAAACACAAGTGGACACAAATAAAAAAAAAAAAAAATCTGGACCAAAATCAAAAACCAGTATTCTGAGAATACGTTTTCTTTACAAATTGTCATTGAAAAACGTATTCTCAGAATACGTGTTTCAATGAAAAACGTATTATACAAATACGTTTTTCAATGAAAATTACAAAAAAAAACGTATTCTCAGAATACGTATTTTTTATTTATTTCCACAACTTTTTTTTTTGTTTTGTTCTTGTCCACTTCATTTTTTCTTATTTTTTTAAGTGTAAAAACCAGTTATATATATATATATATATGTATACACATATGTAAACATATAAAATAACAATATGAAGGAAAAAAATATTAAATTTGACAAATAATATTAAAAATCCGTTAAAGTTGTAACACTTATTAATAAATATTAAAAAGTAACAATAAAATATTATAGTTAATAAAAATAAAGATAAAACTTTTAAAACTTGTACTTATCGATGTAAACGAGTTGAGTCACTATTAGAGGAATTAAGAGAGCTAATATTGGCTTTTTGGTGGATTCAATTTCTTAACGCAATTCAGGTGTTATTAAACGCTTATTAATTTTTTGTTATTATTAATTCTAAGTGTAAATTTTAGGTGATAGAAAATAGTTATTTGTACTTTTATCCATCATTATCTTTAAATTAATTAAAAATATATAGTGAATCATGATATGCCTATATACGTTGAAAATTAATTATTTTTACTAAGAATTTATATCGATATAGTACCATTACTCACCTATCTATTAATATGTATTATTACAATAAATCAACTTTATTAAAAAATGTACAAAATATTTTTTTTTAATATTTGATAATAATATTAATTAGAAAATTGTAATTATACATAATATAATATAAAGATGTACAACTATAATAGATATAATAAGACATATGACCAAAAAAAGTTATATACTTAGTTTTATGCATTTTTTTTAACAAATTTAAAAGTTATATGTATATATATATGAAAGAACAATATAAAGTAAAAAAATATTAAATCGGATACATAATATTAAAAATATAATTAAGTTGTAATACTTACTAATACATATGAAAAAAAGCAATAACTAAAAATGTTATAATTAATAAATATAAATATAAAACTTTTAAAACTTGTACATATCGATGTAAACGAGCACGATTGTTACTTTTTTTTGTGCTTAGTAATTATAGGTGTATGTTAGGTTATTGACAATAGTTATTTGTACTTTAATCTATGTGTATTAGGGCTTTTAATTTTCTTAAAAATAAATTGATTATTGTAAGTTTAAATAATTTTTATTTGTTATTAGCTTTTTTAATATAATATATAAATATTATATTACATATAAAAATAATACTTATTTCCATTAATATATAGGGAAACTAATTCAATTGAGAAATTAGTAGGTAATCTCAACATAAAATAACGAGTGACTTGTAAGAAAATTATATGGACTAAAAAGTAGATGTTTTAATATATTTTAAAAGAAAAATTATAAACACAATTAATAAATAAAAAAATTACTACATAAACATTTTAATGATTATGAAAGAATATAAAAATTCCATATTATAATGAAAAATCCAACAGTAAGGTATTCCACAGAAAATACCAACAGATATTTCACTGGTATAACTTCTATTGAAAAGATTCACTAGCTATTCCAATGGTGAGTAAATTAAATTACATTGAAATTTTTGTGGATTTAATATCTCAATTACTAATATTTATTTTTGTGTGAATTTACATTCGATTTTTTTTTTTTTGGTCATATTTCAACCATTAAAAAAATTGTCACTGAAATTGGGAAAAACAATGAAAGTTCCATTGAAAAACTAGCTGCAGTGGCGAATCCAAAATAATTTCATGTTAAGAGTACTATCTAATTAATACAAAAGTATTGCATCAAAACAACATAATGTCATTACAATTTATAAAGTATACTTTTCATAATTTGTCAACTTTCTCATATGTATTACTTTTTTTTAACACATCAATACAATCACAATAAGTTCAATAATATTAAACAAAAACATATTTTTTCTCAATTCGACATAAGAAAATCATACAAAAAATAACACATTTTTCAAAATCTTTTTATGAACAAAAATTTATGTTGTAGTACAGTTGACTCGACAATATAATAGATGATTGTATAAATTACGAATATATAACTAGAATTCTACATACACTTAAAAAAGACTTAAAAATATATTTTCTAAAATTAGATAAAAAATATGTCGCAAAAGAGAGATAATAAGATATCATCATGAATAAAAGGAAAAGAGAGAAATAAAGCGTAAAATTGTAAACTTTGATATCATATTTTCTTTAGTCGGGATACCGCATTGATGTTATAATTTTAATAACTTTATGAGTTGAATTAAATTATAATTGGTTGAGTTGTAAATTAATCCTTATTTGCCTTTATTCTTTTAATTTTATTTTCTAAATAGAGGACATGATTAAAATTATGAAAAATGTTCTCATAATACTTGTTAGATATCTTATGCTATTTGTTTTGGGATGATGCCAGTTTCGGGACTATTGGACAAACATGGATCTGCACATGATTGCAGCAAAATATTTTTGTTATAATTTTCATTGAAAAATTCAAACGAAAATTGTAACGTTGAAATATTCGTTAGAATTGTTGTTGAAATTTCGTTGTAGTATGTTTTCATTGGAATTTCATCATTTTCTCGTAGTAAAAGTATGACTCCAAATGAAACTAAAAAATTTGCACTATATATAATATTGTGTGCAGTTAATTGTTTTGAAAATTATTGATAATGATACAAAATATAACATATTTAATGTAATTATAATTTAATTTATGATAATTAGTAATTAAAAAAATACATATAAGTTGAAAAGTCCTTAAATAATTTATTAGTATTATAATAATTAAAGAAGAGGCCAGAATGATGTTCTACTGGAAAGGTAATATTAATACTAAACAAGATGTAAAAATGATATTCTACGTAATAAAAAAGTAAAACTACACAACGAGAAAGCTTATAACTGACATTCCACTCAAAAAAAAAAAATGATAAAATTAATAAATGTCATATATCAATTGGAGCTAGCGAATGATAAATGTAAAAATATACTTGAGATGCACATTTATAATAAATATATTTATTTTTTTGTCTTAGAAATTAAATTTTTAGTTAAAAAATTAGTTAATTTTTACCATTAAATTTCTTATTTTTGAAATACTTAATTTTTTTTTGGTTACCCTTTTATATGTAATATATCATATCATTTCTTTCCCATGATATTTGATTTTACCAATGTTTTGTAAATAAAATAAAAATAATATAATTATTTATATCGATGTAAAATAATATATATATATATATATGTATATGTATATATCAATACCAATTTAGAATAATAAATAGACCTAAAAGAATCTTATAAAATAATTATAAATTCATGTTAAATTAATTTTATTAATTATAAAATAATATAAGATAAGCTTGTGGTATATTTTTCTGACATAGATTTGAATTATTCATACTAAGAAAAAAGTCAACTAGATGTAATTGTACAACTACTACCAATATTAAATATGTGAATTAAAAGAAAAAAATAAATCGGTTGTATGTTAAACTATTATTCAATTATTGCTTGAAAGGGAACACCATAATGGTTGTAAAATGTATTTTTTGTGAATATAAACATAAATTAGTTACTTAATATTTTATCAGAACATGGAAATAAATTCAAAACTTTTTAATATTATAAACAATATAAAACTACATTTTTATCAAGTATATTATCACTATCAAACACGTAAAAAGAACGCATTGAGTATAAATGTTCTCTAATTCTCTCAAGAAATAAAATATTATTTGTGAATAAATAAAAAAAAAAAAACAAGTAAACCAATAGTAATGCAATGAGGAAAAGAAAATTTCTGAATTTTTTTAGAAAAGTATGAATACTAATATCAAGAAAAAAAAATCTTTTAAAATTACTACTTTTTTTGTTGCTAGCATTTAAGTATATGTTCTCTATAAGAAATTAGTTCTCATAAATAATGATTCGATATTATCATAAGATAGACCACAAACTTCAATAATGACTTCATAGTAATAAAGTTAACAGATGACTAAGAGTATCATAATATAGTATAATTCAAATTCTTCTCATCTGAAATATTTTGACAAATACTTCTCAATATTGTCTCATTGTTTTGTTTTGTTTTGTTATTATTGAAGAATCAATAAAGGATCTTTATCTTGAATATTTTAAGCATTAGTTATGATACAAAAGATTGGACAATAAATGCAATAAATGTTATTAGACACATAAATATTGCAAATCCGAAGGAATATGGAAGGTATCTATCTTCCAAATTAGTAATACTGAAAAGGGAATATTTGATACTGATTAAAATATTTTTGAATGTTGAATAAGTTGTCACTTTTTGATAAGAATATTTACAATCATAACTGTGTATTATGCTCGATCATACGCGCAATTGTTTTAGAGTACATATTTTCATGTAATGTGTGATGATTTCAAAAAAATAATTTAGCATCTTCAGAGAAGTACATGATTTGGGAAAATCAAATTTTATTTAGAGATGAAATTCGTTACCACCTCATGGGTAAGTACCAATTTGTCTATGTGGAGAGAGAGAGAGAGAGAGAGAGAGAGAGAGAGAGAGAGAGATATGTAGTAGTTTATATAGTGATTAAAAGAAATATCAAGAATGTTAATGACACAAATATCAAGAAATTTAATGCTACAATTGCTTATTTCACAGAGATAAGTTAGCATGTTTGTTTATAAAATTTTTTGGTTTTGTTTAGATTTTTTGGTTTGTTTGGTTAATTTTGAAAAAGGTGGTATGGTTAGTTGTTAGTAGGTATATTAAAATAATATTTATAATAAAATAATTAAAATTGATATGATGCAAAAGTATGAGAGAGATATTTGAAGTGATGGTTAGTTAAAATAATGTGAGTGGATGAATAGTGAATTAAGGTTGATGTGGTGTGTATGAATGATTGATTGATATTATTTAATTATATTGATAATTTTGATGATAGTGGGAGTGAGTTAAAGTTGAGTTAAAAAAAGTGGTTGAGTTAAAATGTAGAATTTTTTTTTAAAATTTCTTATAAACAAACATGCTCATGAACTATTAGTAGAAATATCTTATAATGATCATACAATTATAAAGTTTGACTATATGTTTGGCTAATGTATTTCTAAGTGTTGAATAAAACAGACGTTTTGTCAAATTAATTAAGAAGAATTTTGCAATACTATTGATGTATTAGAATTCAACGAGTATGAATGTTTCTTATGAGAACAAAATGACTCTTGAATCTAACATAAATAAATAAAAGAACTCATGCATCTATAATATACATTATGTCTCTATTTAGTCATTTATTGTTTTTTCATTAGGAACTCATTTTTCATATATTTTTGTTGGAGTTGTAATATGATATATAAATTTTTTTATATTACGACAACATTTTTTTATTTAAAATAAAATTCATGAAAAGTTTATTTATTCTACATTTTATTTTGTTCCTGCAGTCATATGTATAATAAATTAATTAATTTATCGTACTAAATTTAATCGGTAAAAAACATTCGTCGTCACGTGCATCGCACGTGCACTTTACTAGTAGTAAGAAAATATCGACCTATATGCCTTTTATTTTGATAGAATGGAACTATTTATGAACCTATTGGAAACTTATATGATAATTATTACAAGAAGCATTTCCATGATTCAAACCATCTTTATTTTTTCTCCTTTTCATTTTTATTTTTTGGCCTCGTTTCAAATCTGCAGATACATCTGCTGAACTTATCAAAAAACTTCAAAAATGCATCACATTTCAAGATTTTGTAGAAACACGAGAGTCAAGCGAAAAAGAGCCTTTGATCTTTTAGATCTCTCATTATGAACTCAGATACCATTTATGGGTGACAGAGTTACGGGATTTTATGCTCTTGAGACCCACCCATAAAATATGGGTTCTATTATGTGCTCTTTGCGTAGTTTGTATTTATCGAGTATTTATTGTCTCTTCTCTATATTTCCATCATCTGAACTTTCTATAATTATTCCTTAGTAATAATAATATCAATTGTGCTTTTCTTCAAGATAAGTGTGTAGTACTTCATGACCACAATCCTTAAAATATGTGCTTCTTCTAGAGCACTTCATTGTAATATATGTATGATCTCGAATCTCAATGTGAGTTCGTCATCTGTTATATTCCCTTAGACTCATATAATATATATTGACAAATCATTTTATGTGATCACCCACAACTGACAGCTTTTGGCAATATTTTCTCATTTTGTTCACATCCAATAATAGTTTCTGGTACCACTTCATCATTTTAATCATAACAGGGTAACTTCCAGTACCACATATACCAGGATATCATTTAATCATTAGGTCGTAACTTCCGACATCACATTAATCATGTGGTGACTTCTGGTACCATCTCATCAATTGTCGTTTCTCTATAAATTTGAAGAACTTATCAACTATTTCTTTAGGATCAGGCTAGTCCATATAATATCCGTTCACGATCAGAACTTTAGCTAATTTTTCATGTGGTCGGCTACACAGTATCATTTATTTCACTCATTAGCTATAACTGAATTTGTACTGCCCATCGCCGGCGACAGAGCCACACTGGCCAGCCCATGTATATATATAGTCATTCATATTTTGTTGCACATGGTCTTACCACCTGGCCATTCCATATCACCAGTTATCATTAATACGTCGGTCGGTCCATTTAGCCATTTAAATCTTTTATTGTATGTTGCCGGTGGCCACACCGCTCGGCCATTTCTCATGATCATTCATACTTCTTTATAATATTTCGATCAACAGTTGACCCATCAGCTACTATATATTAAATATTTCTTGCCAGCGGCATAGCCGCACTAGATGATCCATATAGCCACACATATTTCTTTTCATGTCACAAGGGTCGATCTATAAATATCCACATGTTCATGTATTAAATAATTTTAATAATAAAAAAATTCAAACATTTTATAATTATATAATATAATAAATCATATTAATATTGATCTTAAAACGAAACTCTAATTAAATAGGATATTGTGAAACAGAGAAAATTTAATTTTGATAGTCGCTACTTTCTATACTAATGCAACAGTGTTTGAGCAATAAAATTTATCACAAGGTCCCACCAAAATAAAATGGAAAACATATCAAAATTTCTATGCTCATAATTTGTTTTGGCATTTAATGTCAACTTGTAAATACAATAGTATAGTAAAACTTGGTGGATGTTCTGAGTCTTCTGACATGAATAAGTTGCCATTAATCATTTGTCATTTTCTTACAAAATTTCCACGAGGCTCACGATTCAATATTATATTTATATCACCTATTTTGATTTTCAATTTTCTCCACCTAATGAAAGATCATTACTTTTCTCTTTCATCAAATACCTTCGTCTCTCCATCAAACATTTATAAGATGCTTATTCTATCCCAAGCTCCAACTTTGTTACCTCTTTCAAAGTTTATTATTTTTCTCTTGGCTGGACATTAAATTGTGCTATACATTTTCCAGTCTTGTGTAAGACATATCCAATCAATATTAAATTTCAGTTTTCGTCATAAAAGTATAGTGCATGGTTGTTAAACTCATATATTAGTTATTAGATTGGAACCTTTTACTTTTATGTCATTGGAAAGAGTGTTAAATCATAGACGAGATAACAAAATCATGAAAAGCTAAATACATGCTAGTAGAATAGTAGATGAGTTTTGGCATACCTCTTAGGTAAAGTATTTACCATTTATATCACGAGCTTCGTGAATCTGGAGCAGTCGCGAAACCAGAAAATTAATTGAGGGGGCAAAAAGACATGGCAAAAAATTTTGGGGGTGCAAAAAATCATTTAAGAGAGGGCAAATTAATTTTTTTAATTATAATAGTAAAAAAAATTAAAATTTGAGGGGGGCAATTGCCCCTCCTAGGTATAGTGTAGTTTCGCCCCTGATCTCGAGCGTTTTTCTTTCTTCTGAGTTTGAAGCTGGAGGCTAAGAATTAAGATGGTGGTAGTCTTTCTTCTCATGGTGCTTAAGATGTTGGTTGCTTTAGGAAAGATTGGTATAAAGAAAGTGATGAAAACTGATCATAGAAAATTCAGATTTCGTGCCTATGGGGAGTTGATTCAAGAAGAACAGTAACTAATAATCAAATTTTTGATACGGATGTTCATTTCGAAGATGTAACCTAAAGTATACTCATTTATATAAGTACACAAATAATAACCAGAATTCCACAGGACGCAGAGTATACTTGCTTATTTCCCATAAAGAGAACACATCTGTTAATTTATTGGATCCAAAAATAACAAAAAGAGCAAAAGAAGATTGAAAAAATAATAATAATTGAAAGTATCAACAATGTCAAAAAGGTCAGTATGCTCTTATGGTACTGTGATTGCTACTTTCTCAGGAATCACATTTGCAGCTTCTTGTAGCTTAGTCAAATCACCCGTGCTTGATTTTTCTGTCGAAAAATCGTCTTCTCCTGTAGAAGGGCTCGATCTTCCACTTCCATGCACGAGACCTTTGATAATTGACACGAGTTCCTTATCCTTCAGCAAAGACTCTATCGTTACATGCACTCCTGAANATATCGACGTACGGAATCGCCAATAGTGTTTAGGATTTGTGGGGTCGTTAATCGTCTCCTCCATTGCTGGGCGGTTCGTGTATTCTTCTTTGAGTGCCAGCAAATCCTGTTTAGAAGAAATCACAACAAATGGTTCATTTTCCAGTCTAAAACTCGAAACGAGGCAAAGATTTCACCTTTTTTTTTCTCTATATGAATTCTTTCACGAGTGCCCGAAAAAAATATTAGATCTATATATATGTGTGCGTGTTGTGTGTGTGTGTGTAGGGCTATTAACGAACCGAACGTTCGCGAACAAAAGCTCGTTCGATAATTCGTAGTGTTCGCGAATATTAATTTAATATAATTTTATTTTATTTTTTATTTTCGAGTTCGAACGAACAAATTTCGGGTTAATCAAATATATTTTAAAAGTTTATGTCCTAAATTATTGGAACACGAACGAACTCGAACTTTGATAAACAATTAAACGAACGAGCTCGAACACGATTTTTTTCTCGAAAAATAAATGAACGAACACGAACATTGTTCGTCGAAATGCCCAAGTTCGTCTCGTTTGGTTCTATTACAACACAGAGTGAGAGTGTCTATAGGTTTTGGAATACCTGAAGGGGAAAAATCGACCACATGGAAGGAGATTCGACGTGCTGGCGCAAAACAAAATGTGCGATTTCAGGAGTGCAGTGATCCGGCGGCAGCAGATCAGACCCCACAACGGTTTGGAAAAATCGGCGCCTTCTCTCTTCATCTTCTTCCCACCAAGCACGAAGAGTCGAGCAGTCGTGACACGAAGGAGCACATACCTGAATTAGGGAAAAAAAAAAAAAAAGATTTCATAATATAACTTCCTATTTTCGAGTTTCTGAAAACTGAAAAATAATCTTCATATTATTAGTTCTTTATTTTCTGGTTCTTAATTTGTTCGATTATTGGTTTAACACTTAAGAGCCATGAGTTTCGGTACAATTAGATGAATAAAACTTGAGAGAGAGACAGAGAGAGAGAGCCATTATCAAATGTAATGTTCGACACAGAGAGTAACCAATAGTTACATAGTTTTTGCCGAAGGAAAATTAATTCAAAATGGAACTTACAGTCATATAACTGTACTGTGAAGGAATACCGAATTCGAGATCAGGTTCATTGGGCATACGCTGTATGCGTAAACCAATCAAACCCAGTTCTTGCATGACCTGCAAAGCAATTAATTCCACCGTAAAATTAATGTTTTTTCTCGGAAAGTGAATTTCACAATTAGAAAAATAATATATGACCATATATAAAAATATAAATATATAAATACACACAGGGTGAACGCAAGAAGGAATCATTCCAAGATCTTCTCCACAAGCCAGCATATCGGACGAGTTCAAAAGTACAGGCAATGTCTTTAAAGCATTTTGACGCCACAATGTTTCTTGCCGCTGAAAGTAGTAATCGTAGTATAGTCTTTTCAGAACATTTTTGCTGCAAAAAAATCGACAGCCGGTTAGAACATTATTTTAATATAATAGAGGACTAATTACGAACAGGCGAAAACTACCCCTAAAGTTCAGGTTAATATGAAAAATC
>BKCP01005406.1:345379-357230 GCA_008636005.1 Striga asiatica | reverse complement strand
CCTTCAAACGGTTTTATAAGCAACAAACATCTGTACATCTGTACATTTATAGATAGTTATAAGAATGGTTGATGGTAGATCGATAATGGTTATTATTGATATAAATTAAGCGATTTAATTAGAGGTCACGATATGTTAAAAATATTGTTGATCAACGAATTTAATCAACTAAAATTATAAATTTAATGTAGATTAAAAGAGATTAGAACGATAAATTGGGTTAAAACAAAAGATTTGCGAAAAAATAGAATTTTCAGAGGTCGGATTTTTTAGTCGTTCATGTCGGACTTCACCTTAAATGCAATATTAAATGAGAAAACTTTTGTCTTGTTTCCTTCTAAAAAGGATTCCTAAGACTAGTTATAGCGAGACTTGTCCGGTTATTGTTCATCGGGCTACATCAATTTAATGTTGAATGACAGACATTTAATGCGGACATACTACTCTAGGAGACCTAATGGTTATAGCCTGTCCGACATACTTCTTGAAAACGCCCGACATTGTCGTGGTCGGACAGGCTGCGGGCACCCTGAGTGTGCCCACTAATTTTTTGACCAGAAAATGTAGGTTTTCCTTGTTTTATTCACCTCGGAGTCTAATTTTCGCTTTTCTTGTGCTAACAGGTCGGTGTATTTTTTCAGTGGGAGGGAGCATTCTAGAGGTTGGTGACGAGCTTTTAAGTCAACTCGACGACCTTCTTGCAGATCCTCCATCCTCACGGTACTGGAAGACTCTTGTCTAGGAAAGACAACTTGTTTGAGGCCGCTTATCTCTGGACTTCGATTTCTACCAGTTCGAACCAGATATCCGACTTGTTTTGTTATATTGTTTCTTGCATGCAGTTTTCTACCCCTTAACTCGATCCTGTTAGTTTTCGACCATCCGAGACGCGAAGAAATACTTATGCCTCATCCCAAACCCACTCTAAAAAAAAGAAGAAAATGGCCAACGAACTCATGAGGCTGTTTTTGAACCGTCAACTGGCAGCCGCCAATGGTGGCTGACCTCCTCCAGCAACCGAGGAGGGAGGCAGAGGCCGAACAGTCTGTGGCCCTAGGGTGCCAGACTGGTTAATTTTGTATTGTGGTGATTAATGTGAATTTTTTTTTTTTTTTTTTTTTNTTTTTTTTTTTTTTTTTTTTTTTTGGTACATTGAATTTTATATGTTAAAATGACTTAATTGCTTTTCAATATTTTTGTTTTTTTTAATTGACTTTTTCTCTTTCATCTTCATTAAATAATATTTGATTCTACTAACAGAACGAGCAACACTTTATTAATATTGATATGATTTTTGTTGCAACAACAATGACAATGTTATAACTAAAATTGTTCATTTTGTATATAAAGAAGTTTTTCAAAATCTAAAATGGTCTTATAAATTGTGTTAGTAATTTGTTATTTATTTAGCCTTTTTATTTTTCCGACTTATTTTATAAATTTATAATTCTACATATTTTATTGATCAAATAGTATTTTTACCAATTACCCGTGTAGTACATGATAATATACTTATTATATTGAAAATTTTATTTGTTCACACGTTTTATTCATAGTGAATGCATTACACACACTCGGACAAAGCCGAAGCAAACTTGCACACCGAATGCTTCATTTACGAAAACCTACCAATTTTTTGGTCCAATTTTAAATTTAAGAGCATCTCTAATGTATGAATGTTGTTATCACATAAATTTTGACAAATGTCAATTAACTAGATGGACTATGAACCACATAAGAAAATTTTAAGTTCACAACTTTAAATTTAAAAAATTATCTCCAACGCACAATGTAATCAAACACAATATTGTCCATTTCGCTAAAATAAAAAAAAAATCTATAAATAAAAAAAATTAAATAATTAGATATTTTGAAAAAAATGGTAATAATATTTGTCTCTCTTATCTATATTGGTTGATTAGAATGTGAAAGAGAAAGTGGATGAATCATATTCTTCTCTACATTGTATACATTAATTATGTCCACCTCATCACTACATTTGTGTTAACATTATGCATTGGAAGGTTAAAAGTGGAGAAATTGTTAAATTAGTTAATGTAGAGTGTAATTTGTTACAACTACATTTGAACATTGGAGATGTTCTAAGTCCGAACCGGAATAATCATCTATTTCGGTGACCAATTGTTTACAAAACCAGACAAAAACCGACCAAATATTTTCGTCCAAAATTAAATTTAAGGCCGAACGGGAATAATCTCTATTTTGGTCACCAATTGTTTACAAAGCCGGTAGCTCGGACCAATTGGACCAGTTCAATTTTTTTAAAAAAATTATATATTACTAATTATCAGTTTAACCAATAACCTGATCAGTAAACCATTAACTATACCTNTATATTAAAACTCAAAAGCAAAATCTTACAACCGGCGATCAACTGACCGATATGAACCCAATACATCACAGCCTAAACATGGGCAAACTAATAACTCGAGGAATCACATCTTAATCCCCCTTAATAGCCAACTTGGCTAATCTATAGCTAGAAACACAAAGAGAAAAACCAGAAATAAACACACACCGAGCAATGAAGATAAAAAGTCAATATCAATAACAAGTTGCCTGGACTGATGTTGAAGTGCTCTATCTCTGAATTGGTCTTGAATCCAGTTATGGTCTCTTACACAGCAGCAAAAATCCAGCAAGCCATGAAAAGAAGCCACCTCTAATCCCCATCTCACTCCCATAAGTTCAGCAACTTCTTCTGATTCTACTCTCTCCAATGTAGCAGTCCAGGTTTTAAGTATTTTATCTTCGACTGCTGCAACACACCCAAGACCAACTCTCCCTTGACTGGATCTGTGAGCACTGATAGCTAAACAAAGCTTACCTACTCCACCTTGAAAATGATCCACCCAGTTCAAATTTTAGAACATTAGAATTAACAAAAATATATTATAATTTATAATATAAATATATATATATATATATATTTAAGTTTGTAAATTTTGTTTTTTAATATATTTGTATACTAAAAATAATATATATATATATACACATATATAATATGTTATGCAGTTTGATTGGTTCAATTTATTTGATTTTTAAAACTGAAACCGAAACCAAACCCGAATGTTAGAATTTTGGAAATGAAAATCGGAAAACGTCTTTTCAAAAATAAAACCGAACCAAAAATAAAAATGTCGTTTACTTGTTTTTAAGGCTATTTGGTTTGTCTTGTTCGGGTTCCATCTGGTAAGTGGTAATGATCAGGTTGAACGCAGGGCAGTAGCATTTCGGCAAGGTAGTCCTATAGTGTCGGTACGTGCATTAGCCTTTTCCGTTGTGAATAATGTTAGTTTGATTGACATAATGATTGACATAATCATGTGTAAATATTTTGAGTTGTTAATTTTAAAAGTGATGTGATGTGATATGATGTGTAAAATCACAAGATTGTACAGTGTATGTATTAGAGCATCTTTAGTAAAAAATCCCCATAAACCTCCATAAACCTCACTTTTACACTTCCCAATATGCCACATCATCAAAAACCTCATTCTTACTCCTACATCCATAAACCTCCAATAACAATAAACCCCATAAACCTCATTTTTCATGGGTCCCACATGTTTCCCACTTACTTTTAATTAATATTATACTCATATATTTTTATTTATATTTTAAAACTATAACTCTTACTTTATTTATTAAATATAAATATTTTATATATTTATCAAAAATACATATAAAAAATATATAATTACATATAATTATATTTTATTATTTATAATTATGTAGTGTTAGGTGCATACGAATGTAAAGTTTTATTTATAAAAATTACGAAACATAAAACTTACATAATGTTGAAAATTAAATTTTGAGTACAATTTTTATTTCTAAATATTAATTTTAGGAAGTAGATTCATTTCAAATATGTTCAACCAAGTCGTGTCGAAAATAGCTCGTTTTAAATTGTTATTTTTCGACAACAACCACAACTCGTTCTTATTTCAATTAATTGCTTTACATATTTTTTTCGGGCTGTCGAGTAACTCCATTTATTTTAAATCAAATAACCTCAGTTTTGATTCAATCGGTACATAAATGTATATGTATCATCTTTAAGAAATTCAATTTATTACAATTATTTTTAAAATGTGAATATATGCTATAAACCATATATGGTCTAGTATGTAAATTTGTACTAATTCATATATTTTCAAAAGTAACAATTTTGATTCAATCGGTACATAGATGTATATGTATCTTCTTCACTTTTGAAATGAAGATATGCTCTAAACCATATATGGTCTAGTGTGTAAATTTGCACTAATACATATATTTTCAAAAGTAACAGTTTTGATTCAAAGTTTGTTAGTGTTTGTTCTTGTTTTAAAATAGCTCATTTTAAATTATTATTTTTCTAAAGATTAAAGAGAATCATATAAATAAAATTTGGGATATCAGATTTTAACAAAAATAGTTGAATTTTACAAGCAAAAAATATTAGACAAAACGGGTTAAAGGAATTAATAAACAAATATATCTCTAATTCATTTAATTGCTTTTATTTTATGTTTTTGATTGTCAAGTATGAAAAAAAATAATTGGGAGGAAATTTTATATCTATTGCAATTTAAACTAGTTTTTTGTCACAATATTAGAATTTATTAAAAAAAAAAACCACCATATCAAAATACAGTGCCTAGAATAAATAAAATTGAAAAAGAAAAAATATATATATATATAACACAAAGCATCACGCCTTGCTTTGAATAAAAAAATAAAGAAAAATTAAAAAATAAGAAAATGGGCCCACAAATGAGGTTTACTTGAGGTTTTGATTTGTAAACCTGTAGTGAAAAGCTAAACCTTAAACCTCACACATTTAATAACAAAAACTGAGGAGTAAGTTTACAAACCTGGGGCAAACCTCCTTGTTAAAGATGCTCTTATGTCAAAGTTCATGTCCATCGTTACATTTGTGTAACGTTCATTATTAAGTTTTTTGGATTCAAATGGCTCGTGTTCTCTCTCTCTTACTTTTTCCTTCACAAATTCTTGTGTGAGTCAAACTAATCATAACCCGGATCGACTTATCATACTTTATGAACAATCTTATACTGTCAAATATCATACATTTTTTTTTATAGTTTTTTTTCAAAGTAAAACATTTATGCAAATATGCATTTTTGTGAAAAGAGTATGAAATGACCGTCTTTCTTTTTGGGTTGCCTTATGTACACGTGATTTCTTGTATTTGGATGAATAAAGTACGCAACTTAACAAGGTTTTAGGGTCATGTTTTCTGCTGACATGAAGAACATGCGTATTGTATTTGTTAAAGAAAAGGTTTTTTTGTCTTTGAGGTTTGCCCGTGTCAACGAACAATGTATCAACACTACACGATAGTATTATATAAATGGTGTTCATCAGTATCACCAAGAACTTATGTGACCCTACCTTAACACTCATTAGAGAGACAGAGATAGAGCATATGCAAAAGTGAATCTATGAAGTCCAGCAAGCTGTTTATTGTACCCATGAACAACATGCAAAATCCAGAAATGCACACAAACATGTAAAATCATCACAACACTCGAAACCAACTTCAAATCCTCAGGAAATTAAAGCAAAACAAAAAAAAATCTCCAAACACGAAACAAGCTTTTTAAAACCGAGATGCTACAACAATTTGTCTAATTTGTGAGTTCCATAATGGCAGAGACAATATCTCCATCAGACTCCTTGAGAGCCTTAACTGCCCGAGCCCTCGACACCCCAGCCTGAGTCATCACAAGCTCAATGTCTTTGGGCTCGACACCTGTCTCGTCGACCTCTTCATCATCATCCTGTGGCACACTTGATGGCTCGGCTTTTGGCACCACATTGCCAACATTAGGAGCCTTAAACTGCTCTGCTGCTTGGGTCTGCAGTTGGGAGCTTAAGTCCTCGATTTTCGCCTCCCCAAATATGACGTATGTGTCCGAGTTTGGGCTCTTGAACACGTCTGGCTTTGAGATGACGAAAAGGATCTGAAATAAACAAGATGCATTGTGTTTTGGCGTTTGTTACGAATTATATGCTCGTGAAGTTCAAAATTGAAGAGTTGTGCTCGACCTTAATGTATTAGCAATTACATGCTCTTTCAATGAGTTTCATAAAAATAGCTTTAGCCTTTAGGCAGTTCTTGGAAAGTAATAGGAGCGGATTAAGGGAAATGTTGGAAACGATTTAGAAAAAATGGGTAGTTCGATACTTTGTTGCAGAAAAAGGAACAAGAAAAAATGCAGAAAATTTTGGAAATTGTAGAATGAAATCTTCAGACGCTACTCAAAATTTTGAAAAATACAGTAACTTTTTTATGGTTTTCAGCTCAAAAGTAGCTTCTGACAGTTTTGAAAATGTAGTTAAAACTTAAAAATTTGCAATTGATGATTGATTTAGAACTTCAAAATTTTAAAATAAAAAGAGTTTGGATGGTTTTTCAGTGATGAATTTAATTAGAAATAACCACTCATTATTTGAAATCCGTCTTCACAAATGGACCCTAATATGGTGGGTATATTTTTTCGAAAACTTGAACGCATTAAGATGGTACTAATAGTTTATATAATTGGATTTTAAGTATTTAGATCAAATCTAAAGGCAGCATTTGAAATTAATAAAAGAAAAATGCTAAAGATATCACGAAAAGACCAACATTCTTGCTCTTCTTAACGGTGACTCGGCTGACCCCAGGAATAGCCTTCATTCCTAACTTTAGCATTGCCTTTCGACTCTTTTTCTCACTTCGGCTTTGCTTTGACCTACCACTGGAATCTTCTTGCCCTACCAAAAAGAAAAAAATACCAACTTATCCAAGTATTCGTTTGTGAAAATAAAACAACTCCTAACAATCAATAAATAAATAAATAAATAAATAAAAAATAAACTGCAGTGAAAGAACAATGGACCTATTTTATCTTACTTGGACTTCGATGTTGGTTAAAGTTGAATCGAACTAAGAATGTATTTGAGACATCTCAAAAAGCCCCCCATTACGTATAGATTGTTTTAAACTGGCAGCACACACACACACACACAGGTGATAGCCAGATCAAACATCTTAAGTGCATTCTTAACATATTTCATAAGCAAACATACCAAGATCAAGTTTAAAAAGTAAAACAATTAAATAAACTAATAAAGGAAAAAACAGTAAATTTTAATGATCAAAGGGGCCCATACTCAAGGGTTGATATACCTTCAGCATCATCTTCATCATCATCTTCGTCATCATCATCATCGTCCTCAACCAATGGCTCTTCATGCTGCAAGCAATTATTAATGACAATATATAAGTATACTCTTCATTAGAGATGTTAAATGGTCTTTGGCCCGACGGGCCGGCCCGTTTAGCCCGGAAAAAAGAGGGTTAGTCCTTTTACTAGTAGCCCGTTTAAATCAGGGCTTTTTAGGCCCGGACCGTTTAGCTCGAAGCCCGCTAGGGCTAGCCCGGAACCCGCTGGGGTTGGGCGGTGTAAATATTTGCATCAAGTAAGTAATATGCTCTTAGATTCCTTGTATATTACAATTTTGATATTCCACTTCACATGTAATACGATTTGTAATGGATTATTATGATTTTGAAAGATAATTATTAACAATATTGTTATTGTACTTCATACCAAAATATTTAAGCCAATCAAAACGACTAATAAGAAATACATGAAACATAGTGATAGACGGTAAATACTAAATAGCCGTTGAAAATAATTTTTAACTAGCCGTTGTTATTTTTTTTTATATGTTTTACTCTTTTTATTTTTTATTTTTTTTATATATTATTATTATTATTATTATTATTATAGCCAGAGCCCGCATAGCCCGTAGCCCGCTAGGGTTAGGGTTAGGTCCTTTTTTTGATAGCCCGTTTAAACCCGGGCTTTTTAGGCCCGGAACGTTTAACCCGAAGCCCGCTAGGGCTAGCCCGTTTAACATTTCTACTCTTCATTGTACATAAGGACAACACAGAGTGCCATAATCTAAAAAATATAGGGAATTGCCACACAAGTTCCTAGCTTTCACAATCCTCTCACCGCATAACACATTTATAAAACACAGAGAGGTACATAATCTTAGGATACTCAAGTCGGAACAATGTGTTTGAGAATTTACAGGTCTCCGTTTAGTTTGTTTTCAGGGCTAGTTCAAATTACAGGATGAGAAATTCAGAGCTAGTAAACAATGGAAATGAAAGAAAACTAGTTTATGCTGCTAGTTGTTCTCTTAATCTGTCGAAGAAAACAAATCTTACATACTAGCATAATAAGTAAAGAGAAAAATCACTAACTTACGTCTTGGCTCGTTTTTTTGCTCAAGCTCATCAAATTTCTAGGCCACTAGCAGTCTTCCATAAGAAGAAATAGGAAGGCATGTTTTACACTTTGCTTCAAACGATTTCAATTAACCATGGCAGTTTAAGTTGGAAAAGTTGCTGACAGATAGATTTATAAAAAAAATGTTTATGATGAATCCCAAGTTCAAGCCCCCAATTTGTTGATAATTAGTCATTTCCTCTACATCCAATCAATAATAACACACACACATAGACAATCTCTCTCTCTCTCATTAGATATTTTCTACTTCGATCTTCCAAAGCAAGAAGGGTAACGAAAATATCGAAAAGAACCCTAGATCTAAAAATCAAATCTGATGACATTAAGAAACTTAGAAACCTAAATAAACTTCCTCAACCTGTCACCAGCTTATGTTCATTCAAATTAAACCAGCTCTTCAAAACAAAAATGGAATACACAACACAGAAACTCAAATAAAAAAACGGGGGCACAAGTAGTGAAATAAAATCCTAAAATAAAGATCAAACTTGAGAATATCTCTGCGTGTTTTAGGTGTGAGATAAAGCTTACATCGATCTTCTGCTGCTCGAGATGAGCGGCCAGCAATTCTTCTTGCGATTGAGTCATAGTTTAAGCCTCGCGGATAAAGGAGTGAACTTGACCCAGCGAAAGAAAATATAAACCCTAGAAGTGATAAAGAGATACAGTGTACTGTGAAAATCTTTGAACGAATTTAAAGGGCATAAAAAACACTGTAAAAAAGACTGCTGTTAAAAAAAATCAATTCAATGGTTCACTGTGCCGTTTTAGCCTTCGTTAAGATAAATGAATCAAACTTGAGCATGTTTAATTAACAATTAAAGTTTGGCTTGTTTAAACTCAAATGTTTAATTAACAATTAGAGTTGGACTTGTTTTAATTTGAATTAGTTCATTAATATTAATATTTCTCCATCAAATCAAATCTTTAGATCGAATTTTAAGTTAAAAGTATGTGATCGTTAATTTTGATTTATTGAATCAACTTTCCTGTGCGCCGCGCCGTGCCTCGCCTCGCCTCGTTTAAAGCTCGAGCTCAAATACGATGAGCTTTGTATTTTTTTTTTTTGTTACCATCTTAAAATATACATAAAAAATAGATTTCTTTAGTACATAAAATATAAAATTAAATTTGAAGCTTTATTGAATATAATATAAAAAATGACAACAACTCACAATTAATTGACTATAAAATATTACAATATTAATAATTAGTAATGGATAATAAAATACATAATTATTATTTTTGTGATTATAATAGTTAAATTACATAGAAAAAAATGGAGTAACTAGTATATTTTATAAGAAAAAGGACTTTTATTTCATTTATTTTCTTATAAAATAAATTTTTGTATCCAATTGCTAAATAAATTCGTAAGATCCATTTAGAATAAATGGATACCATCATTGTTATGTGCGCCTGCACCACACTCCGAACTCGCAATTTGGCTTCTCTTTCTTTCACCCACACAAGAGGAAAAATACCCAAAGCTTCAGGTGAATGATTTGCCTGTGTTTTGGCTGTGTTTTGTATCTTTTATGTAAGGGAGATGTAATATCTGTGTTATGGCTATAAGTCTATAACTATGGTGACTTAACGAGAGTACTAAAGTACAATACTCATGTAATGTATACTTGTTAAGAAAAATATATTTAAGATTAGATAATAATAACAACAAAAAATTGTATTAGTTTTAAATATTTTTTTAAAAAATATATTATTATGTATATTTAAAATGATACCGTCACTTACACGACATACCATCTTATATTATAATTTTTTAAATTTTTATCACATAAGTACTTTGTAGTTAAATTAGTTTATATATTTTATTTTTTTCAAATTATTAATAATAGGTAATTGAATTTAAATTATAAATACAAATAAAATTATTTATTTACTTTGTATGTATAGTATATGTGTCAAATCGAAGCTCATCAAGACATAATTAATTTGATATATTGTATATAACAATTTGGTAATAAATAAAAAATTTATTAACTTTTAAATATATTGATAATTTAAGTTATAAAATAAAATTTGTTATAAATTTAAATGAAAAATTGGAAAAAAATATACCTTAATAATCACGTATATAATAAGACATAGTATTAAAACATAATTAATTCTCTTAAAACGGACAATAGTATCCAGTATATTTATGGATATTCTAAACATAGTTACTTTTGGATTCAAAATAAATTAAAATTCATCCAAGCCAAACAACAAAGCTTAAAAATTTGTCACATAGAATTCTGAAGTGTGCAAGATTGTCACTTAGGCTCAGCACATTCGAGAATTATATATAAGGAGTTTCATTTTGTGTTGAGGTTGTGTTATGCATAGTTCATATTTCGCTTTACTCATAATCTCGCGATTGGTATGTCTAATTGAAAATTGTTCCTAATCCCATGATATGTTTCTTATAAATTAATGACCGTTTAATTAAAAATTATTCCTAATCTCAAGATTAGTATGTTTCTTAGAAAGTAATGACCATTCAATTGAGAATTGCAAAATCATAATCTATGGAATTAGTCACCTCATAGTTAATGCATAGATTTTTCATTCTCATATGGTTAAAATTATTTTTTAGAAAATAAAACTAACAAATAACAATAGAAAAAATAAATATATAATATATAAGATAATTACTATTAAATTATGTTGAAAAAATTAAAATTAAATTTCAATTAAATAATTAAAATAATTTTATTTTTATTTATTATTCATATTTTACTTAGATATATTAAATACTTACATAAAAAATAAAATTCCCATACAATGCATTTATTTATATTAAAAATATATTACTTTATTTTTATATAGTCATATATATTATATATTTATTCATCAATTTAATTACTTATAAATAATCATAAAGGACCACATATGCTTATAAGGGTTTACGTAATGATATATTTATATTAGTTAATATAAGATGAGTGAAATAATATAAGAAATATATTTATTAAAATAATTAAAAAAATAAAAGTAATATTAGTTTTATATAATAATTAGAAAATAAAAGTAATATTAATATAATCATAAATAATAAAATAACATTGATTTAAATATTGAAAATATATTTTTGATAAAATATGGGTTAATGATGATATATGATGATAATATCAGTCAATCCATTCACGTGTTATTCTTTATGTGACAAACACATCAATGTAAATCTTGTTGAGTACTTTTCCATAATCATTCCTTTCATATCGAATTCAGCATAATGCCATTACTATATAGGAGTAGTAGAAATGGTATTAGCCATTGGTCACTTTCCAATTATAAAATAATTCAATAATTATTATTATTATTATTATTATAGGAATTAGAAGACAATGAAAATGAGAAAATCTGTAAAGTCAAAACCTGAAATATGATTATAGTAACATTATATTAATTTAGATGGATTGTAGTTAACTGGTATCAGATTCACCGAGTAAGAACAAGAAAAAAATCAATCCATATTAATGTAATAATATTCACCCCAAATTAATGTA
>BKCP01005406.1:320053-335534 GCA_008636005.1 Striga asiatica | reverse complement strand
ACACAAAAAAAAAAATAATAATAATAATAAAATTAAATTTATATTTTTATATTTTATATATAGTATATATATATTTATTTATTAAAGTGAGGAGAAAATTGGAACTCATGGGAGACTAACACCGGAATCAACAGTGAACACATTGCCTGTAACGTAGCTCGAAGAATCGTGAAGTAAGTAACGAATCAGGGACGTTAATCCCGGGTCGGATTTTACGACAGTCTGTAATGGCGTAATCTTCATCCCGACATTATGCAACCACAGTCTGTAATACAAAGACCACATACTGTCCTTAATTGTTCTAGTAATGAGCAGTAATGAGAATCTTCTGAGGTGCCATTCTTCAATAGCTTAGCTGCAGAAACATTATTCAGAAAACCTGTGCATTGTTGCCATCGAATATGAGACTCCTGGATCTTCAATAAACACCATTTAGTTGCTAACAAGGCTGCCTCAAGTTCAGATTGTGCACCATCAATGCTTCTTACAGTCATCACTTTCCTGCACCACACAGTCCACACTAATGCACCCTTCATCAGATAATTGAGCACTGATGGTCATCCATGGCCTACCTACTCTCCCTAACGGATTATCTGAATCAAGTTTAGCATTCATTTGGTTCTTTCTTGCCTCCCACTCCAGCCATTCTGATCTTGCACCCTCCACTATCTCCATCTCATGTATCCAGTCCCCCTTAAAAACCCACTTGTTCCTTGCTCTCTTAGGTTTCACATAAAAAACACAGAAAAATGAAGTCTGTCCTGCAACTGAGTAGTCATTTTTCTTGTACAAGTTGTCCTCCACCACCCTTGGAAATCCATTAAACTGTGAACTTTGAAATTCCAGTCCAGACCACTAAGCTTCCACATTCAAATGTGATACTTTGGACATGTGTCAATACATTAATTGATGGATGACTCCATAGAATTTTTGTCAAATTATCTCATTGTACCTTTTTGTTCCTCGGTTCATGATCATGATGTTTACAAATTATATTATATTATATTTATTTAAAAGACCAGGTTATTAAACTTTTAGTAAAACTGTAAGCAAAAATTTTATAGAGCCATCGGATGGTTTTCTTATAGAGTCATCCACCACTTAATGTATTAATACATGTCCAAATTGTATTTGTTGTAATACACGTGTTAATACACTATTGGTGAATAAGTGTGGATGACTCCATAAGTCGAGCCATCCGATAGCTTCATAGCAAAACTTATTTGTTAAGTACTTTTTTTTTGTTAGCTTTATATTTTAATTGTGTTATATAGTAGATGATTATTCACAAAGAGATAATTCATTTTTATATTAAGATGTTTTAAAAGGCTAATATTTATTCCATCTAACATATCTTATTTCTAAATAAAATTTATTCACGACATAGAAGCAAGAAGTTTCATATGGCTGCATATTTGTTGATTGTTTATTTTTACTTTTGTTAAAATTTCTCTTTGTTAAAGTTATGTTTACTAATGAAGTGTGCATATTAAATAAATGATTCTTTCAAGACAATGGTGTATATGAAAGAGCAAATGCACATTCATGGTCTTATCAACTCCAATATATTAATAAGGATTGGAGCTTACAAGTGATGACGTCGATGATGATAAACATTACGAAGACATTTACCATTTGACAAACTATGTTTTGAATGGTCATGGTTTTGTTTTAGGTGTTGATGGTAAAGAGCATTTTAGTTAACTTATTTTATGTATGTTGACATAATTGTCGATTTAATAATTATTTGAATGTTTATTTATCAAAATTTATTATATTACCAAAAAAATAGATTGATGTTGAATAGTCAGATTGTTACAAACGTGTGTGTTGTTGATAGAGAAAGTGTTACATTAGAAAATTTAAAATTTATCTATTGTCTTATATCTTTTATGTATCACTTTTTTAATACTACCTAAACTTATTTATGTTGTAGTAAACGCTGAAAAAATTGTTACTGAATACGAAATGTCATTCTTATTATATTATATATAACGATGTTATAGATTTTTTTGCATTATCTTCATGTTGGGCAATATTGTTTAAACAAAAATGGCACACTATAATTTTAGCATGAATACTACAAAACTTGAATTTAATTACTCTTAAGATGCAATGGGAAAAATTCGTAAATAAGAGTAATCGGAATAAAAAAAAAAATATTCGTCATGTATACGACATACAGAGAAGAATAGTCATTGAGCTGATTTGACAATATTGAACCAATATATTAATTAATTACTCAAAATATTTTTATTTATTATAGCATGAAATGTGCTTGGGCTTAAGCCTGATTTATGTTAATTAGCATGCTAACAAGTTAAGGCCTGTTGTAATGGAGAACTATAAATAACTGATTTCTCTCTCAATATTCCCATTTCATCTATCAAAACTTCTTTACACGAGAAATTAAAAGTTGAGAAAAATATCAAAAAACAATACTTTAAAAAAAGCAATTAATTAAGTTAATTCATATCATATGTCTTCTAAAAAATATTAAAGTCTTAGAATTTCGTGTCCATAAGTTTTCTAGTATTCCCATTGCCTTTCTTGAATTCTTCAAAGCTAGTTTTCAATGAACATGGACTAAAATTTGCTCATTTTTAAGAAAAATCGTGTTTGAATTCTGTTATCCCATGTTCCTCTCATGTTCATATCCTATTTTTTTAATCCCCAAACAACGTATTCTAAATGTTTTTTTTTTTGCATGAGTTGTCAACTACACGAGTCGGTAAATGAACTCGCTCGAGCTGCTTGAGCATTAACGAACTAAAATATAGAAAAAATACATAAAAAAAAAACCTAATATGTTAGCCTAACAAGTTTTAACGAGTTGAGTCGCGCTCAATTTCTTAAATAAACAAACTTTAGACAAACTCGGGCAATATATTTTAACCTATCACGAGTCGAGCTAATGAGCATCTCGTATAGTTCTATATGTGAGAGAGTGAAGGTGAGAGACATGAAAATATATCCATTTTCATATTTCTTTTTCCATTTTTCTGTTAAGATTTTTTTCATCCACCTATTAATAACTTTATTCCGTAGGAAAAAAAAGAGCATCAAAGAATTTTTCTTTTTCTCTTTGACAAAAAAGCTCCACTAAGTCAAAAGGGGAGGGATTGTGTGGCAATTCTTGTTAGCATTCACCACAATTGTGGTTTTTATTTTTTATTTTTTAATTCATCATTTGGCCAAAAAAGACTTTATATGGATGGTGTCTAGGTATGGATAGCTAGCTTAATGGATCTTGCTATCTAATTCAAGGGAATTCATATTTAAGGGATATAAAATCAATATACTTCAAATTCAAAAGGCAAATAAGATAGCTAAATTATGGTTTTAGTGAATTCTTAATCACAAGTGCGTAGCCCGTGCGATGGACAGGTAAACAATATTACATGTTAGTTATAAATTAAAGATGTAAATAAATAATATTAAATAATAATGTGAGTTAACACGTGATATAATTTACAAGTAGTGCTAAGGAGTCAACTGTTGGCTCCATTACGGAGCCAACAGCCGAGCATATTTTATTGTAAATAAAATAAACTTATCTTGTATAAAAGAACATAAAACATGTATTTGGATACACGCAATTAGTTTTTTTACCGTTAGCAAAAAGATGTGAGTGCAAGTACACGCCGAGCATATTTCTCAAAAAGATGTGAGTGCAGCATATTTTGAAAATTAATTTTTTTACCGTTTGCAAGTACACGTCGAGCAAGCATAATAAATATTTAAATACCAGAATTATGATACAAAAACACACCACGTGAGTACAAAATGTATTGGAAATTAGTTTTTTTTTTTTATGTTTAATAATTTATGCATAATAAATATTTAGATACCCGAATTATCATTAAAAATAATGTACAAAATATTTTTTATTAATAAAAACGTACAAAATAGTTTGAAAATTTATGGCCGAACTACTTTTATTCAATTAAGTTCAAATTTAGCTAGTCTGAAAATCTATGGCCGAACTACTTATTCAATTAAAAAAATATCTTTTTTTTTTCTTAGCTATCCACGCCTAGATTTATGTTTATGGGTTGGACTTATAAAATAATTATTAAGATCATGTTAAGGATAAGCATCACAAAATTCTGTACAAACTGTTTTTGTTTATGGGTTGGACTTATAAAATAATTATTAAGATTATGTTAAGGATAAGCATCACAAAATTCTGTACATCTGTTTTTGTTTATGGGTTGGACATATAAAATAATTATTAAGATTATGTTAAGGATAAGCATCACAAAATTCTGTACAAACTGTTTTTGAAAACATGGTTAGTACACTGGCGAGATTCATGCAGTTGACCTAACAAATTGAATATTGCATTTAATACTCCATCTTTTATTTCTATTTATAGTACACAATTAATTTTTTTGGCCAGAATTACTTTCTAAATGTAGTAAATAGTAATTTTTATTATATATATATATATAAATATATAGATTTGAATTAGAAATATACAAATAAAAAATTGAATTCATATAAGTGAAATAAAACATTCCAGCCACATAAATTTCTCGAAGAATATTGGACAATTTGGAGTAGAGGCCCAACTTCCTTTCTCTGTTGCGGTTATCCTCCAAACTACACCCAAAAAAGAAAGAAAGTGGGCCTCATCTGTTTCCGTCCTGGTTTCTCCAATGTTTCACACGCACCCACTTTTCGGCTAACCTCACAGCTTGGTGACAGTCGCGCGCGAGTGCTGACCGTCGGATCTAAATCTCAATTTCACTCAANTAAATATTTAAAGCAGTGTTTTAAACACCGTACTGACAATGATATTAGTCTAGCTACTGGTAATATAAGTGGTATCATAGGACTATTATATATAAATATACATAAAACAACGTAATACCAAATACTAAAATAATAAAAATAAATAAATGACCATGTTCGTTGAATTTCTATTTCTTGGTGAGATAAAAATAAAGTACCTCAACTGCCATTTTTAAATTTTAAATTATTAAGTTAATAATTTTATTTGTTCTTTATTTTATTTGTTCACCGGTAGTATGAATCGGACAGGCATCTTCCAGTATTTAATCATGATCAGATACAATTCAGTATTATCGAAAATTCAATGCTTTGTATGTTTTTGTATGGAACTAATGGTTCATATCTAATATTGTTGATATTTTTTGAACATGATTTGAAGTTAGTTTCTTATCAATGAGGTATCTAGTTAGAGTCTCTAGGATAAAGAAACAAGTGTTTGATAAGGACAATAACTTTTAGTTTTGTAATTGTAATTACATATTTTATTTTTGCATGTTGTTATAGTATATGTTTGTTTAAGTTTTCCTCTAAACTACTACTCGTGATCCTTTATATAATTAGTAAAATGTTTGGTCATAAGTTACAAGCTTAATTAATTTGGTCACACTTATTTAATTTATTTATTTAAAGTGATGAAAGTGTATTATTGTTAGTATTAGTTGCTGGCCGGTGATGATGTTTACACGAAAATGTTGATCAATTGAAATGGAATTACAGTGAGTTGGTTGACAGTTTAACAAACTCCTTTTTATGGCTTATTAATGGTTTCTGACATTTGTGTAAAAACAATGGCATGTGTAAACTACATTATTGTAAATGTGGAATTAGGTGGGTGTTTAAATATCATTAATTTACACAATTTAAATATCACAAATTATTGTATAATGCAGACAAAATATTAGCCGGGTCGGTTTGCCTGACATACTCTTTTAAACAAAATGCATATTAATATTATAAAATGTAATATATTATTTATGTTGTTTTGTAAAATATAACATTTCAATTTGAAAATATGTATATATATATGTAAAAGTATGATTAGCGGCTTGACTGAAAATATATATATGTTATTTTTGTACTAATATAATGGTTTAAATAAAATTTAAAGCTTAATTATCAACTTTCATAACATTATAAAGGAATCAAGACTTAAAATAAACTTTTATATAAGATGAAGAAATAAAAGACTTTATGAGTCATCCACCTTCAAACCACCTTATTGGCTAATAATGAATTTTTTAAATATGAAAAGCTAATTATGGGTTTTATCTATCCACAATAACCTGTAACCAAAATATAAATTAATTATTCATTAAATAAATACTTAATGTAGAATGTAGCATTGTAATACAGTTGTGATAGTTGTGAAATGGTTCGGAGCTAGATTTATTTATAAAATTAAATATTATAATGGTGATGTTTAAAATAATGTAATATTTGCCATTATATTTGGAAAATAATTGTACCTTGTTTATAGAAATGAAAAAGTAGTTGACATAAGGAACATATATAGACAACCAACTATAAAAATAAATTGTAGTAATAAATAATTATTAATGGCATTTGACAAACATTGTTAGTTATGTTTCATCTTCTTATTAACTCCCATTGAATATAAATTGTAACATGTACAAATTGTGTAAATAATTACCCGTACAATTAAAAAAGCATTTAAATTACATTGCACTTTGCATATTGTATATCTTATTGTAATTAATAAAAAATAATATATATATATATATATATATATATATATATATATATACAAAACACCATATATATTCATTATCCTCATAATTGATCCAATAATATGTAAGGAACTAAGGAACGAAGCACCTAAAATACATTACATGACAATATGACCAATTCAAGGTATTTATTTATTTATAGTATGTCTACCTAATCAATAAACAAAATAAAATAATCTTAATCTTCATGTGCATGGTCATACATTTGGAAATTTTGAGTTGGTGATCTGACTATACTATTGGCCGTCTTTTAAATAGTGAAGAAATTTTGAACAACGATATTTTTTTTTATGTAGTTTATGAAACTATGTAGCTCTTTGAGTTTGACCACATTATTAATTTATCAAAAAATACTTTAAAATATGTATTATTATCAAGAATTCAAACATAAGAAAGATAAAACTAGAAAAAATATTGGTGAAATGTTTTTGAATATGTTTATGAATGGTGGTTGCAAAAAGGTATTGTCTAATCCAAACACACTTTATGATTAATTGACTAGAGAAGTTGATTTCTTTCTCTCTGTCTCTCGTTTTTTTTTTTTTCAATTATAATAGTGCTTATTATGAAAAGATTCAAAAGGAAAAGGAGCTTAATTACCTATAAATTTGACAATTTGTCTCTCTTCCCAACTTTCCACATGATCTGCATAATTCAAATGAAGATACTTGATTTAAGCTCTTTTGTCTAAGGATCTTTGACATTGTGAATTCGTGACACACACAAATTAAATAAAGAAAAAACAAATAAAAATGGAGTTGATTACTATTATTGATTAATTGGTAAATATATAATTTTAAACTTTATGATACACATATATATTGGTTTGTAGGTGTTGGTGAACTACAATATTGTTAAATGACAAAGCGTGCAGATTTATGTAGTATTCATGAAAATTATGATCTAATAATAATCTGTCAACATTAATGATTTCAAAAAATTGCCCCAACTGAGAGGTTTTAATGTTACTTATGGAGCAATAAGTAGTGATGAATGAGGATGTTAACAGTACTTACGTTTTTATAATATGAAAAAACCATTTATAATTTCTACCATGGGATAATATGATTGATCTAGCAAATTTTTGTTTACATTTGGGATTTTATACGTGAGAATTGTAAAACAAAAACCGAATTTTAAAAATGATAATTTCTTTTTAAAAAAGAACTCTTTAGTTTTATTTTTTCACTGACCGAATACCCGAATATATAATCAAACAATGTACATGTATTTGACAAGAACGAAACAGAAGAGAAAGAATGATTTGCGACATCTAATCTGATGTCTTGCGGCTCGCCCTTCTCATATATATAAATGTACAATTAGGTTTTACAATAGCTTGGTCCTTAAGAAACTAAGATAATAAGGGTACAATAGAAAATATCTAATGCTAAATACTAAATACATCAACACCCCCCCTCAAGTTGGAGCATGGGGATTCCGAATGCCCAACTTGCTAAGGAAAAAGTCGAACTCGCGCTTTCCAAGTGCCTTAGTAAAAAGATCAGCCAACTGTGAACGAGTGTGAACATAAGATGTCGAAACAAGGCCTTGAACAAGAGCATCGCGAACAAAATGACAATCCACCTCAATGTGTTTAGTCCGTTCATGAAAAACTGGATTAGCGGCAATATGCAATGCCGCCTGACTATCACAATAGAGACGCATGGGCTGCGAATGGGGCACACCAAGGCTGTGCAGCAAACCTTTTAACCACTTAAGCTCACAAATAACAGTAGCCATAGCCCGATACTCAGCCTCTGCAGAAGAACGTGCCACAGTGTGCTGTTTCTTGGTACGCCAAGAAATCGGAGACTGGCCCAACTGAACAAACCAACCACTAAGAGACCGACGAGTAAGAGGACATGCAGCCCAGTCAGAATCACACCACCCAGAGAGTTGAAGATCAGAGTCAGAGCGAAGCAGAATACCTTGCCCAGGGGAGCCCTTCAGGTATCGAACAACTCGCAACGCAGCCTCCCAATGTGATCGCCGAGGTTGATGCATAAACTGAGCAAGAACATGCACTGAGTAAGATAACTCGGGACGTGTAACAGCCAAATAAATTAAACGACCAACCAGGCGCCGATATGCTTCCGAGTCATCGAAGAAGGGGCTAGCATCGTCAAGAAGACGATGATTCTGTTCCAGCGGAAACTCCATCGGCTTAGCTCCCAATAAACCAACCTCGGAAATGATGTCCAAAGCATATTTTCGCTGGCACAAAAAAATGCCAGAAGTGTTGCGAGCTACCTCAATACCCAAAAAATATTTCAAGAAACCCAAATCCTTCATGTGAAAGCAGAGACTCAAGTAGCTCTTAAAGGCCCCAATGGACACAGGATCATTGCCAGAGACAAGAAGGTCATCAACATACACCAACACCTGCAGGTGGACAGACCCACGATGCAAGGTAAATAAAGAGTAATCAGAGTGTGACTGAGAGAAACCGTACTGACGAAGAGAAGTAGCCAGCTTCGCAAACCAGCACCGAGGAGCCTGCTTTAATCCATAGAGAGAGCGACGCAAACGACATACACGTCCATCATCACCAGTCCGAAAGCCAGGAGGAAGCTTCATGTAGACCTCCTCATCCAAGTCACCATGAAGAAAGGCATTGTGGACATCCATTTGATGAACTTCCCACTTACGAGCGGAAGCAACAGCTAAGAAAGTCCGTACTGTCACCATTTTAGCAACAGGGGCAAAAGTCTCATGATAATCAATCCCTTCGACTTGATTGTTACCTAGAATCACCAGTCGCGCTTTATAGCGCTCAACAGCGCCGTCCGAACGATATTTAATCTTGTAAATCCATTTACAACCGATAGCACGTTTCCCAGGAGGAAGAGAAACCACCTCCCAAGTGCCATTATTCTCGAGAGACGATCGGAGCGTGGCATCAATACTGTTCATAAGCCAGGACAGCAAGAGGGCATTGTTGGCTTGCCAATCTTCAAACAAATCGGAGTCAAGGGCTGGTCGCACGATCGAACCATCTAAAAATCCAAACTTCTTGCGCGCACGAAGAGCGGTGCGGATGCTACGGGACCATTCTTCATAATTGTTGTCTCCCTTTAATTGAACTTGAGTGATCAAAAGGCCCGGATTGTCGCTCGAAGTGATGTCGTATGGAGAGATCGTTTTTCTGAGAATAGCAGCCGAGCCTGAGCCTGAGCCTTCACCGGACATGGCGATGTCAGTAGAGAGGAGAACTGACGAGAAGAAAAAAAAATATATTATCCTGCTCTAGAACGAAAAAAAATATGAGCCTTCACCGGACATGGCCATGTCAGTAGAGAGGAGAACTAACGAAAAAAATATTGTCTCTGATACCATGACAAGAACGAAACAGAAGAGAAAGAATGATTTGCGACATCTAATCTGATGTCTTGCGGCTCGCCCTTCTCATATATATAAATGTACAATTAGGTTTTACAATAGCTTGGTCCTTAAGAAACTAAGATAATAAGGGTACAATAGAAAATATCTAATGCTAAATACTAAATACATCAACAGTATTTGATTTTATATCATTCAATTTTGATTTTTTTAACTCATTATTAACTCAAAATCGTTGATTATCAGAATTTTATTTTCTTAAATTTCGATTACTCGAAAAAATGAATCAACTGAATCGTTACAAAACGGCTCGCTTCCTTTCCGATTTCTGCAGGTTTAGTATATAAGCCGAGCCGATTATATTTTACGAGTTTCGATTCCAATTCCTGAAGAAAATGATAAAAAGTCGAACCAATCTAAGACCTATTTTTGTCTACTAATTTAGTGACCATGAATTTGGATTCTTTCCACAATTCCAAAAAGTCCCAAAACAATAACAAAAAAAAAAGGAAAAAAGAAAATGCTGGTCAGAGAGAAAAAGAGAAAAAAAAAATGGTAGTTAGATTTAATTAGAGCTGTTTGCAGATGTTTACACATGAAAATACTATATACAACTCTCTCTCAAACACACAGAGAGGACAGGCTGGAAGGATCCAAACCCCAAAACAAAACCCCACCACAAATAGCAGCGATTTACTGACAATTAATAATTGGGCCTCTCAGGAAAATTGACAGATCTCCACAAACATACACAACAAAATCAGAGTGGGAAAAAATGTTGTGAAGGGTTAAAAGTAAATTAAAATGGAGCAAGAAGATTGAAAAAACGGGAAGAAAAGGGGGTTCGAGTCTTTCCTCTTCTCTTGTAGTCTCTGCTAGGCATCTTTCTCTCACTTTTGGCCCCCCTTTTTTTTGCTTTTTAGCTCTGTCCCATTATTTACCTTCCTTTGTTTTGTATAATTAGTCATCTGTTCTTTCTTCTTCTTGTTGTTTTTGTTTTACTTTTTATTACTTTTTCACTTATTTTTTTCTTTTTTCGCATTTTTAGTGATTTCCAAGTTTTCTATTTCTACCCATTTCATCAGTTTGGAATCAGTTCTGCTCATTCATCTGATTCTTTTCCTTCTATACTCTTTTCTTTGTGGCATTGTTCATTGCTAAAAGAACCATTTTCATTTTCNCAATCTGACAAGATTTTTGCTTTGTTTTTTCCCCCCCTTTCTTGTGCTTCTCTCTTTATTCATAGCCCGTCGGATTTTTCTGGGTATTGACACTTAATTCCCTCGTATTTCTTCCTGCTCCTTGCTCATCAAGCTCAAAAATCCTATTTTTCCTCCAGTTACATGCTAAAGATCAAATCTTTAACTATTTCTGTATGAACCCTTCTTAATTTCTAGTCCCTTTGGAGTTCCAGTTTTTCTGGAATTAATTATTTCACCTCCAATGGTATGGATTTTCTCTAGTGTCCCGATTTAACAAAACATTCCAGCTTCATTTTACTCATTTTCTTGAATTTTTAATCAGCTAAAAAGCTCTTGATGCCATGGGGCTTTGTTATGGAAAACCCATTGAACCCCCAAAAAATATTGTTGACAACTCAATAATCCTAGACGAAAAGGATGAACAAACCTTCAGTAGACCCTCTAATGGCAAAACCCCTAAATTCCCATTCTACAGTCCGAGTCCATTGCCAAGTCTTTTCAAGACTTCACCTGCAAATTCCAGCAGTGTCCCTTCTACCCCTCTTCGTTTTCTCAAGCGCCCTTTTCCTCCGCCATCGCCAGCTAAGCACATTAAGGCCTTGCTTCTGAGGAGGCATGGCTCGATCAAGCCGAACGAAGCCACTATACCAGAGGGGAGCGAATGTGAGGTCACCATTGGGCTGGATAAAAATTTCGGGTTCTTGAAGAATTTTAGTAGCTGTTATGAGATTGGGGAGGAAGTTGGGAGAGGGCATTTTGGGTACACTTGTTCTGCTAAGGGGAAGAAGGGGAGCTTGAAGGGGCAAGATGTGGCTGTTAAAGTTATTCCAAAATCAAAGGTTGAAAATTGATATTTTTTTTTAGAAGAAAATTAGGAGTTGAATGTGTTGACTTGCAAGAAAATTGATGTGAATTGCTTTGTGTGTGTCTGTGTGTTTACTGTTTATTGTGTATGTTTTTTCGTCTGCCATTTTTTTCAGTCTGTTATTGCGTATGTTTTTTTGTCTTGTATGTGATTCATTTTCGTTCTTTCCGTATGCGTGTTTTGGAATTTTTGCTATTTACTATGAGGTGAAGTTGAGTGAATTCATGTTCTTGCTTTACTATATAAGTACTGTATTCTGTTTGTATGCCTTTGAAACATCGTCTTTGAATATGCATAGTTAAGAATAAGTCAAAGTCGATGAAATATATATGAGGTTTCATAATGTTGTGAAGAAAATGTGATTTCTGGTGTGGGATTGTATGAGTTTTATTACATTATTAAACTATTGCTTATCTACTTATTGTGATTTCGACGTCTCATATATTGTGTTTGTTGTTTTCTAGTTAATTTTTAATGCGAGGTTCTTCATGGAATGGCCGACATGCTCATAGTTGTTCAACCAATGTGTAGTTTTTTTCATTTGCTAATTACTTCATTTCACAATCATATAAATTGGTCTCCATAGGAAAAAAAGAAAAGAACATTGCAATGAAAATATTTTGTAACTCTTGCAGATGACTACAGCAATTGCCATAGAGGACGTGAGAAGAGAAGTGAAGATGTTGCGAGCACTAACAGGACATAAGAACTTGGTGCAATTCTATGATGCCTATGAAGATGAAGAAAATGTCTATGTAGTGATGGAGTAAGTCTAAAATTTCGTCTATCTTAATCGTGTTTACCAGACTCTTTTCTGTACCTACATTTTGTATTTTCTCATTCTTTTTCGCATCACTCATTTCTAGAAAAAAATTGTCATTTTCTGTACCAACAATTTTATAATCTTTATTTTTGGTTGTAGTTTTGTTTTTGCTAATTAGACATTTAACAGAATAAAATGCCACTTTTTTGTTCTATTTTTTAAGGTTATGCAAAGGAGGAGAACTACTGGACCGCATTCTCTCTAGGTAAGCTCGATTTTTTTTATCTTTCATCATCTATGTATGCTCGTTATCATGCTCTGAGGCTTTAAGTGATTTTTTCCTCATTTGTTTGGTTCAGAGGCGGGAAATATTCAGAAGAAGATGCAAAAATTGTTATCGTGCAGATTTTAAACGTGGTTGCATATTGTCATCTACAAGGCGTGGTTCATCGTGACCTCAAACCTGAGGTAGGTCTACTGGTTCATCTAACATATATATTTTCTGTGTTTTTTATTGTTTGAAATATATGGAGTCTTATCAAAACTTTTCTCTACGGTATTGTGGCATTGTAGAACAATGGAAAATTTCGTATCTGTCTGATGTGTAGTAGCCTCGATTAGAAATATCGTTGCTTTTTAGATTTGTTTGTTTGTTCTTGTTATTTTTTAAGGATATTTTGAACCTTATACAAATCTTGTTGTTTTTTCTTTTATATTGTTCACTTATATTATCTGTTCGATTCTAGCCAAAGACTAAATGAAGCTGAAACTTTCTTATCAATAAATATGAGTATTATCATTTCACTAAATTTTCCATGGATTTCTCACTTGTTCACCTCAGAATTTTCTATTCACGACAAAAGACGAGCATTCCCCTCTGAAAGCCATCGACTTTGGACTTTCTGATTATGTAAAGCCAGGTAAGTATTACTAAATCTACTTCTCATTCTTTTGATCTTTTCAAACTACTCGAGTTTGACGAACAAGAACAAATGTATGTTCTTTACAGACGAAAGGCTTAACGATATTGTCGGAAGTGCTTATTACGTGGCCCCTGAGGTTTTGCATAGATCTTACGGAACAGAAGCAGATATGTGGAGTATTGGTGTAATTGCGTATATTCTTTTATGTGGGAGCCGCCCCTTTTGGTCGAGGACAGAATCTGGAATCTTCCGGGCTGTTCTAAAGGCCGACCCAAGTTTTGACGAAGCCCCATGGCCTGATTTGTCTCGTGATGCCATAGATTTTGTGAAGCGTTTGTTGAACAAGGATTATCGTAAGCGACTAACGGCAGCTCAGGCGCTAAGTAAGTGCATGATAAACTAGCTTATAGCTGATAAGTTAGTCTATAGATTTCAAGTGAATTTCGAGGTTATAGCTGATAGCTTATGACTTATGGCTGATAAACTAGCCTATATTGATGAAAGTGTTTGGTAAAATTAGCTGAAATAAAAATTTCAACGAACTTATTTGAAAAGCTACCCAGACGAGCTTATGAGAAAGCTCGTCCTGCCAAACGAAGCTTATTTGAATACAGGAAGTTTATAAGCTAATCAAATAAGCTATAAGCTAGCTTATATGCTTACCTAACATAACAAAAATAGTAGATTTGTAAATTGATGCTAAATGTTCTTTTTGTCAGGAATAAAAGCAAATGCAATGTAAGCCTAACTACATATACAAAAATATGTGTGTAATTTGTAAGACAAACACAAAGCCAAAGGGTTGTTGTTTTTAAAGATTTAACAGATCATTTGTGTAGTTGAAATAGCCTTAAGGGGAAACTATTTGAATTTATTCCTTATTGTTAGGCTTATGATTTTATCCAATACCATTGATATTATTCAATATCAGTGATATCCAAAGGTCTCGTTAGAAGTGTATATATTATTACTAAACTAAATTGTCCATCTAGTTTTCTATAAAGGCAAGAAAATACGTACGAGGCTAAATAGTTTAGTTTTTACTTTTTTGTTGCATAATGATGAAATCATTTTGTCGTGTTCTAGGCCATCCATGGCTGGTCGGACATCATGACGTGAAAATCCCTCTTGATACGATAATATATAAGCTCGTAAAAGCTTATATTTGTTCTTCTTCTTTGCGAAAGGCTGCATTAGGGGTATGCACACATTACCGTCTTATCTTCTTCTTTTCATGTTTTGTTTCTACTGACATTTTCGGACATGTACTATTTTTTATGCTGAAAAATTTTATCTCCAAAAAGTTTATGCAAAATAAAAAATATCAAATTCTGCTATTATGACAGGCTCTGGCTAAAACATTGACGATACCTCAGCTAGCCTATCTCCGGGAACAGTTCACAATGTTAGGGCCGAGTAAAAGTGGATTTATATCCCTCCAAAACTTCAAATTGGTCAGCTTTCTCTCTATATAAAATATGTATATATATAGTGTGTGTGTGTGTGTGTGTGTCTGTGTGTGAGTATTTGCATTTTGCACCATCTTTGCTGTTAAATTTGACTTACATTGACTCTGCAGGCTATGACAAAGAACTCGACTGATGCAATGAAGGATTCGCGTGTTCTGGATTATGTCAATGTGGTAATTTTTTTCAGTAAATCTTTTTGCTCGGTTAATTATTACAAGATTATATTCTAAAGTCTCACTTAACCACTAAAATAGACACTCGATTATGTCCATAAAATTACTAATACCTCCTACCTAGAGCTTAAATTGTGAAAACATTTTCTTTTTTTTTTTAAAAAAAAATGGGTCTTTTAAATACTGCAGAGATATTTTT
>BKCP01005406.1:289596-305887 GCA_008636005.1 Striga asiatica | reverse complement strand
TATGCGATGAAAAATTATTCTCTGTATTTTTTTTTTCTCTGAACTCGTGAATGATGAGTTGTAATGGTGGTAGTGAATATCCTTTTATACAATTTTTTATTAACAAAAGTGATAAGATAATTATGGATTGTATTTGGATAGATTTTAAATACCATGATTTTTGGGATGCAACAACAAAATATGCAATCACATGTATATATCTTATCATGTTAAAGGTATATCCATCCCTAAAAAACAGGAAAAAAAAACCATATATTTTGAAAGGATTTTTAAATTAGTTTCTACAAATGGAAAGTCAATGGGGTTGTTGACCAATTTTTTAAAAGTTTCCACAAATGATTTATTGACCTCTCTTTTTCAATATATATAGATTATTTCCAATAACATATATTTCACTTTTACATCGCATAAACTTTAATTACTACATTTTAAATATTATTTTTATACAAACTCAAAATCCGCAAAATTTTCCATTAAATCAGTTTCTATCAAAATTAACTCAATTTGTCCAATAAATTCAGTAAGAAAAATTATATATATATATATATATATATATATATATATATTCCCAACTATCATCCACTCCAATATTTTGTGAGGAAAATCGCAGTCGACATATTAGTCAGAACTACAATTTCGAGAGACGCACATTCTACACTGTCAGTCTGTCACCGCCTCGCTTGTCCTACTCACAATCGTACATACGGATTAATTTGACTATCTTTTTTGTTTTTTTTTCATTTTCACTAGGTTAGGTCTTCAGTATTAGTTTTACATTTGGCAAACGATAGTGATGCAGATTATACGGTTTGATATCGGTTTGTTGACATTTATTTTTGTTTTTTCTTTTCTTCGATTTTGTACTGTGTACTACATGGATTCACTTAGGTAGATAAGTTATGTTTTCACCCGAGGTTTCAATTTATTCACAAGATGGGAAAAAAAAGAAGCAAATTTAGCAAATTTCACTCATAAATCACTTTGAATATCAGTTGTTGACATTTGTTTTTTTTTTCTTCTTCAATTTCGTACTACGTACTGTGGTTATGTTTGGTAAAACTAGCTGATAAGTTAACTGATAGCTGATAAGCTAGCTTATAGCTTATCAGTAATTTTTGAGCTTATAGCTTATGACTTATAGCTGAAAAACTAGCTTATATGATAAAAGTGTTTGGTAAAATTAGCTGATAAGCCAGCAGAAATAAAAAATTCAACTAGCTTATTTGAAAAGCTACTTAAAGAAGCTTTTCAAATAAGCTCGAGCTTTTTAAAAAATCCTACCAAACGAGTCTTATTTGAATACAGTGAGCTTATAAGCTAACTTATTTGTCTACCAAACACAGCCTATATGGGTCCACTTCACATCTTCTTTTGTCTGGAGCTATAGGTTAGATAAACTATGTTTCACGATTTTATTCACAAGGTGGAAAAATGAAATATATCAACACTGTGTTTGGTAACTAAATAAGTTAGTTTATAGCTTAATAGTTTAGCTTATAAACTTCTCGTATTTAAATAAGTTTTGTTTGGTAAGACAAGTTTTTTTAAAAAGCTCGAACTTATCTCATAAGTTTTGTTGGGTAACTTTTCAAATAAGCATGTTGAAATTTTTATTTTAGCTAAATTAGAAATTAATTTTACCAAATACTTTTATTGTAAACTAGTTTTTCAGCTATCACTCATAAATTATAAACTATAAAATCGAAAACCACTTATAAATTATAAGATAAATTATCATCTATCACTTAACTTTTATGAGCTAGCTTTACCTAGATTTAACCAATAATTCACTGTAAAAGCATATCCAACCTTATACAACTACTTTGATACTCTACACTTTCACCCCTCGAGTTTGTCCTATTTACACACGTTTCACTTTTAATTGCATTAGAAATTCAACAACACACATCGATTAACCTGTATATATATACACGTACAGCCATGGCTTGATCTGTATATTACGAATACCCACTGTTCCCAAATCCCCCCTCATGGATTGAATATCTCTCTCTCTCTCTTCCCCAAGCACGGGCGCTTGGTTTCTCTCTCTAGGGTCTAGTGGAGTTGAAGTGCGATTTCATTTATGTTCCATCTTAGGGTTTTAGTTCTGCCGGGAATTGAAGGAAGCGATTTTCTTTGAATTGCTGTTCGCTTTTAGCGGGAGCTCTGCCGTCGTCCGGTGAGGATTTACCGTCTGATTTTTTTTTATTTTTTTTTAAATCTGTGTTTTTGTTTGGGGTAGGGTCTGTAGGGATTCGTTTCCTTGCTCTGAGATTTCAGTTTCTGTTTTTTCCCCTTTACTGGACGGGTGTCTAAACCTTAATTTCTGGGACCATCTTCAAAATATTGAAGGTATTTGAGCTTGTAAAGGATTAGTGCTAGTAACTTCTTGTAATTTGAGCTATTGGTTTCTCAGGATTGATATTATATGGATTCTGTTTATTAGGTAGAATGTGGTTGGTGTTGTTAGTGAGTTTGAAAAAATGTTCTGGCTAAATGAATAATCTGTGAATGTTGAATGTGTTCTATGTTTATGGCACTTGTATCTAGTATTTTGGCACGAGGGACTGTGTTGTTCTGCTCTGGTTGAGGGGCATTTGCAAGTTGGGACCTCATTTCACAATGAGCTACATATTCTGTTCTAGGATGTTTCTGATTGACTTGAATGATTGCCAGCATGGATTTGAATGCATCCCCTGAACCGGAAGAGGATGATGTGTTTCCTGCGCCACATTTAGAAGAAGAAAATGTACCAGGTGAATTTGCTGACTACAATGAACATGTGGAACGTGGTGAGAGTGCAGTTCAGATTTCACGCAGGGTAACAATCTGTTTCTGTTTGTGTCTAATATTTGGCCGACAGTGTTAATTAATGTTGTTGGTTCATTTTGTATAAAGTTTACTACGATTTTGTTGAAGTAAATATCAGTGAGCATTTTCTATGTAGCTTTTTGGTGCAAATCTCTGCTATTTGATGACAACTGTTGTACTTGATACTTTCTGGCAGCATGTAATTTAGGCTATTGAAATATGGTTTTTTCGAGGTTAAAATTCTTTTACCTGGCTATTGGGTTGCATCTTCAAATCATACGAATCCGTTTCAGTATGGTGCAGTTTGCTTTGCACTGTGCCAATGTTAAGCAGCTGTGCATTCTCATGTTTTTGTGCTGCGCAATTGTCTTTTGAAAGTCAAGCGAGACCATCAAGGTTTCCAATTGTTGGGTGCCTTTGAATTGAGCAGTTGTTTCTGATACCACACTAAAATCTGAATTGTTTTGCATCCCAAGTGGATCATCCATCTCCTTCTATTGGCCTTTCACTTTTGTAGTACTGGTAACAAATGGTGTACTCTCTCTACTAGTTTACTTGGCTACTGTTCTGTGCTTACTGTACCGATCATTGTTACAATTGGCAACTTCACATGCGTTTCTTTGAATCAGGAACGTGAAGAAAGGATGCAACGGATACGAAGACAACGTCCTGATGAGAAACCAGCCTATGGATATCAGTCCAGTCAGCGAGATGCTGGGTATCAAGTAAAGCGGCAGAGACCTAGTAGTAGACTTCCACCAGGTAAATTACAATTATATTTCAGAGACCATTGATGGCATTGTACTGAGAGTGTAGATTCCTATATTAGACTTATTCTTTTTTATGCTCTTAAGCAGAAAAGAATCAGTTGTTTGTTCATTCAACTTGAACTGGCCATTTAAACTCTTAATACCGTCTGCTGTGAAGATGCCCAAATCTGGATACTTTTGTGTGCTCATATAAGTTGTTAATAGCAGAAGGCTTGTTAAGTTTCCTAATAATCTGTAAGAGGATACAGGAAAAGAAAATTCGAAAGAGTTTGAAAGATCAACTTAGTTTGGGTCCCCCTGTTGATTTTGTATAGGCATTGGTTTTTTTCACTTTTCAGATGATATTGGGCTGTTATTTGTTGGGGGATTAGTGTTTTCTAGGTTCTATTTGTTGATATGTTATCATCCCGTGGGAAAAATGGTTGTCGTAACTGCTGTTATTGTTATGATTAGCTTTGTCATCTTGCAATTGTATTTCTCATGTGGCAGGTTGGTTAGACTGCCCTGCATTTGGACAAGAAATAGGTTGTTTGGTACCCTCAAAAGTTCCTTTAGGTGAAGCATATAATGATGATATTCCTCCTGGTAAAAGATACTCATTCAGGCAGGTGATACATCAACAAAGAGTTTTAGGAAGGAAGGTGGGTCTTCATAAAACTTAACCATATTATTATTATTATTATTATTATTATTATTATTATTATTATTATTATTATTATTATTATTATTATCATCATCATCTTATTGTCGTCATATGATTAATCTGGAACTTGATAATGTCATCTTTTGGTGATTTAAAATTTAGTTATTATGACCTTCGTAGCATTTAAGTGTGAATCTTGATTATGATTTGCTCAATTTGTAATGATGCCTCTGTGTGTTATTTTGGGAGACTTTTCTAGTGCCTATTGTGTGATTCGAGTTTTCTACTGAATCTTTCAGCTTGGTTTGGTGATTGATCTTACCAATTCAAGTCGATACTATAATGTGAATGACTTTAAGAATGGTGGTATGAAGCATGTAAAGGTGCGCTATATTTGCTCTCAAGCTCATTGGTATATATTTACTGTCTTTACCTCTTTCAATATGATTATTCATCTCCTGACTGCCTGCGGTCTTGTAATTCAGATTGCATGCAAGGGGCGTGATTCAGTGCCAGAGAATGAGGCTGTAAATAAATTTTTCTATGAGGTATATATCTTCATAGATGCACAACACACAACTCTTAATGGTGTTTATAGAACCTAACAATAAAAGTATTTTATCAGGTCTTCCAGTTTCTAAGTCAGCAGAACAAGCAACAAAAGAAGTATATTCTTGTTCACTGCACGCATGGGCATAACCGTACTGGATATATGATTGTCCACTATCTCATGCGTACGGTGCCCATATCTGTCTCTCAGGTTAGTTGGCTATCCTTCTGAACTTTTTCTTCATTTGTTTGAAATGGATTTTGACATGTCTCTTTTCTTGTGCTTCTTTTGCAGGCAATCAAGATATTTGCTGATGCACGTCCACCGGGGATTTACAAACCAGACTATATTGATTCCTTGTACGATTTCTATCACGAGAAGAAGCCGGATATGGTTGTTTGCCCCCCAACTCCAGAGTGGAAAAGATCTTCGGATCTAGATTTGAATGGTGTTGCAATGCCAGATGATGATGACGAAGATGGAGATTCTGCGGCTCCTGTACATGTATATTCTACTTGATTTTTATTTTTCTGTAAAATAAATTTATTTCCTGTACTAGGGTGTGCATATCCTGCATGTGGCCGATCTAGTTGAAATTTTCTCTGATGTCATCCCTGTCAACAATTGAACTTTGACCATTTCAGGAGACTAAGGAGACACAGCCGGTCATGACAAATGATGATATTTTGGGGGATAAGATACCTTTTGACCAAGAACTAGCACTGCGGCATTTTTGTTACAAAATGATGAAGTTGTCTGTGCCTCCAGGGGTAGGTTCTCAAGGAGTACAGATTTTGATCGAAGGCAGTGCTTTGGGGTTTTGGCCAACTGAGAATTAGTAAACGAAGTCATTTATCGACCCCCAAAACATACCTTTCATTGATTTCTATAAATTAAATATATTAGTAACTTTTCATTTTGGTTTGGTGAATAAGCATAAAAAAAGGAAAAGTAAGCAACATAACATTAGTTCAAACGAGACTGTAATAAGGTTGAAACTTTTATAAACAAGGATTGGGGCACACTTCTTTTAGTTTTGCCATCTCTGATAAGTATGTTCTATTAATTGTCAGGCGAGAGGACCTCAGAATTTTCCTGGCTCACATCCAGTTTCTCTTAACAGGTCTCCATCAACTTTTCTCGGTTTATGCGAATGGCTTTTGTTGTTATTGATACATCAATGTCGATTGATTATTGATTTTATTGTTGTGTATGTTGTGATTCTATATATATGGAATGTGCCAAGTTTAGATAACAATGAATCTCATACCAAGGACATCAATAGGGGAATGATGTCAGGTCACCCATATATTATTGTTTGCCATGCCTAGTAGGTACTCGTCAATGTATATATTGCATCCCCTTCATTGTAGAAACTAGATATAGAATGATTGAAGGAATAGAGGGTGGAAGCCAATTCATAAAGATAGAGGACTTGTCGAATTCCTATAGAGCTGCTTGGAAGAGCTGAAAGGAAGCTAAATAGTTATAATTTTATACTCAACTCATGCCTTCTGTTTTGTCTCCGAAATACAACGCTGCGGATTCAAGATGTATTTTGGGACTTAATGCCCCACTTGAGTTTCTTAACTTTGTCCACAATGATCTTCATTAATCCTCTTTGATTTCTTTATCACATCGTTCAAGTGGTGAATAGCATCTATTGTCCTTTTCTTTTCCCCATACATTGGCATTTAATAATTACTTCTTAATAATCCATCCAGGGACAACTTACAATTATTGAGGCAACGTTACTACTACGCGACATGGAAAGCTGATGGAACTAGATACATGATGCTTATCACCATGGATGGTTGTTACTTGATAGATAGGCATTTTACTTTCCGGAGAGTCCAAATGCGATTTCCTTGCAGGCATGCTAATGAAGTATGTGATTCTGTTCCATGTTTGGATTGGCTGGGATTTCTTTGTGTTTTCAATAGCATTAAAGATTGATGTTCATCACCATGATTTTTAAATCTATAAGTTTGTGCAGAAGGGAATGACAGAGAAGATGTATCATCATTTTACTTTGCTTGATGGGGAGATGATAATTGACACAGTTCCTGATTCACAGAAGCAAGAAAGAAGATACTTGATCTATGATATGATGGCCATTAATAATGTTTCCATCGTTGAGGTAATATATGGAAACATTACTTTTCAGTTGATCAGTTCTTTCTCCATGGTTCTCTATTGGCGTTGCCATAGTTAATTTTAATTTAGAATCTTGTAATCCTTGGACCCGTTTGGTAGGGGTTAGTGTGTATGATAAGGCCATTGTTTACACATCAAACATAATAATGCCTAGTAGTAACCTATTAGAAGCCCTGGAACATGCCCAGGCCAGATACTTGTTGACCTCAAATCTGGGTAAGCCATCAGGCATCATGCCACCTCCACTTGGTCCACTATCTATATTTTTCATCAGCCTATAAGCTTTTATTTCAAAGACCTAAAATTCCCCCGTCATATAAATCTGATGTTTTGTTGCCTTAAAATCATTATGTGCTGTACGTAGGGGAAGCTCGACTGCGTCAAGGGAAACAAATTTGACAAAGTACACTACTCTTTGAGTCAACTTTTTTTTCCCCCAGATTTATAATAGATGATTAATTTTAATATTGTTGACACACCAGGCTTTATTTTTGTCCTTTCCCTTTCAGTTTTGGTGAACAATAGCTGAGTTCTTTTGGTGATTAGATGTCCCTTAATGTTAACCGAACTTAATGATAAATGGACCAAAATGAAACAATACTAAATCCTTTTGATATTCTTTGGATAAAATGAACGGACAATATAGTGGCCGTAATTAGATCAATTGGATTAACAATGGTAACAGATCACCTGTGTTATGTCCAAGTGACCAAACAAGCTTCTGGTACAATATCAGAAGTAGGGATGCTGTATTTTCTGGCAGTACATTGATTTGCAGATACTTTGGCCTGTTTGCTGCTACTGGTTCTATATTAGATGTTTCATTTCAATCTTTTGTTATTATCTATTGTTTATGTAATCATAATTATTGCTTATTTTTGTTTATTTTGGTTAACTGTTCAAGTGATCAATAATCCAAGAAATATTATGCGAGTTATATGCTGGATATTGTTAATCTGCACTAGAGAAATATGGTATACATGTGTGCCAATGGCTTCGCTTGGATACTGCTATGAGTGCTCTGTTTGGATAGTACGCTGGTTTGCTGGACTTATTACAGCACAGATTGCATTGATGCGTATATCTGCTTTGTTTTCAAGTTTTTTGTTTTGTTTCTGCATTTTATTCTCTCACGGAGAATATGTGTGAATCTTAATTTGTCTATTCCTTTTTATTCTCGGTGAGAACTTCACGTGGATGAATATATTTTATTTGTTCGTGAAGACCATTGATTAAGAAATGCTGCTCGTGAAAGGATATCGAATTTATAAAATTCGTTTAACGTGTTGGCAAACTTACACGTCTCTCAGATTCTTCTTTGTCACGAGAGCACGTGGTTGATTTTATCTATTTATATATTTGGTTGTTTATTATGGTGGTTCCGGATGACTTCAACATAAATCTTAATGCATGCAGTTACCATTTTACGAGCGTTGGAAAATGCTCGAGAAAGAAGTTATTGAACCTCGGAACCTTGAGAGACACCATATGTATCAGAGCCAAAACCCTTATTACAGATATGATTTGGAACCATTCAGGGTTTGTAAATCGTTTAACCTCAATATGTTACTTGTCATTGTATCTTCTTCTGCTGGGCTTATGATAATCATTTAATTGACATTTGGCAGGTACGGAGGAAAGACTTTTGGCTGCTTTCTACTGTTACAAAACTGTTGAAAGGATTTATTCCAAAGCTTTCACATGCAGCAGATGGTCTTGTTTTTCAGGTGCATACGCTTGGATTTTAAGACTTGTTTCCTCTTCTCACTCAGTTTTGCATGGCAATCTCTTATTTTCTCTGGTTCTTTCCCTTTCATGACTAGCTTTTACCATCAGAAATATGTTAAAACTTACAGTTGCATATATTTTGGTTTGACTAGCCTTGTTTCAGTTATGTAATAATTTTTATCTAGAAAATTTTTCATGGGCACTGTGTCACATACCTGGAAGAATGTGTTCCAAATATATATATTTTTTTTTGGCTCATTTACCTTGAGACCATCTCTAGCAACTCAAACTTTTCCTGGTCTCCAAAATTTGAGACCCTCGCAAATTGGGTTACCGTGACCTGTTTGAGAGAGGGTCTCATGATAAAAGTGGGTATTAACACCACGTGCAGAGAAATTTGTTGTTTTGCATACCTATGTTTATAGGTTTGAGATCCACTTGTGGGGATAATCTAACAATACTTTTTAATCGTCTGTCGTGTAGGGTTGGGATGATGCTTATGTTCCAAGGACACACGAAGGCCTTTTGAAATGGAAATACCCAGAAATGAATTCAGTGGACTTTCTCTTTGAGGTTTTGCATTTCTATTCGTTTCATCTCTTTGAGGTTTTTGCATTTCTATTCGTATTTCTTCAATATAATTTACCTGCTTCCAGTTTTTGCTTTGTATTCTATGTCTGTCTTATTTTCTGTACTTGCTTCTTTTTTGCAAAACAGGTGGTTGACGATCATCAATTACTTTCTCTGTTTGAACGAGGGAAGAAGAAATTGATGGATGCGAGGGTTGTGTTTCCTGGTTAGTTTAATACTTTCCAAGCTTGCAGACTAAAGCCAATAATAATGAACACTAGTTGGCAGAAATTGTTTAGCATCGTGTGTGTGTGCTTGTGTGTTCCTTCATTCATCACTCATTATTTCAAACGCGCCCCCAAAAGTGTTAACAAATACCCTTGATGTTTGTATTTATGTAACAAAACCTGTAATTTTTAACAATTACTGGGTTCTTTTGTGCTCTAGTTGCTCGTCAAGGGAAGTTTTATATTTATTCTAAAACCCCTCAATTTTAGACCTTTATTTTTCTGGCCCACTTAATTGTGTACATTTGGCATGTTTCTTATCACAACATCCCGTTGATGCATTTGGTTTTTTTTTTTTTCTTTTCTTTTCTATCCGAACTGTTTGCATAATTTATTCATGTTTTGGAGCTTTCAGACGGGAATGATCCGTCATCTTATTCGGGGAAGATTATTGAGTGTTCATGGAATTCTGAGGAAGGTGTATGGGTGTGTATGAGGGTGAGGATAGACAAAGGGACTCCTAATGAATTCAACACGTACAAGAAGGTAATCTCTTTGGTTGTTATACTATATCCTTGCCCTGATTACTTTTTAAGGGATAAATACAATAAATCACCTCAGACATTTATTGTAATTATGAAAAAAAATGAAAAACTTGATCGGTCTTTAAAAATGACAAAAATCCAATTTTCGAACCAATATTTTGAAGAAACTGAACTAGTATTTTGTAACTATTTCTTACTCTACTTCAAAGGAAGCTATAATACCGAATATTGTTGTGTGGAAAATTAACAGGTTATGAGAAGTATAAAGGACAATATCACGGAGGATGTGTTGCTGAACGAGATCAACGAGATCATACGCTTGCCGATGTATGCGGATAGGATACAGAACGAAAGCAAAGCCCATCAACATAATTCAGCACGTCGTAGGTAAATTGAATAAGTTTCAATCAAGCTGGGCCTTATAATCTGTTTTCTTGATATTTAGAGCGATTATAAAGTCTGATTAGACATTTCAAAACGAATCGACATAAAAAAAATCAACAATTTTAGTGATTTGTGTTGTGTGCCTTTGTGTTTTCTGGCGAGAGTCACTCGGCACACTCTTTATACAAGTGACGATCCTCTGAAGTCGGGGATTAATTTCTCTCAGCCTATTTTAGATTGTTATAGGAGTAGTTGATTGATAGGATAGCCATTGTATATTATTGTTTTTTCCAGATTGTTCTTTTACAATTAGTTGGGTAGAATTTGTTGCAAGGTGTTAGATTTCAAGGATAATAAGTTGAATTTATATAAATCTCCCGTTATTAATGTGGACTGCTGTTATGTTTGGGTTGATATGAGTTTCTCTGTTTTTTCTTGTCACTTTTTCCACAAAAAGTTTTGAAATTTTGGATAGTTGAGTTGCTTTTATGCTTTGTGCCACAAAATTTGGCTACACTGACGAATTGACTGTGTGAATGAGTCGAGTTGAGCAATTTGTGATTTTTTGAAAATTTTTCAAGATTTATATTAGTGTATACCATGTGTGATTTTCAACTCGTGTTGAGTTCAAATGAGTTTTCAATTGCGCTGGGCATGAATTTAGGTTTCGAGTAGTTTTATTTACCTATATGAATTTATGTTCTTAATCTTTCTAGCTCAAATGAGGTGGACAATTTAGTGTAAGTCTCTTCCTCAGAAAATATGGCTCACTCCTAATTTTGGAACTGACATGAAAATAATCCAAAGAAATTTGAATAAAAGTGACGTCTGAGGTTTGCTGATGAAGCCTGCAAAATCAGCAACTTTTTCTTGGGTAGCTATGGCACTGAATTTAATATGTCGAAATTTGTGAACTTTTTTTTTTTTTTTAGCTTTCTTCAAGTTTGGGTCTAGACTGAAAAGTTTGTCTATATTTCTGAGTCTGTTGAATGTCGAAAGACCCCAGCCTGTAAAAGCTCTTTTTGGGTCAATCAATACTATCAATATATGCCTTCAACCGAACTTCGAAAAATTCCTCCAAAGGACAAAACAAAAGGTAACTAAAATTATACAAGTAACAATTCCTGCATCAACATTTTTTCTTTTCTCCTTAGAAAGAAAGTGGAAGGGAAAAATAGATAAATAAATAAAAAAGCAAATGGTGATCCTTGCTTTATCACATGAACCCTCAACTTTCGTTAAATTGATATAAATATCTTATACATTTGTATATTTAAAATGGTATATGATGTGCTTTACATCTTTTGACTGAGTTTTTTACGGGATTTTAAGTATGTTGGGTGTGTAGATACTTATTTTCCAGAGAATGACAAAGAAAATTACGAACGGAGAATGATAACGAATGACTCGATCAAACCACGAAACACGAATCATGAACACGATCTTCAAACAAAGTATTTAAATAAATAATCAAAGTCGAGTCACGGGCAGTACATTCGCTGTAAGATGAAATTGCCACCAATTAATGTCCAAAATTTTTCACAGATGTCTCCAAGATACGGCTTGGTCTTGGGTATAGTGACACTTCAAACGTACAAAATTTCGACAAACTTACATGTATTTAGAACTATCAAGAAAATAAAAAATAATAATGGACACAAGATAAACATGACTATTTTATGTTCTATTTCAATTTCTTATCTTTATGATAAGTTCTCTAGTGTTATATGCATTTCATATCATATGGGTAATCATAGATGTTCTTGGATATCTTGAAAGGATTTGTGCGTCAAAAGACACCTTCAGGGACGTACCCGATTGTTCAAAATTAGAACTTTTTTGGCATGTGCAGGTATGTTCGGATTGAGTGCTCGACACCCGTGATGATCCGTCCCAACTGGTGGCCTGATTCGGGTTACATGCCTGGGATGGAGCTTGGCGGGCGCCTGCGCGTAGGGCTGCAAATGAACCGAGCGGCTTGCGAGCCGCTTGCGAACGCTTGAGTCAAAGCTCGACTCAAGCTCGAGTTTGACAGAACTCGAGTCGAGCTCGAGCGACTCGAGCCCATATTTTGCAATGTCGAGTGGCTCGAGATGTATGTGAAGTTACTAAAATACCTCTTATATATATTAGCATAGGTGTTTAATGGTAATTTTACTTTTTCACTTAAAAATTTTCGAGCCGAACTTGAGCCGAGCTCGAGTATTTTGATTTCGAGTCGAGCTCGAGCCAAGGTCGAGCTATTGTAATTTTTTTATCGCGTCGAGTTTGTGCCTCATAAATCGAGCTCGACGAGCTCGAGCAGCTAAAACAAAAAATCAATCCTGCTCGATAAGGCCAATCCTCGACTCGACTCAGCTCGTTTGCAGCCCTACTTGTGCGCCAAGAGCTCGTTGGCGCTCGTTACAACTATAAATCGTGTTATTTTTTTTTTTTACTTGTCCTCAACGAGAGTTCTAGCATGTATACTAAATAGTTATGGCTCGTTCGGCTTGTACAAACATTCGTCAAAGACAGAACTTTTGCCAATCCAAATATTTTTGAGTTACTTAAAACTCAAATTCCCCATACTTCAACGTCAGAATTAATTTCTCTTTTAAACCTACAATGATTTTAAAATTTTATTCTAAGTCTTTCATTACGAAAAACATAACTGTAAAATTGGTACAAGACCAATTTTTTATACAAAATCTACCCTTCCATCACCTACATAGAGTCGAGAGATGTTCGCAACATAAACAGTCCAACGCACAAGTTAAAAAGAGTGCCAAGAAATAAATTCATAAATTTTATATTAAGAATATGCAAGAGATTTAAAGAAAACTCGGGACCTATGTTTATAGGTCTAACGCCTTTGTGTTGTCCAAGTAAAATACTCGTTTGAAGAAGGAAATGAATCCCATAGATCTAAGCAGTGGTAGACCTACATATAAGCTAGGGGGCCATGGTCCCTCCCAAACTTTTGATTTTTTTACTTAAGTATATATATGTAATATATTAAATTAAGTATAGTTAATTATCATTATCACCATTAACCAATTAATTAAAGATATATTGATTGAATTATGTGGACTAGGACATGTCATTGCCCATTAGAGAAATATATAAAAGATAAGTCATAAAATGCCTATTTAACTTTCATCTTTTTATTTTATTATTTTTATTAATAAAATTACTCTAATTAACATAAAGAAATAAACTCAATTCAAAGTCCAGAGATAGAGACAGAAACACACAAAACGACGGCACCGAGACGTACAACACAACGGAGGTAGACTTGCAAGGTAAAAAAATAGAACAATTTTGCAGCAACAATAATGATCGTCGGTCCAATTCCTTGATTCTTCCGAATAACTTGATCATTCTTTTATATTTATGAGTACGTTAATTTATGCTCATGTTCATAATTTTATTTATTTATCTTTTTTTGGGATTTAAGGTTTTAAACATATGTGTATTTATTCATCATTCTTATATGTAGTAACTATCACTAAATAATCTATTAGCACAGAGCGTGCATTTTCGGCTATGGCTATCGTTAAATCTAAACTTCGACGTAAAATGGAAAGTGATTTTCTTGTAATTCTTTGACTATCTTTGTTGAAAGGAAAATTGCAAGATTTACTACTATCGATTCAATCATCGATGGGTTTCGTGACTTGAGAAAACGTCGAGCACAATTCTAGTAGTTACAATATTTGAACGTTATATATTTTCTTGAACTACTTTTTTTTTTTTTCAATTCTAAAAATGCAACTTTGTCTTTTTAATGAAGCATGTCATTGAAAATTATATAATCCCCAATTAAATTTTCTGGATCCGCCCCTGAATCTAAGAAGAGATATAATTGATTGAATTATCTTGTTAAGATATAATTCTCTACCTTAGAAATTAGATAGAAAATATTTTTTATATTATCCCGTACTTAGACGTCATAGCTTTCTATCTTCATGATTATCTCAGCCCGAGATCACCTCATCAGCTCACTCAATGTAGTTGTCGTTTTAGAGAAAAATAGAAGAATTAATTAACAATTTATGTATTTGTTAAATATTCTCCATTAAATCTTTCTAAATCACACATTCAAGTATCTCTGTCCTAATAATTGTTAAGAGAATCAAGATTTAATAAAACAAATTAAAAATATGAGAGTTGTACGTAGATATAAATTTCAGAATGTTCGTATAATCATGTACGATAGGTTTGTAATTACATTAGTTCAAGCTACACCTTTTGAAATAACATATGAACTCTCAAAAAATTCAATTAAAAACAAACAAAACAAAACAAAAACTGTAACAACCAGTGCAAGCTCTCAAAAAAATTTCAAGTTCTTAGGAAAAATTACTCTTGTCAGTGATGATTTTCATGCAAAATTTCAAAAATTACAACGCATAAAAAGGCAAAATGATGATATAAAATCAATCATGGTGATCATCTTAGGAATTTGCTGGAATATTTGTCAATCCCCAAGTGCAGCACTCCTAAAAATGTGCCAATTATAAAGATTTTGTTTAGCTTTAGTAACATGCCAAAATCTATATTCTTTCTTGGGATTCAAATTCATTCACTAAATTTTAATCATGTTCTTTGAGATTATAAAAGCCATTATAAAGAGTTTGTGCATCCTACTTTTGTTCTAATAATATTTTTTAGGTTGTCAGAATAACTGCATGCTAAAGTTGCTTACTTTACTTGAGAAGCTGAAAATGGATTTTGCTGTACAATTAATTTGTTTAAATTAATTTATACATAAACTCTTGCATGCATTGGAAGATTAGGATATATATCTTGATCAGTTGTGATGTTCTGATTTTGCAGGGCTTGTGTAATAAACTATTCTGAAAAAGAAAAAAAAAATCAAGAAATTAATTAAATGGGCTCAATTGACGTGCTATAATGTTGCTACCAAGGAAGATGCCTACTAGATTTTGTATAGTGAAGCCTTTCTTTATTTTATTTTATTTCATTTTTTATGATAGAAACAAAGTATATATATATATATATATATATATAACTAATCTATATATACCTAACATGATCGTGAATTAATCATAAAGTTAAATAAAAATATTCAACATGCTCAACTTATTTAAACAATTTCACAATCTTAACCGTAAGAGGTGTAAATGCGGGCTCCTGCTACCCGAACCTTTATTAAATCAAGCTCACGAGTGATTCGTTTCATTTAACAGTTACTTGATGGTAGTGTGAAATTCTCTAGAGAGGAGTCAATAGTGCCATGCCATTTTTGAGAAAGAATGTAAGAATCTTATTTAAATTCCTTGCATAAATATGTGCATTAGACAAAGATTCTAATGAATCAGAGGATTGTTTCATCATCCATAAATTGATATAATGATGACATCTATTTTAAGTGTATTTAATTTAAAATGCACCAAAAAATATTGAATGATAAATAACCAATTGATACGTACCATTTATAAATAATCGCGGGTGATATTTCATATGCCATACCAAATAATAATGCTAGTCCAAATATCGGGCACCAATTAGATAAATTCCCTTTTTAGGGTAGGATTAAAATCAATAATGTGAATAGGCATTATGGGTCCAAAATGAGGGATTCTTTTTGCAGATAGTGGGATATTAATCAACACTGTATTATATGTTATGGACGAAACGAGGACCAAAATGAAGGGGCCAACATTTCAATTGAAATGATGAAAATTTAAAGTAGTGACATGTATTCTTATTTATTTACTTATTATTTTTAAACCATCTACATTTACAAGAAGCATTTGCATGATTCAAACCATCTTTATGTTTTCTCCTTTTCATTTTTATTTTTTTGGGAAATATTAAAAATATTTGTGATCCCAATTAATGGAAATAATTGCTCCAATTAGGAGAGCACATGACATGGAGAATAATAACTCGGTGAT
>BKCP01005406.1:262035-289561 GCA_008636005.1 Striga asiatica | reverse complement strand
CAATATGGACAATTAATTATGATATATCTCCTTAACATAAGACAACATAATTTGATTTTCGTGTGTAATTTATTTGGTGGAGCCACGCGTGCGTGCAATTGATTTCCTAATTATTTCAGTCACATGTAAGTGCGTATGTATAAATTCTGTTCTGAATCTTCAGTTATAATGTATTTATTAGTGAATTCAATTGCAACAAAAAGGAAAATCAATAAAAAGTACTACTCCACATGGCATGCTGTTAGAGCTTTTTGTCCCTCCAGGGGATTATTAACCTTAATCAACCTATTACTCTTATCTTAATTTTGCCAGATTAGTCAAATAAATCTCCTAATCATAATCGTAAGAGAGATATTTTTGATAAAAAATGTATGACAGTTCGAATTTGGCATGCGTATGTTAAATTGTTTCATACAAAAATTGCGAAGCAAAAAATGGGATAGTGCTACGATGGGACCACCCACAGAGGATAGAATTTCTGTCTCAAATCCATGAGTTATTTTTCAAGGAACATAGAAAGACAAACCCTAGAGTTAGAAAGATAAATATTTTAATTAATACTTTGATTTAATATTCCTTTTTAATACATTATTTTATTTGTCTTCGATTTTGATAAAAGAAAAAGGCGAAAAGACAGATCATAAGCAAAACCACATGGTGTGTTTTTAGCAACGCTGTGCATATAAAATTTAATTCGTAACACTTATTTTTCACAATACTATAAAACATATGTCAAATTCACGAGTTATATAAAATTTAATTCCTGTGCATGTCCACTAATTTGAAGTAAACACTAATTATATAAAATATGCATTAATTACTTAAATTTCGAACATTTGTCCAAACTCACGAGTTAGTGAATANACAATTAGTTAATATGATACATTCTTGAATGTGTTTTGCTTTTTATTAATTACTGTTGTAAAATTGTAAAAGTTATTGGACATTTTATTTTATTCATCACATTGTATAATTTTACTTTTTTTTTCTATATATGTGTAAATGTGAAGCAAATGGAAATATACGGGCCTCGTGAAGGCCCTACGGCCCGAATTATGTGGAAATTTGGACCCACGGGCTTATGCTACTCGTGACTTTAGCGGCGACTCACGGCCCACCGTTTGAAAGTTTATCATAAGTCGTTATTTCTTTTTCCACAAAAAAAATGTTACTTTTTTAAAAATAAGAAATTATTTAAATGATAATTTAAATAATTTTGTCTTACATCCATACATGAGCCATAGAACTTTCATTTTTAAAAATTAAAAATATTTATATTATATTGAAAATATGTATCTACTATAAAAACACCTTCCGCCCAATCAGAATGCTTCCAGATTAATTTTCCTTTATTGAATAAAAAAAATTCTCTATGTTTTTAATTGACATGGTGATTTCTTTTTCGGGTAAATCCCCAGGAACACATTTTGGACTCATTTGGACATGTCCCTGCCTTCATTAATACCAGTTTTTCTACATATAATTTAATTTATTTTAATAATAATATTCCACTTGTACAATATTATCCAAATCGAGGGCCATTTGATTTCATAACAAATATTTTTGTTGCATATTATGTAAACTCGAACAAAATTTCACCTCTTTTTGTAAAAGATTGCAATTACTTTTATTAAAATATTTACTTGTGAGTTGTCACACATCGTTTATATAGGAAAAAACTGTCTAATTTAAAAGTCTAATGGACTACTCTTCCTTCCACCAATTGATTTTGGGATAGAACCTTCAGAGCCGATCATAGCCTTTTTTAGGCCCTAGGCCAAATGTAAGAATAATGCCCCTCATTTTTTGTTCTAAAAAAAAAAAATGCCCCTCCTTTTCGTTCAATACAATGACTATCATTTGTACGAAACACAAGTTTTTATTACAAAATTATACAATACATAAAATTTCTAACACCAAAATATCATCTATCCATCAAAATGGANCATAAAATTAAACTACAAATAAACCCACAAATTGAGAAGTAAATTATTTAAAATTGATAAATAAACAACAAATTAATTTTTATCGAACCCCCATCGTGAACCAACGGCGAGTCGAATAGTCGAGACATGTCCGATCTTTTAGCCCCATGACTGTTATCTCTGGACCACGTGGGTTTCTTGTCCGAACCCCCAAGGTCGAACGCAGCAGGTGGAGGCGCAGTGCGGCGGTGCGAAGGGGAGACAAAATCCTGGGGAGATCCGATAAATGATTCTGATTGAGGCCTCCGGGAAAACGACCAAGATCTGCCTTGTTTGCGGAGATGGGCTATGGCTGTGGCAGATCTTGTCTGTCTTTACTTAGTTGCTTGTTTGGGATTTAAGGATCTTGGATTTTAGAAGAGATATATTGAATGGAAATTTCAGATCTCATCTCTACAAATGAAAGAGTGAAGAAATTAGAAAGGGAAATGAGCAGCGAAAGAAATCGTATAAAAATGAAGGGCTCGTGAAAAGAGAGAAAATTAGATTGCAGCTGGATAATTATTTCAATAAAATTTATGGATTCAAAGGCCCAAGAATGGTGCCCCTTCGAATTGGGCCCTGCCTGGGTCCTGGGCCGTCGCCCAGGTCGCCCTGGGCGAGGGCCGGCTCTGGGAACCTTACTTGGGCTTCATTTGGGCTTTCTCTGTTTGTGCACTTCACGTGCGTGGGAACCGCACCCGTTTTTCCCCCGATTCATACACACCAAAAGCCTATATGTTATTAAGTATTTTTGTTCTTATTTTGGCGGCTGGAGATTAGAGGGAAAAAAAGTCGAGCCGAGTTTGAGCTTTGAATACTCGGATTCGTGTCGAGTCTTTATTGAATCGAGTCGATAAAGGGGTTCGAGCTTGAGTTCGACTAATTTATCAATATTAATGAGTGCGTATCTAACTTTAACGAGCCAAATTTGAATATTAAAAGTCAAATTATAAAACAAATTATATAAAATTAAAATTATATTTTCGAACCTTTATGACTCGAGCTTATTAACTATAAAGCCAAGGTTTGCCTTAATAAGTCCAGCCGAGTATTTTGTGTAACAACTCTCTAATAGAGATATGTCAGGAAAAGTATGGAGATTTGTCTTTTTTTTCCTCTTTAATTTTTTCTTTATGTGTTAGAATAGGTGAGAAATGCTCACATGCCAACGGTGGACACATGTGATAAATTATGTCTTTTTTTTTTCTCTTTAATTTTTTCTTTATATGTAATTTTTTCTTTTTGTTATTTTTAATTTCCCACATTGAATAATAAATTATGTCTTTTCAAATTTCACTAAATTGTATAAAGATTTGAGTAGGCAAATTGATTGAAACCTAAATTAAATGTTGTAGTAATGTCTCCCAAGTTGGAACAGTATTTTGCAGTGGAACGGGAGAAATTGTAAACCACGATGAAAAACAATGGAACTCTAGCACTAATTTTCAATTTTAAAAACGGGAAAAAACCTAAAAATAAATAAATAGAAAGACCAAAGTGAGAAAAAGGAAAAGTAGAAGGATCGACCTAAAAAAAGAAAAAGCAAAGAAAAGGATTTGAGAATGCAAACGACGTATTCAGATTTCAGAGAGAAGTGCGATGGTGCTTTTGCTTTTTCCTCTCCGAAAATCGAAAGTGCCTTCCCAAAGAATATAAAAAAAAGGGACAAAATAGAGAAAAATGCTTATATAAATTGAAAATAAATTATACTATTCATATATGCTTTAGCATAAATGTTAAGACTTATTCACAAGAATAATTGTTACACTTACTCATAGTAGTAGTGGATAACTTTGATAAAGCACAAATACTGCCACATTTTTATGTTTATATTATTTTTAAAAAATGTAATGTTTAAGTACGAGACATATAAATATGAAGAGAAAGTATGACTGACTTAGTAATTGAACAATTTAATAATAGCATTATTATTTGAAAAGACATTTCTAGAATTTTGAATGAAAAACTCGTATTGCTTGAAATTAATTGCTAAACAACCATACTTTTAAATAATCTTACATTTTATATTGAAATATGATACATTAAAAAATAACAAAAATAAAAGTGTGATAATTCATAATACAAATATATATATTCTTATTAAAAAGAACGAGCGATTAACATTAATCGCGCAACACTAGTATTTGTGAAACTTGATACTTGATATATATTTGAAATAGTACAAATTATTTTGTGGAGAAGTTCAATCATTAGACAAGTCTATCCAACATACTTACTTAAAACGAAAAATACATATTTATATATAGTATAAAATACCATATTTTTATTTGTGTTGTATTTTAGAGTATGACATTTCAACTTAAAAATATTTAAGTATGTTGAAAACAAGACTATAATCAGTCGTGTCTAGCATTAGGACTACTTTTGAAATATTACATGAGTACATTTACATAAACGACAGGTCCGTGTTAGTCAATTCTAATTATTAGACAATTATATATAAATAACATTATATACTTTCAAACTAAAATGACATATTAAAAAAAATATAAAATTAAAATATAATATTTTATAGTATAAATATTTATTTTTATTAAACGAATGAGAAGTCGACTGACTAAAGTTTAAACGTATAAAATGAAATAATACATGAGTACATTTAAGTCCACAATAATTAGGAGTAAATGTGCCCATTACCATTATACAGTACTTACCCACCTAAATTGGAAATAAGTAATAAATAACCCAACTCCGACTCAACCGTACATTCATAAATCGCAATTAACATAAATTTACATAAGCATAAATAAATAAACAATTATTTCATTCATTCATTTATTTAACAATAATGCTATAAGGACATCCAGTTTTACAACTCAAATGACAACTGCATACGTGTAAAGTAAATTTTGACTTATTTAATGTACAAAATAAAAAAATAATCACTAAACCATCTTCAATTATAACTCACACAGGCCACAACGAAACAAAACCTAGCAGGAAGTAAGGAACCATCTTCAATTCCAATTCAGGGAGAAACATACCTAGCACGAGAGATAATCGGGTAAAATTGTTTATGTGCTTTCCCCGATTTCCAGATTTGATTTTTTATTTCGGTTTTTTGGGTGCAAACAACGTCAGCCACCTTCGTGGTCACCAACAGTGTCGCCGGCAAGGTCCTCTCCGGCAGGGGGTATAGGGAGTACAGGCTCGGGGACTACTCGAATTGGCTGCAGAACAGGGTCAACGACCACTGGGGCCAGGTTAGAAGCTATTTGGTTGACAGTAACATTTGTCAGAGGCTGCTTCAGGCTGGTTCGACCCCGGTGGACGATTTTTACCGAGAGCATCTATCTGCGCTTCAGGTATAGTTATTTTCTTATTTTTTCTTTGAAATATTCTTCTGGGTCGATGGATTTTTGTTAAATTGTTCATGGGTTCTTGAGTATTTGTTGATATCGTGAGGATTTGTGTTAAATTGTTCTTTGGTTCTTAAATATTTTTTGATATCTTGAGTTGTTTGAGCAGTGGTGTATAAGATTTTTTATGGTGTTCTGGGTGTTTGGTTCTAGATTTCACTTAATTTTATATGAATTCTTCATATACACTACATCAAGAAAAAGGAAAAAAAAGGATACTGTAGAGAATCAAATATTGAGAGGTTTGAGATGATGATTCTTGCTTTGATTATAAAGATTGAGATAAAACAGATATGTTATCAACAGTATGTGCAGTGTAGACAATGAAATCTATATTTTGGAAAATAGAAACTTTTGCTCCAGAATCTTTCTTTTTGCTTTATGTTGTGTTAGGTTGATAAAAAGTTGAGTGCCTTTAAATTGGTTTCTCCCATTATTAGCTTGGGAAAGTGGCTTTTCTGCATCTGACTATTCTGTAAAATTCTTCCTTCTTATTATCCACTGCCTGACATGATTATCTTGCAAAATGAATTTTTGAATATGGTCCATTTTTTTTCCTTGTAATTTTAAAGTTTGACCCCATCTTAAGAAGTGACAATTTGCTTAAACCATTGCTTGCTAGTAGTTCAACTTCAAATTGAAGTTCATTTTTCCTTTCTAAAATATGGTTCTAGTAAGTAAACTATTTATTTTCCCCTATAGCTTAGCACTTAACCATAGTTTTTTCACATTGAAATTTACCAGTCTGGATGCTGTAAGCCCTCGAATGATTGCAACTTCACGTACGTGAGCCCAACAAACTGGACACGGCCACAAACACCAGCTTCTAGCAACCCAGACTGTGCTCGGTGGAGCAATGAGCCGAGAGTGCTCTGCTATGGCTGCGACTCGTGCAAGGCTGGTCTTCTCGATAACATCAAGACCGACTGGAAGAGAGTTTCCGTTATAAACATCGTTTTCCTTGTGTTCTTAATCATTGTTTACTCGGTTGGGTGTTGTGCATTTAGGAACAACCGGGAGGACAACAGTGCCTGGAAACGTTATCCTTGAGGGGAATGGAAACCAATTTAGTAGATTTGTGTTTGTTCTCTGATGTATTATTGCAGATGTATTATTGCAGTTTGAAGTTCATGCCCAATGGTTATCTGAATAATGCAATGAAGGCTATTTGTGTTGGAATATATGGTTGAACTCATTTTTTATGCAAGAATGATATGATATTTTTCATTTCCAACTGTGCTTTGTGCAAAATGAAAGTGATTATCTTTGTCCATATAAAGTAAGCAACCTTGTGTAGTGTAACCCCTGAGCATAAAAATTCAAAAGGTTGTAAGATTCCTTCAATTAACAGAGATAAGAGAATCTTGAAACTAACCTTTTAATGTTACAAGATCTTACTCACACAAACTGGAATACTGATAAATTACTCCACACATTAAGTGCAGATAATCGATACACAAAAAATATGTTGTAAGGACAATAGGTCCCATAAAAACCTGCTCATTCCATGCAGCTCAAGCAGATATCACCCAAGGTGCTATACACTATTAACTCTCACATAATGTAAACCACATAATTCCATATTTATAAAATAAATAACAAACGTGTAAAAAAAAAAGATGCTAGTGGAATCAAACTGCACTCACAAACCAATTCAAAAAGCGTTCAAATCAATTCAAAACAAGTCCACAAGAACATTACTAGGGAAAAACGAAATTGAAATCAAAGTCACATGTCCACAAGAACATCATTGGGAGACGACATAAGTTTCAAGTACTGAAATCCAATAAAAATAAATAATCACACCAAATGACACACCAATTAGCAAAGCCAAAACTTCGTCCAGGATCAACCATTCTGCTAGTCTAGGTATGGATGTTGGTTAACCATTGACGACTTCGACGTTTTGTCCCCCTCATATGTTGCCAGCACATTAGTTCCCCAATTAGGAACAAAAGAGGGTATAAATAACTCCTGTGAATATGACATTGGAGCTAAGGTGGGAAGATTAGCCTGCACCATTGGTTGAACATATGTGGCACTTTCATGTGGTTTAGAGGATGCCATATTTTTTTGTTTTGACGAGACCTACATAGTCAAGATATAAGATTAATAAACTTAAATATATAAAATGATGATCTAACATAACCATATATAGATTACAATTTACCTTTAATTTCTTAGAAATCTTTTCTAGTGCCCCTTTTTGACGTAATTTTCGGGGAGCTCCTTTTCTTTTCACGTGATTTGGATCAGAAATTTTTGGTCCCAAAATTGTATCCACTCCTCCATTAACAGAATCTACCAAAATACTTTGGTCCAAATTAGATTTTCCTTCACTTCTTTGATCCATATTCATTAAATCCAAATTATTAGATACAGATCCGATCCACTCCATAAGCTTACTTGCTCTCACATCATCATTCGCCACCTTGTCGGCCACCACTGCAAAAGCACGACACAAATTATCATATCGTAATTGATCAGGTGTCGAGATCCAACCATCATAGTTGATCTTCACCCTTTGGTATGATCTACACACATCTCTTCTCCACCTCCTCAATATATACATGTCAGGAACGGACGTCACATCATTGCGAATCAAAACTGTGATAGCATGTTTGCAAATTATCCCTCGAAACTCAAATAAATGACAACTACAAACAAAGTTTCCTGATTCCTTTTGAGTTTGAACAATGTAGAATTTTTTATATTTTTTTCCATTGCAAATAACATCCTCCTGAACCATGTATTTATGTCCCCGTAAGAATTTCTCACATCCATCCTCTTTGGATATAATCTCACAGTAAACCATACCTGTAAATTGAGATTGAAATTCCTTGAACTTATTGATGGTGTAAATGGCTTGAAATTGTTTTTCTAATTCATACAAAGTAGCACATGGAACCATCGCCGAATATGACTTACAGTCAGCCTGAATCTCCTTCTCCACTTTACTACGCAGTGCCCTCTCGTATTGTTCAACAAATTGCTTCAATGTTGTTTTAGCATTGACATATCCATCAAAAAATGCATTAATACTCTCACTACGTTGTGTTGTCGACATCCCCGCCCAGAAACTCGTCTTCAGAAAGCACGGAACCCAACGATTTCTTTCACCATAGAGGCTAAACAACCACTCATTCTCGTGTAGTTCATACAAGTGAACCATATTGATCCAACCCTGCTCAAATTCTTCTGGACTTTGAGATTCATAAACCACTTCATGAATTGTCGACATGATAGCACCTTTTTGCGGATGACCACCAAATTTCTCAGGCAACTTTTTTAGTATATGCCACAAACACCATCTATGCCTCGTGTTCGGAAAAATTGTTTGGACAGCATTTTTCATTGCCCTATCTTGGTCTGTTATTATTCCGATGGGAGCATGTCCCTCCATGCACTCAAGCCATGTTTTAAAAAGCCATTCGAAAGTGTCTGTATCCTCGCTAGATATTAAGCCACATCCAAACAGCGTAGAATGACCATGGTGGTTAACACCTACGAAAGGGGCGAATGGCATATCATACTTATTTGTTAAATACGTGGTATCGAACGTCACTACATCACCGAACTCTTGATATGCTTTTCTACACCTATTATCAGCCCAAAATACGTTTTTCAACCGAAACTCCTCGTCCAAGTCAATGCTAAAGTAAAAACCCGGACAATTAGCCTGCATTTTAGAAAAGTAAGACTGAATTGCAGCTGCATCCCCTTCTCCGAGTCTCAAACGTCGAACCTTAGCAATATAATTTCGGCAGTCCTTCTCAATAAATGACATCTTTTCATACCCACCAGCCTCTACAACAGCCGAATTAAAGCTTTTATGTAAAGGAATTCCAGCTACATCATTCACCTCAAGTCGTCGTTTAATATTGGTGCTTAACTGACGATGGCAACGATATAATCTTGATTTAGAGGGACTTATAGCATGATTATGCTCGAGATGGACACCTGTAATTTTCCACGTCCCCGTAATATCCGAACAAGCTGTCAACCGAGCTTCACACCCATTTTTAATGGTGGGTTGTGGTTTGAAAGTAGCGGAAGTTGATTTCATTTTTTGTCCCTCTCGGCTACATGTAAACATTGCATTTTTTATGACACCGTCTTCGTCTTTCCTTGAACTTCTCTTTCTAACTGGAAAACCCACACGAGCGGCATATTTTTTGTAAAATTCAAACACTTTGTCGTAATTTTGGAACTTCATTCCAACCACTGGCACAGATGTTTCATCTTCAATGGGTACTCCAATGTGCAATTCACTTTCAACAACATCCTTTGTAACTATCTCATTACCTTTCAAACACTCATTCTCCACCAACTGCTTTTTTCTTTCTTCATTATAATTGAGCCCAGAAACTTGGTTTCCTACATAACATTAGGATTATTATTAGATAAAGAAATTATAGAAAATCTGAAGGGAAAAAAAAAAAAAGAACACCATTGAATAAACTGAAAAAATCAATCAATTATCACCACTGTCAAAAGCTACACACAAAGTAATGAATGGTTTACCTGTGTCATTTGTCATCATATTTCTCCACAAGAAAAGAGTACCACGAAACGATTGGTCACCACAAAGTCGGCTGACGTTGTTTGCACCCAAAAAATCGAAATAAAAAATCAAATCTGGAAATCGGGAAAAGCACAGAAACAATTTTACCCTGCTAGGTTTTGTTTGGTTGTGGCCTGTGTTAGTCTTTTAATTGAAGATGGTTTAGTGATTATTTTTTTATTTTATACATTAAATAAGTTAAGATTTACTTTACACGTATGCAATTGTCATTTGAGTTGTAAAACTGGATGTCCCTATAGCATTATAAGACTAACACAGGCCACAACCAAACAAAACCTAGCAGGGTAAAATTGTTTCTGTGCTTTTCCCGATTTCCAGATTTGATTTTTTATTTCGATTTTTTGGGTGCAAACAACGTCAGCCGACTTTGTGGTGACCAATCGTTTCGTGGTACTCTTTTCTTGTGGAGAAATATGATGACAAATGACACAGGTAAACCATTCATTACTTTGTGTGTAGCTTTTGACAGTGGTGATAATTGATTGATTTTTTCAGTTTATTCAATGGTGTTCTTTTTTTTTTTTTTCCTTCAGATTTTCTATAATTTCTTTATCTAATAATAATCCTAATGTTATGTAGGAAACCAAGTTTCTGGGCTCAATTATAATGAAGAAAGAAAAAAGCAGTTGGTGGAGAATGAGTGTTTGAAAGGTAATGAGATAGTTACAAAGGATGTTGTTGAAAGTGAATTGCACATTGGAGTACCCATTGAAGATGAAACATCTGTGCCAGTGGTTGGAATGAAGTTCCAAAATTACGACAAAGTGTTTGAATTTTACAAAAAATATGCCGCTCGTGTGGGTTTTCCAGTTAGAAAGAGAAGTTCAAGGAAAGACGAAGACGGTGTCATAAAAAATGCAATGTTTACTTGTAGCCGAGAGGGACAAAAAATGAAATCAACTTCCGCTACTTTCAAACCACAACCCACCATTAAAAATGGGTGTGAAGCTCGGTTGACAGCTTGTTCGGATATTACGGGGACGTGGAAAATTACAGGTGTCCATCTCGAGCATAATCATGCTATAAGTCCCTCTAAATCAAGATTATATCGTTGCCATCGTCAGTTAAGCACCAATATTAAACGACGACTTGAGGTGAATGATGTAGCTGGAATTCCTTTACATAAAAGCTTTAATTCGGCTGTTGTAGAGGCTGGTGGGTATGAAAAGATGTCATTTATTGAGAAGGACTGCCGAAATTATATTGCTAAGGTTCGACGTTTGAGACTCGGAGAAGGGGATGCAGCTGCAATTCAGTCTTACTTTTCTAAAATGCAGGCTAATTGTCCGGGTTTTTACTTTAGCATTGACTTGGACGAGGAGTTTCGGTTGAAAAACGTATTTTGGGCTGATAATAGGTGTAGAAAAGCATATCAAGAGTTCGGTGATGTAGTGACGTTCGATACCACGTATTTAACAAATAAGTATGATATGCCATTCGCCCCTTTCGTAGGTGTTAACCACCATGGTCATTCTACGCTGTTTGGATGTGGCTTAATATCTAGCGAGGATACAGACACTTTCGAATGGCTTTTTAAAACATGGCTTGAGTGCATGGAGGGACATGCTCCCATCGGAATAATAACAGACCAAGATAGGGCAATGAAAAATGCTGTCCAAACAATTTTTCCGAACACGAGGCATAGATGGTGTTTGTGGCATATACTAAAAAAGTTGCCTGAGAAATTTGGTGGTCATCCGCAAAAAGGTGCTATCATGTCGACAATTCATGAAGTGGTTTATGAATCTCAAAGTCCAGAAGAATTTGAGCAGGGTTGGATCAATATGGTTCACTTGTATGAACTACACGAGAATGAGTGGTTGTTTAGCCTCTATGGTGAAAGAAATCGTTGGGTTCCGTGCTTTCTGAAGACGAGTTTCTGGGCGGGGATGTCGACAACACAACGTAGTGAGAGTATTAATGCATTTTTTGATGGATATGTCAATGCTAAAACAACATTGAAGCAATTTGTTGAACAATACGAGAGGGCACTGCGTAGTAAAGTGGAGAAGGAGATTCAGGCTGACTGTAAGTCATATTCGGCGATGGTTCCATGTGCTACTTTGTATGAATTAGAAAAACAATTTCAAGCCATTTACACCATCAATAAGTTCAAGGAATTTCAATCTCAATTTACAGGTATGGTTTACTGTGAGATTATATCCAAAGAGGATGGATGTGAGAAATTCTTACGGGGACATAAATACATGGTTCAGGAGGATGTTATTTGCAATGGAAAAAAATATAAAAAATTCTACATTGTTCAAACTCAAAAGGAATCAGGAAACTTTGTTTGTAGTTGTCATTTATTTGAGTTTCGAGGGATAATTTGCAAACATGCTATCACAGTTTTGATTCGCAATGATGTGACGTCCGTTCCTGACATGTATATATTGAGGAGGTGGAGAAGAGATGTGTGTAGATCATACCAAAGGGTGAAGATCAACTATGATGGTTGGATCTCGACACCTGATCAATTACGATATGATAATTTGTGTCGTGCTTTTGCAGTGGTGGCCGACAAGGTGGCGAATGATGATGTGAGAGCAAGTAAGCTTATGGAGTGGATCATATCTGTATCCAATGATTTGGATTTAATGAATATGGATCAAAGAAGTGAAGGAAAATCTAATTTGGACCAAAGTATTTTGGTAGATTCTGTTAATGGAGGAGTGGATACAATTTTGGGACCAAAAATTTCTGATCCAAATCACGTGAAAAGAAAAGGAGCTCCCCGAAAATTACGTCAAAAAGGGGCACTAGAAAAGATTTCTAAGAAATTAAAGGTAAATTGTAATCTATATATGGTTATGTTAGATCATCATTTTATATATTTAAGTTTATTAATCTTATATCTTGACTATGTAGGTCTCGTCAAAACAAAAAAATATGGCATCCTCTAAACCACATGAAAGTGCCACATATGTTCAACCAATGGTGCAGGCTAATCTTCCCACCTTAGCTCCAATGTCATATTCACAGGAGTTATTTATACCCTCTTTTGTTCCTAATTGGGGAACTAATGTGCTGGCAACATATGAGGGGGACAAAACGTCGAAGTCGTCAATGGTTAACCAACATCCATACCTAGACTAGCAGAATGGTTGATCCTGGACGAAGTTTTGGCTTTGCTAATTGGTGTGTCATTTGGTGTGATTATTTATTTTTATTGGATTTCAGTACTTGAAACTTATGTCGTCTCCCAATGATGTTCTTGTGGACATGTGACTTTGATTTCAATTTCGTTTTTCCCTAGTAATGTTCTTGTGGACTTGTTTTGAATTGATTTGAACGCTTTTTGAATTGGTTTGTGAGTGCAGTTTGATTCCACTAGCATCTTTTTTTTTTACACGTTTGTTATTTATTTTATAAATATGGAATTATGTGGTTTACATTATGTGAGAGTTAATAGTGTATAGCACCTTGGGTGATATCTGCTTGAGCTGCATGGAATGAGCAGGTTTTTATGGGACCTATTGTCCTTACAACATATTTTTTGTGTATCGATTATCTGCACTTAATGTGTGGAGTAATTTATCAGTATTCCAGTTTGTGTGAGTAAGATCTTGTAACATTAAAAGGTTAGTTTCAAGATTCTCTTATCTCTGTTAATTGAAGGAATCTTACAACCTTTTGAATTTTTATGCTCAGGGGTTACACTACACAAGGTTGCTTACTTTATATGGACAAAGATAATCACTTTCATTTTGCACAAAGCACAGTTGGAAATGAAAAATATCATATCATTCTTGCATAAAAAATGAGTTCAACCATATATTCCAACACAAATAGCCTTCATTGCATTATTCAGATAACCATTGGGCATGAACTTCAAACTGCAATAATACATCTGCAATAATACATCAGAGAACAAACACAAATCTACTAAATTGGTTTCCATTCCCCTCAAGGATAACGTTTCCAGGCACTGTTGTCCTCCCGGTTGTTCCTAAATGCACAACACCCAACCGAGTAAACAATGATTAAGAACACAAGGAAAACGATGTTTATAACGGAAACTCTCTTCCAGTCGGTCTTGATGTTATCGAGAAGACCAGCCTTGCACGAGTCGCAGCCATAGCAGAGCACTCTCGGCTCATTGCTCCACCGAGCACAGTCTGGGTTGCTAGAAGCTGGTGTTTGTGGCCGTGTCCAGTTTGTTGGGCTCACGTACGTGAAGTTGCAATCATTCGAGGGCTTACAGCATCCAGACTGGTAAATTTCAATGTGAAAAAACTATGGTTAAGTGCTAAGCTATAGGGGAAAATAAATAGTTTACTTACTAGAACCATATTTTAGAAAGGAAAAATGAACTTCAATTTGAAGTTGAACTACTAGCAAGCAATGGTTTAAGCAAATTGTCACTTCTTAAGATGGGGTCAAACTTTAAAATTACAAGGAAAAAAAATGGACCATATTCAAAAATTCATTTTGCAAGATAATCATGTCAGGCAGTGGATAATAAGAAGGAAGAATTTTACAGAATAGTCAGATGCAGAAAAGCCACTTTCCCAAGCTAATAATGGGAGAAACCAATTTAAAGGCACTCAACTTTTTATCAACCTAACACAACATAAAGCAAAAAGAAAGATTCTGGAGCAAAAGTTTCTATTTTCCAAAATATAGATTTCATTGTCTACACTGCACATACTGTTGATAACATATCTGTTTTATCTCAATCTTTATAATCAAAGCAAGAATCATCATCTCAAACCTCTCAATATTTGATTCTCTACAGTATCCTTTTTTTTCCTTTTTCTTGATGTAGTGTATATGAAGAATTCATATAAAATTAAGTGAAATCTAGAACCAAACACCCAGAACACCATAAAAAATCTTATACACCACTGCTCAAACAACTCAAGATATCAAAAAATATTTAAGAACCAAAGAACAATTTAACACAAATCCTCACGATATCAACAAATACTCAAGAACCCATGAACAATTTAACAAAAATCCATCGACCCAGAAGAATATTTCAAAGAAAAAATAAGAAAATAACTATACCTGAAGCGCAGATAGATGCTCTCGGTAAAAATCGTCCACCGGGGTCGAACCAGCCTGAAGCAGCCTCTGACAAATGTTACTGTCAACCAAATAGCTTCTAACCTGGCCCCAGTGGTCGTTGACCCTGTTCTGCAGCCAATTCGAGTAGTCCCCGAGCCTGTACTCCCTATACCCCCTGCCGGAGAGGACCTTGCCGGCGACACTGTTGGTGACCACGAAGGTGGCTGACGTTGTTTGCACCCAAAAAACCGAAATAAAAAATCAAATCTGGAAATCGGGGAAAGCACATAAACAATTTTACCCGATTATCTCTCGTGCTAGGTATGTTTCTCCCTGAATTGGAATTGAAGATGGTTCCTTACTTCCTGCTAGGTTTTGTTTCGTTGTGGCCTGTGTGAGTTATAATTGAAGATGGTTTAGTGATTATTTTTTTATTTTGTACATTAAATAAGTCAAAATTTACTTTACACGTATGCAGTTGTCATTTGAGTTGTAAAACTGGATGTCCTTATAGCATTATTGTTTTTTATTTTATACATTAAATAAGTTAAGATTTACTTTACACGTATGCAGTTGTCATTTGAGTTGTAAAACTGGATGTCCCTATAGCATTATTGTTTATTTAATTTTATATTTTTCATCTCCTCCTTTTATTGGTCCTCTCCCTGCACCTCACTCCCCTTCCCCACACTCTTCAAAGCTCTCATTCACCATTGAGAAGAGCCCAAAATAACCAGGAAAAAATAAAAGGACAAAAAAATTCTCAATACCTGTGAACAATTCTCCGTTTCACACACATTATTGAAGAGAATAAAATGCAACCTTTAACATGACCAGCAGCGCGCGGCGGTGAATTACTCCCTCCCTCGACGGTTATGAATCCCACCTCCGCAGACCCAACAGCCGCCCCGCCGCCGCCGCAGCTGCAGCAGCCTCCGAGATCCTCCTTCAGCTGCGACCGCCACCCCGCCGAGCAGTTCACCGGATTCTGCCCCTCCTGCCTATGCGAGCGCCTCACCTCCCTAGATCACTCCTCCTCCAACACCCCCTCCTCCTCCCGCCGCCCCTCCTCCGCCTCCGCCGCCATAAAGTCCCTGTTCTCCTCCAAGAATGCCTCCCTCCCGCCGCCGCCTCCGGCGGCCCCCAAAATCTCGAAACCCTCGTTTTTCCCCGAGCTGCGCCGGACCAAGTCCTTCTCCGCCTCGAAGAACGAGGCCCTCGGGCTTTCGTTCGAGCCACAGAGAAAGTCCTGCGATGTCAGGGCGAGGAGCACCCTCTCGACCCTCTTCACGCTCGACGGCGGCGCTAAATCCGCCGCCGGAAACAGTAATCTGAACTGCAGCAAACCCTCCTCCGTCCTGACCTCCTCAATTGCCTCAACCTCTCACCAAAACCCACCAAACGCCAAAAAAATCGAATCTTTCGTAGCCTATGAAGCGGAAAATGATTCCCACAAGGACCCTGTTCTTGTGTACGATGATGACACCAATGACGATGGAGATGAAATTAGGCCCGTTCAAGACACCCATTTGGAAAATATGAGAAATTCGTTCTCAAACGAGCTCAATAGCAACGAGATAGTCGAAGAAGACGACAGCTTGAAGCCCATGAAAGACCACATTGACCTCAACACTCGAGAAAAGAAGAGCTCGGGAGGCGGCGTGTTCTGGTCTGCGGCCTCGGTTTTCAGCAAGAAGTGGCACAAATGGCGGCAGAAGCAAAAGACGAAAAAGCCCTCCACAAACGGCTGCAACTTTGCAGCTTTACCGGTCGAAAAGCCGATGTCGAGGCAGTTCAGGGAGACCCAATCCGAAATCGCCGACTATGGCTTCGGCCGGCGGTCCTGCGACACGGGCCCAAGATTCTCCCTTGACGCGGCCCGAATAAGCCTAGACACGGGCCCAAGATACTCGTTCGACGAGCCGCGGGCCTCGTGGGATGGCCACTTGATTGGGCGGAGCTTCTCGAGAATGGCCCCCATGGTCTCAGTCATGGAGGAGCGACACATTACACGCTCGGACATGCAGATTCCGGTGGAGGGCAATTTGGTAATTTGCGCCAAGGACGGCGAAAACGTTCCGGGAGGGTCGATGCAGACGAGGGATTACTATCTCGACTCGTCGTCCTCCCGGAGGAGAAAGAGCCTGGACAGGTCTGACGAGCTGAGGTCGGTTTCTTATGCAATAATGATGGGTGGTGAGAACGGTAATACTAATAACTTGAGGGACTCGAGCGTAAATTCGCAGTCTTTCTTGAGGGATGATTGTTCGGAGACATTCGAGTTGAACAGTGGTGTGTTTGGGGACAATGGGAATTGTTTGGTGGGGAGTGGGGAGAAGAAGGAGCCGAAAAAGTCGAGGAGGCTGTGGAGTTGGAGGATATGGGGTTTTAGTTTAATAAGTCGACGTAATAGTAATGGAACTAATCATAGTAGTAAGGATGAGTACGAGGGCTGTCGAGGGAATGGGGTAGAAAGGTCATTTTCCGAGTCTTGGCAAGATTTGAGAATGAAAAACGGAGACTTTAAGGGTGAGATGAGCCGGAACATGTTAAGGAGCAATAGTAGCGTGAGCTCGTTTCGGAGCATGAGCAAAACGAAAAAAGACGAGTTTGTTTTGGAGAAGAATCGGAGTGTGAGGTACTCTGCTAACGAAGTTTCGGATAATGGGCTTTTGAGATTTTACTTGACGCCTATGAGGAATAGTAGCCGGAAAATGGGGTTTAAAACGAGTAATTCACACTCGATTGCTAGGAGCGTGCTGAGGCTGTATTGAGAAAAGGATGAATTTTTTTTCGAGGGCCCTTTTGGGATTCTCTCGAGTTTGTTTCGTATTTTTCGTTTAGGATGTGTTGTTTGTTTTACTGACTCTTGCTGGCTGCAGTTTTAGCTGCATTTGTCTGTGGAGTATGATCACATTGTCTATTGGGGTCTTTTCTTTTTTTTNACATTGGCATGGAATGTTATGGTTCGTGTGCATCTAGCTGGAATTTTTAGAACACTGGTCGTGAAGCCTCCAGCCGGGGCCTTTAAATGGTTGAATAAAGTGCAATGTTTGGCAAGTGACTGTGATGATTGTTTGGTCGTGAGAAATGATTGTTGTTTGCTCAAAGATTTGAGCTCATTGTATTCAGTCCTTGTCATTGAAAAAGAAAGCAAAGTGGATGATCCACCAGAAAAAAGAGGGGCAAACAATAATTTGGTCCAAGAAAGAAAAAGAAAAAAGATAAAAAAAAGTGGAATGGGCAATTTTGTCTCCCAAATTGATGGTGTGACTCGGTTCAATGGAAATGTTACTTGTGATTTGTGAGCTGTGTGAGTTGTGAAGGCTTTTTTTGAAGCCGTCTCTTTTTATGTTTTTGTGATTTTGTTCTTTGCTACACATGCTTAAGTTTTGTCTATTTGCTTTTCTCCCAAATTTGGTCCATGTGTATATTTTTATCTTGTGTGGTATTTCATTAGATGAATGACATATGTAAAATATTATGTACAAGTGGCATTCATCTTGAATTACGAAATGGAATATAAAATTGGAACGTAAAATCTTACTGTCATTTAGAGCCATTAAACGAAATAAGTTGTTCGTGAGCTCGACTCGTTAAAGCTTGAGTTTGGCTCGGCTCGTTTGATAACTGAGTTGAACTCAAACTCGCTTAAAGCTTGTTTCGTTAACGAGTCGAACTCGAACTTCAATGTTAATACCATAAAAAGGTTATACTAAGTTTGATGTTAGATGAGCCTTCTAAAATTAAAAAGAAGACCTCGTAAGGTCTTAAAAACGACATATGAACCAATAAAAAATGTCCACCTACAATACTCATCGTTGGCATATTAAGACGTATTCACCAACCGCAACCAGATATGTTATATCTTCATTTCATTTTTCTAAAATTTAAGAAATTGGAGGACCAATTATGTCAATAAACCATTGAATCCCCCTCTTAACCAATTATGTTAAATCTTCATTTCATTTTTTCTAAAACTTGAGAAATTGGAGGACCAATTATGTCAATAAACCATTACATTCCCCTCTTAACTGCATTATACCAAATGTAAAAGCTCGAGATTAGAGAAATGAAAGTCAAAAAGTGGCAGCAAAAAACAACTCATCGTGGTAGTTGGCAAGTGAGGTGAAGATAAGAAAGTGGGGGATTTTTTTGTATTTTCTTGACAAATTGAAAAATAGAATAAAATATCTATGACGTGTTCGTAATTCTTGATAGTTGCTCTTTTGTGTATCTTCATACCATTTAGTTTTCAGTTGATCCTTTTTAAGTTATATACCGTAATATTTATTGTTGACCGGTTATAAGAAAACAATTATGCGTTTTTTTAGGGGCATCACTGCAAAGACAAGGCAAATTTCGGGAGGCCATAAAGTACCACACACTTGTTCTTGAAATATCACTATGGGAAGGAGAAGAATCTGGGAATACGGAAGCTTATGGAGCAATAGCCGATTGTTATACCGAACTTGGAGATTTGGAACTAGCAGCGAAATACTATGACCAGTATATTTCCAGGTTAAAGTCCGAATGAACTTTTCTATCTCAGGGAAACTTTTTTGTATTGTGTTAGCTCGAGTTTTTTACGGTATTTTTACTAGTTTTGCGGTGTTTACATTGATTCATCAGGCATTTAATCGATAGAACAGTTCATTGTATCACCCTAATACTCGTTCGAAATATAGAGGCGAGAGGGGTAATCGAAACAAGAAAGTAAGATGTAAAAGATTGTAGTTTCATGGTGTAATAGTTTAGAAACTGAAACCTGCAACTGTGTGAGTAGATGAAAAGTGCTTGCTTCTACAAATAAATAATCCAAGAGATTCAAAATACAGTATTTATTTAATTAAGCTAAATTTTGTTGTGGCTGACTAGTAATAAGATTACATGAGCATTAGAAATTTAAGCATGGCTTTTGATGAGATACTTGCTTTATTAATACGTGCTGCTATCATCTCTGTAATATAATTTGCATTGAGTAGTACTCGTTTAGAACAATCCTATATGAATATCACATCAAACGTGAATTATAGTAATCTTTATTATAAATTTATGGATATCACATTAAATATAAAATTATAGTAATCCATATTAATTGATAAATTTATGGATATCACACTAAATACAAATTTATAGTAATCACTTTTATTCTAAAAGAAAAATGTAATATATACATTATGCATGTAGAATCAATTACATTTCTAAATGTCGTCTCACATGAAATAGTATTGCACAAATTTCGAGACATTTAATTTTTCCTTTAAAAAAATGCTTAGATATTTCTTTTTCCTTTTAAAAGTGCAATTTATTTTCATTCTTCCTAATAAATACCGCCTTCACTATTACCAATACCAACTCCATCTCTCTAAAACCAAACACACGGCAAAAATGAATAGACGACATGACGGCGGTGCCACCATCAAAACCGGCGGCGGCAGCCTGAAAAGAGCCATACTAAGGATATGGATTTTCCGGCAGCCAAACGGGTCGTCAAGATTTTCACTGGGTAATTTCTTCAGAAACGTGGGGGCAAAAGTGTCGAAAGCCCTACCAGCAATCTCGGCAGGGAAAAAATACTCCGGCCAAGTTTCTTCATCGGCTAGCCTGGCAAAATCACAGTCGTATGCAGAAGCATTTGATTGTCAGAGGGCTGAGGCAATCGAGGTTTGTATCGAGTTCTTGAATAAGCAGAGATCGAGTTTGATTAACAGCTCGTGTTAGGGGAAAAAAAGAAGCAAATAATAATCATAAAAATAAGAATAAGAATAACATGAAAAAGAATGATGTAAATGGAGTAAATAGAATTTCTTTTTCATGTACATTTGTAATGAGATTTTGTTAATTAAGTTGTTATTTTATGAGATTTTATATATTTTTCATATATATATATATAAAAGGTAAAGTGTAATAGTATTGCAGAAGAGCTTTTGCTTTTAAAACTTTCTTAGTTTAATTTTTTTAGTGTATTTTTTTTTTAAAAAAATTACAATATTTCTCATCAATCCGAACACACATTCACATGAATTTATTTTTGTGCTTCTCTTTCAAGAAAACAATTTCATTATAAAGCGTAATGGAAATTGTTTTTATCTCTAAAGAAAATAATATAGCACACAACAAAAAAGTCCTCCGCGAGAAAATTCGAACAAATTCCAAATGCCATTTACTTGATACAAAAGATTTCACCAAGTCCATATTCATGAATCAAGAGAAAGCTTTTCAAGACCTTGAGTCCCATGATTTGCAGCTTTCTTCAACTCCAAAGCACGCTTGTACGGTGGTGCAATAGGGGGTTGTACCGGATCTAAGCTCTGGTAAGTTCCATCAGCTGACTTAGGAAGTGGATACGAACGATCTGAGTCGTAACCATTGAGATCACCACATGCCAAAAACGGAATATAAACCTTGTTAGGCCCTTCGAGCCACCCACTGCTACAATCTGCTAAATGCATTTGTTTCAATAAAATAAAAATAAAAGTAAAATAAAATAAAATAAACTACTGTTTCTAATAATAATTTTATGGTATTGAGATGACCTAAATCATAAGCACCCGAAGGACTTCCAATTTGCTCAAGGAGTCGGTGAAGATCTTTTTCATTAAAGCCTTCGGGAGGCGAGTAATTCTCGCAAACTACAAATGCCTCTGTGTAGGAGTATAAACAAAAGTTACAGACCAAGGTTTAATTCGAGTTATTAATATAAAATGAAACGAAAAAAAACATCATCACTCGTATAGATACTGAATCAGGTGGGTTTTTAAGAGGAAAAAAAGATAATTTACAATAGCCAGAGAAAAAAATAAATAAAAGAGATAAATAAAGAATCATCTATTAACCTATGCTTGAGTTGCGACTGCTTTTCGGTTTAGCAAATGTAACCTCCGTGAAGAATAATTTTAGCTGCAAAAAAAACAAATTTCATTAGGTCAACGGCTCGAATAGCTAGTCATGGAAAATATCATGTGTATGAAAGTGAAACTTTGAGGAAGCCTGGCTGTGCAGAAAAATTTTTAAACAAACCTGACAATAAAGGAGACTAGTGTCCTTTCCTCGAAATATTTTTGCAATAAACTTTCCACCTATTTTCAGTATGTGTGTAACTATGGTAAGTCCCTGCAAGAATGATATTCCACTGTCTCACAACAGCTTGCAACTCGATATATTTTCTTTAGATAATATCATATATTTATTAAATGTTACAATTGAGAGCTTTAAGTACCTGAAATACGCATTTTAATCAAAGGGCATATAACTTATGTCTTTGAATGCATATGAAGTTCTAAGATAAAATACAACAACAACAACATACCCAGTATATTCCCAACAGGTTGGGATCTGGGGGGTCAATTGTACGCAGACCTTACCCTTGTAATTATACAAGGAGGCTGTTTCCGTAGCGACCCAAGGTGCATTGCGCCGTTCTAAGATCAAATAAGAACCAAAANAAAAAAAAAAAAAATAAAAAATCACTAACCGCTAAAATGAGTTGGGACTGAACAAATTCATCCATGTCATGCAGGCCAGTTACTGTACATTGGTAATATATATCAACATGTATTGCAGAAGGTCATATATAATTCGAAAAAAATAAAAATAATTTACACACCGTCAGGTGCCCCATCACACACAACAAGATCAGCCTTGCCCCCATCAAAATGTCGAATTACCTGAGAAAGGAAAAAAAAAATATTAGACTTGTGTAGAAAGTTTTAAAACCTAAAATAATGAGAAGATTGAGATTCATCCACACAGTTTCAGCTGTCCTTGCATTTGTAATGTCCCCTTGAACTTGAATAACACCTTCAATAGGAGCCATAGGCTGCAAGTCTATCGCCACAATAAGTGGTAGATCACCACTCCTGATAATTTGTAATTCGGATAAGTACAATCAAATCTTCAATAAAATTTAAAAGACAAAAAGGAAAAGTTTGTTCACAACAAAAAATTGCAAATAATGTTATCAAGGAAACAAAAGTAAGATTTAAGAGTATAGAAAATTTTCATCAAAGAAATGTACTTGCAATCAGGTGACAGCCTTGCAGGCAGGTATAGTTTTCGACTCAAAACCTGAAAAAAAAAGAAATATTATCAAGACAGGGCTCAATGGGATGTAATGCATTTGGTTAATTACAATAATTTAGCATCTTTGGTACAGGGTACCTAGAGACCTCTTTTATTCCTTTGCATTTCAAACTTATTACACAAACATAAAATTACAGATACCTGGCTCCAGCTTCCAGGTGCTGCACATAAATCTACCACACGCTTTACCCCTGCATAGTATGGCATTATATTGACAACTATCTGAAGATAACTTAGTACAATCCTATACCTATTGGTCAGAAGTTAAAGCACAATGTACTAACCACTAACTTTATTTTTTAAAAAGAAAAAAAAAATCAGCTAGATAAAATCCTTTACCCCATAAGTAATCGATTGCCAACCAAAATTTACAGAAATACACTTCCTTTTTTATCAGTCACAGCCAATCAACTCACTTTACTAGAACTACATATCCTTATTACAAATTTTCCACAAATATCGTTATCACACTTTTCTGTTACATTTGCATGCCATATCATCCTCAAAATTCATTCTTTCTCCCAATTTTTTTTTCTCNTAAATTGCAAGAAAAAAACACACAAAAAAACCAAAAAAATAAAAAATAAAAAATTACATGAGATATATAACAGTTAAAAAAAGTTAACTTTTTCCAAGAAAAAAAGAAGAAGGCCAACAACTAGTCTATTCTTACCTTCAAATATGTTAAATTCCTCATCAATCTGAAGCAATTTGAAGGCACTTCGTGCACGCCATCCTTCCTCTTTGGCTTTCCTGTAGTAAATGTCCTGCAGAACAAAATACATTCATCAACAACTCACCAAATCCCAAACCCAGTGAAAACCAACAAAAGTGAGCTAATAAAAATCTTTACCCGCTTGTCCCTTGATGCTTTTCCCATCGATCCTGAGCTGATCCTCGGTTACAGCTAACCTTCAGAAAACCAAGCGAACGTGTCACCATGACTAACCAGTCCACAGGAAACATAAACCGACACTCACTTTCAAGTTAATTTCACCAACGACTGAAAACTCAGCGTCTACATTCTTAAGTCAGTAATTACTTCAAACGCCTTCTGTGCATGCTGAAAACTCCACATTTCCCATACATTACAAAGCGCAACACTAAATGTGTTTGTGTATGTGTGTGTGTACAGAATATTCTTGACACGCAAACGTAATCACCCCCAACTCCAAGCTTGAAGCTTGAACTTTTATACAACCTCACTGTCTTTCCAATCGAAACTTCCAAATAACCATTAAAAAAAAATCCGTACACAAACAAACAGATACAACAAAGGTAACTACACAAGCAATCCAAGATAAGAAACACAAGTTACCTTCTCAAACAGCTCTTCGAAATGATGGAATCGCAGAGAAATTTCAGAATTTGGACGAAGGCGTGAAATTTTTCGGCAATGGAGATTGGATGTCGCGATTGTTCTGAAACGACATAGTATTAGCACCGCGGATGTAAAAGGGCCTAAAAAGGCCTATCAACTTGATTTTGCTTTTGGACCCATTTGATTATATAATAATATGGATCAAACTTGATGAGCTCGTTCCATAAGAAGAGTCCAGTTAAATTGGTCGATAATAATTGGCCCAATGTAATGGTTGTGATCGTGCACTGGGCTCAGATGGTTAAGACTTGAAAATAGAATTGAGGATTTTATGAAATTTTCTAATCTTTAATTTACCTTCCCAGACTAAAGAATTATTTTAATTTTGCATCCTCGCGAATCAATATTGGACAAATTCACATATCTACTGCAAGATTTCAAACAATATTCAAGTTCCACTAATAAATATTTCTTCCAAAAAAGAGGAAGAAAAAAAGGGAAGCAAATAAATAAACATGTTAACTAATTTATCTTTGAAGAATATGAGACGTATGTGCATTGATTTCGACACACGTATTAATTTGAGAGTCATATTTTAACTAGATTTTGCTCCTTTATTTTAGATTTGACTAATAATATCCAAATTTATGGTAACGAGACACTTCTTATATAAGAGAGTTAATTATGCATTGACTCTATAGAATTACGACACTATACAATATGGGTAGAGTTTATTTGAAATATTACGATGCACCAAATTCTGAGATCTACAAGTGTCGTTGTTGTGAAACTCACATTGCTGTTGCAGATAATCACATAGGGGAATACAGTGTAATATATATATATATATAATTTAGTAGTTTTATTTGATAATTTAGTAATTTTAGTAATTTTTTCTTGCAGGTGGGTAATAGAGAATATGTCTGTTTTGAAAAAGTGTGAGTTTATAACTGACATTTTGCATGTATTGGTTTTTGTATTTAATTATCTTTTTATTTTAGCACGCGATGAGGTTTTTGTATGTCATTTGTTTGAATATTCTTTGTGAAAATAACAGGAAAAACGTGACCAAGGAGGAAGCAGAAGACAATAATTACACCCTTTATTGTATCAAATGCAATAATAAATTGGGGTATAAAGATGTAAGTGAATTCAAGAATATTCATTTATTGAATTAAAGTTAATTATTAATGTCTTAATCAATTAATGGTACAATTTTAATCATATAAACACGTCCATATATACAGGTTGATGCTGATAGTGTTGAGATATTCAAGTAAGTTGTACACTAACGATGTCTATATATATCCAATTTAATTGTACCAATATATATAGATTATAGAGTAGTGTGTGTTTGTGTGTTTTAATTTGCTTAATTTCTTATGAATATGAGTTGTTATCTATTGACAGGGCTCAATTGAGACGAGGGGCTTGATTATGGATCGAACGACAACTCACAGATATATAATTATTTAGTGAATCTCCTTATAATTTTGTCTTATTCTCTCATAATTTATTTATTTTTATTTATGTACAATAATCTTCTCATAATGTTTTCTTGTTTTGCTCATGATTTAGTTGAGATGAGATAAATCTTTATTGAACAAGCTCTTGTTTTTTGCTCATGATTTAGTTGGGATGAGATAAATTTTTATTGGACAAGCTCGCAATTTGGATCATAATTTAATTTTAGATTTGTCATTTATTATCATACACAATTAAAAATAGCATTAAATTCAGTTATCACGATTCTCACACCAAGATTAGTTTTTATTTGAACTTTTTAAACTACACATATATATTTTAAAAAAGTCATTATTTTGTAATCAGTATGAGGTGGATATTTTGTATAAAAACGTTTGTCATGAGGCAAGTTTCATTAGCCATGTGCAATTTGAGAATCATGAAATAGTTTTCAGCCGCCATGTGCAATTTGAGGATCAAATGTCAGATTATACTATTGATTTTCGTCAAGATTATATAATACGCCAATTCATGAGCTGAACTAATTAACAGAGCCAAATTTACGCCTAAATATATATTGAGATGTCCTTTAAAGATTTCAAGTACGTTGTCTGAATGTTTTAAGTTTGAAATGTAATATAAATAGACACATACTTTTAGTTGGGCACTCACATAAAGCTAAGTTCCGTAGTCAGATTTCTATTAAATCCAAGCCTAACTTAGGTTAAGTACCTAGCTAAAATCGAATTTTAATAAATTAATGTGAGATTCTTATTCTATTTGGACCTTTGACAAAAATAAACAAAGAATAAATAAATAAATAAAGCAATCCCCCATAAGAGCTACCAATATTTTTTGGTAGTTAATCATTTAACCTAATGATTGCATGTGCATGTGATGATTATTAGATGCTGCTAATCATACTATTGAGCCTCTAACTTATAGCCATAGCATGTCAGTTACAAAAATGAGATATTTGTACATAGTTTATTAGGTTTAAATATTTTCGACTTTGAGTTATTAGATTCAAGTGATATTGATTCATTGTATAATTTGAACTCTAATTTTTCGGGCAAAATGTTCAATAGGATAGTGTGGAAGGATGCAAAAATAAAACAAATATTAATATATATATATATATATATATATATATATATATATAATTGCTAATTTGAGCTATATTGAACAATATTGCATGTCTTATACGCGCGTACATTTAGGATGATTCACTATTCATCATCATTTTTTGAGCTTTTTTGGTTGGGGTGATTGTGAGTGATATCACACCATTTGTTATCATATCAAGAATATTAAGTTGTTTGGTTGGACAATTTTTTGTCTTGAAAATTGAGTAAGGCCCGGATCAACATCCTTTAAGATGTTATTACCATATCCCACAAAATTGGTGGGATGCCTTATCATTATCATAATATTATTAAACACCCAAAATACCCATATTCCTCTTTTCACCGTATTACGCCTCCTCCTCCTCCTCTTCCTCCTCCTTCTGCTTCTTCTTCTTCTTCTTCTTCTTTTTGAGTGTGTGTAAAGTAGCAGAACGTCTTCCCTTCTTATTCAGTCTTCATTCTTTTTTTTTTCCATAAAAAAATTCGTTAAGCAACTCTAGCCTAACGGGTAGCAAACGATTGATGGGGAGTGACGGACGCTGCCCTTCACACCTAATTTTCCCATTCTTTTTTTTTTTTTTCAATTT
>BKCP01005406.1:248003-262007 GCA_008636005.1 Striga asiatica | reverse complement strand
AAATCTGAGTGCAATTTGGAAGTTGAGGGGTTCCCATTTTTTTTTTCAATTTCTCAATACAATAACTCAATTGCTCCAAGTTTTTTTTAAGAAAAAATCTGAGTGCAATTTGGAAGTTGAGGGGTAAATGCGATGAAATGCAATTTGTTTTGTTTTGGATCTATGAAATGACAACTAACTGTCTAGATTAATCATAGGTATGTTGTGTTAATTATTATGGCTATGTTTGGTAGACCAATAAGCTAGCTTATAGCTTATTTGGTTAGCTTATAAGCTCCCTGTTTTCAAATAAGCTCCGTTTGGTAGGACGAGCTTTTTAAAAAAGCTCGAGCTTATTTGATAAGCTTCTTTGGGTAGCTTTTCAAATAAGCTAGTTGAAATTTTTATTTCAGCTAGCTTATCAGCTAATTTTACCAAACACTTTTATCATATAAGCTAGCTTTTCAGCTATAAGTCATAAGCTATAAGCTATAAGCTCAAAAATTACTATAAGCTATAAGCTAGCTTATCAACTATCAGCTAGCTTATTAGCTAGTTTTACCAAACATAGCCATATATGGTAAATGCGATGTTTAAATTTTTTTATTATGTGGTAACTGTCTAGATTCATGAAGAAAAGTGACTTTTGAATTGGGGCAACATTTGAAAATTTAATTATAAATGAAGGGCAAAAGTGTAATCTTAACTTAAATGTGATAATTACCACTATCAACCAAACAAGTTAGTAGAACTCTTCTATCCAAAACATAACACATTAATTTTTTTATGAGATTTAATCAAGCGCAATCAATAAAAGTAACCAAACTGACCCTTAGTAACACAAATGATAATGTAAGATTACCTGACCGTTCATTCCAAAAGGCAAAAATTAGAGAATGTTTACGAATAATTATTTACAAGTATGAAGATAGAATGAAAACCTTATTTAAAGAACATACTAATTGCATCCAAGGTGATTAATTAATCTAATGCCCGACAAAATTTGAAAGTGATAATTGATTAGTAAGGAAACACATCCCACAATAGCATGCAATATGTTGGTTTTGATCAAATTAATGAAGGGACTGTGAGTGACACAAGTGAATTGCAAGTGGTTATTGATGAGGGGCCATTGGGAAACACAATTCCCAAATTTGATCCACACTTATGCCCTAAATTCACAGAATTAATAATTATTTCCCCCACTAATTCCATTTAAATCTAAAAAAGATTATTTTTTCATATATTGTCGGAATTTTTTTCACAATAATATTGTTGTGTGAGACTATTTAACGATTACACAAATCGACTCGTCATACTTTTTAAAACAAATGCACACTTACACGGGTAAAATGTCATACTTTTTCGTGTGTTGTTCNGTCATAAACTAAAACTAAGCCTATTTTGGGAGAATTGAACCCCTAAACTTAGGACAAACTCAAGTAAAACTTGATAATTACTTGTCGAAAATTTTAATCACACACGTGGCAGGTAAATATGAGTTGACCTCGACAGAACAAACGACACAATGAAAGCCTTTGACCGTTGTTGACTTGCAAAATGTCCCATCTTTCTTTTTTGTCATGTGTTGTATGATGAGCCATGTTTTTACTTTTTACCTTGTCTCCAACAGTGCTTATTGTTTGGCTGATCCACATTTTGGACCCAGAAGGGAATCATTAGTGGAGAAATGGAAAAATTACAAAACCATATAATATTGAAAGAAAGTCCACAAAATTAAATTTTAAAAACAATTAAATACAAGTACAATGTGTCACACTAAAAAACTCCTTTGCACAATCTCTCTCTGTGTGTGTGAAGAAATTTCATTTTCAATTTGCTGCTTTTGGAGGTTCTGCAAGAAAAAAAAAACGCATTATTAAGAGAGTATTCTATATAATAACCTAGACAGTAGACAGAGACTTCAATAATTTTCTGAGGCTGATAGTATTAATTATAGGCCATTTTCTCTGTTTTATGACAATTTTTGTTCTAAACCAAGAATTTCTAACAACTACCCTTGTCCCTTTTTCACTTGCTACATAGGAATCTTTATTCTATTACTTAAAAAAAATAAATCTTTTTCCTTTTTTTTCTTCTTCTGTTTTTGTTTTCTTGATCTTTGGTTTTGCTATTAGAGAGAGACATTTGGGTTCAATAAAAGGACTCATAGAAGCAAACAAGGTATTACTGAAATTGTACAACTTTGGATTTTTTTTCCCCCTTTTTTCTTTGGTTTTTCCTCTTTGGATATGGAGAAAAAGATTTGATTTTTACGGAGGACAAAGATTTGATCTTTGAGCTTCTCTGTTTCTCTCTCTCTGTCTCTCTCTTTCATTCACCAGACCGGCTTAAAGAAAAAAACATCCCATTTTAGTGTATAAAAGAAAAAGGACAATGTTGGCCCAGAAGCAAGCAGAGGAAGCCATTGTCTCCGCCGAAAACGGCGGCGTCGCCGGCAAGGATGCCGCCGGAAAATCCGACGAGCCGCCCCTTTTCGGCGTCAAAAACATGCTCTGGCACGGCGGCTCCGCCTGGGACGCCTGGTTCAGCTGCGCTTCCAATCAAGTACAATTTCTGCCATTAAATTCCATTTCAAGAAACCCCCAAAAGAAAAAATTGGATCTTTTTTCACTGTTTCACAATTAAAGCTGCTTTTGATTTTTTTTTTTTTTATTGTTTTCTCTAAAAATTTGCAGGTGGCCCAAGTGCTTCTAACTCTTCCATACTCATTCTCACAACTTGGGATTTTTTCTGGGATTATATTCCAAGTTTTCTATGGTTTGGTCGGCAGCTGGACAGCATATCTCATCAGCGTTCTGTACATAGAATATCGTAACAGAAAAGAAAAAGAAGGCCATAGCTTCAAAAACCATGTCATTCAGGTCACTTTAATTACTATCCAACTTAATTAATTAACACTAATTAATGTTTAATTTGTGAATAAATAGATTTTTTTGCTTGTTTATTTAATTATTCATTAAATAAATATTCTTATGTATATAATGCAGTGGTTTGAGGTGCTAGATGGATTGCTAGGTCCATACTGGAAAGCAGCGGGTTTAGCATTTAACTGCACTTTTCTTCTATTTGGGTCTGTTATACAACTCATTGCTTGTGCAAGGTATATATGTGAAATTATTTATTTGTTGGGGTGTTTTCTTGAAATAATGTAATTTATTTATTTGTTTATTTATTTTTGGGCAGCAACATTTACTATATAAATGACCACCTGGACAAGAGGACATGGACATATATATTTGGAGCTTGCTGTGCCACAACTGTTTTCATTCCTTCATTTCACAATTACAGAATTTGGTCCTTTTTAGGACTTGGAATGACCACTTATACTGCTTGGTACTTGACTATAGCAGCACTTACTCATGGCCAGGTCAAATATTAATTACCTGAAAAAGAAAATTAAACATTTTATTTTATTTTATTTTGTTTTATTTATTGAATTAATTTTTCTTTTATTTAAAAATAATAATAAATAGGTTGAGGATGTTCAACATTCGGGTCCAAAGAAGGTAGTCCTTTACTTCACAGGCGCCACTAACATACTGTACACATTTGGTGGACATGCTGTCACTGTGTAAGTTAATTTATTTTTTAATTTAAGTGCTTTCTTTTTGTAATTTATGAATATTTTTTTAATAAAATATGTGAAATCATAGTTTATCTTCTTCTACTGGGCTTCTTATTTCTATTTGCAGCTTTTGCCGGCCACCACACGGGCTGCGAATGCTGACATAATCATACAAACTACTTTTATTTTTTGCTTACATTTACTAATTTCCATTATCTAATAGGGAAAATCCCACCTCATCGTGTAATTTATGTGTGAGTATGTGTTAATCAAATGATAAATAACTCTGATAATTGTACTCAACAATCGATAGTATCGAATGCTCCATTAATAGTTACGGCCACCTGATTATAAGTTTGAATTATATATTTACTCTATAAATTAGTTACCTTAATAATACAAGTAGACATGCAAAACGAGTTAAATCAGGCTCGAACTCCTAGTACTCATTTATCAATCCAATAAATGGCTCGAATTCAGCTCGTTAAGCGAGCTAAGATTCATGTATTAGAAGTTCAATAAATTATGTTAATTAAACGAACTCAAACTCGACTTGATTATTAAACGGACTTTAACAAAATGAATTAAGTTTACGAGCAGCTGATTTCGTTTAACAATTTTATGCAGTGAGATCATGCATGCTATGTGGAAGCCACAAAAGTTCAAGTACATTTACTTGGTGGCCACACTTTATGTTTTCACCCTAACTTTACCGTCGGCCTCTGCCGTGTATTGGGCTTTTGGCGATGAGCTTCTCAACCACTCAAATGCTTTCTCCCTCCTCCCGAAGTCCGGGTGGAGAGATGCCGCGGTTATTTTAATGCTTATTCATCAGGTAATTTCTATTATTAAAAAGATTATTTCACCAATATAAGTTTTCTTATCGTTAAGTTGCGATTGGATATAAGAATTTTTCGATAAAGTTTGTTTGAATTGAAAATAAAGATGGAAAATTGAAAAAAAAAAAATATTGTTTTTATATATTCGAAATTTTGAATTGTTTATGAAATAAAATTATAATGATTACAATTGATTTGTTATTGCTAGAAATATTTGACTCGGTTAATTTGTTGGAAAATATATAGTTATGATTAGTTTTTATCTTTAATTGTGTTACAAAAGAAAATTATAAAATAAAATGAACAGTATTGTATTGATTTATTTATTTTTTTTGCTTCTTTTTTATCTAAGAGTATTATTTTGTTGCGTGATAAAATTGGTACAACAACAATAATAATAATAATAATAATAATAATAATAATAATAATAATAACAATAATAATAATAATAATAATAAAAAATAAAGCACCTCTAGTACCATGATTTCTTACTAAATTTTGTAAAATTAAAAACAATTTATATGTATAATTAATTCATACATTTATCACAATTGCAGTTTATTACGTTCGGTTTCGCATGCACGCCACTCTACTTCGTGTGGGAGAAAATGATCGGGATGCACGACACGAAGAGCATATGCCTGAGAGCACTTGCTCGTCTCCCTGTGGTAATCCCGATATGGTTCCTTGCCATCATCTTCCCCTTCTTCGGCCCGATTAACTCGGCGGTTGGGGCCCTATTGGTGAGCTTCACCGTCTACATTATCCCGGCCCTAGCCCACATGCTCACATATAGAAAAGCCACTGCACGCCAGGTAAATTGAAATGCAATACTCTAAAAAATAATGAATAAGTATGGTATTTTTTAGCACAAGTATGCAGTTTTGTTGAGATAAAAATATGATGAATCGATTTGTCCAACGATTTGACTGTAAATTGTGAATAAGAAAAGTAAATTTTTTGGGGTAAAATGATGGTAAAACTCAAGACATTGGTATTAAATGCATGGGCTAGGAAATTTTTGTTTGACCAAATTAAAATATGTATAGGTAGAAAGTCGTTTTCAATTGGATTATGTCCAATATGAGCTGGCTCGTAGTTGCCTCATGTGTCGTCAAAAATAAAAAAAAACTTGGACCCTTTTTTTTATACCTAACATGAACATGAATTATTTGATTCCAGTTAGGTCAGTGACTGAATTAATTTATGTACCTAGCTTTAATTCTTGGTATATTCTAACATCATGGCCTAAATATTTAACTAACCCGATGGATAAAGCTTGAACCAACGGTTCTATGGTTTGCCATTATTTTTTTTTTTTTAAAATTTATGTAATTCATTATTTATTTAAGATTATATGCTCACATAAATATGTTATCACACCCAATATTGTTAAAAAACTGTTGTGCGAGCTGGGAACAAGAAATAGTTGTAACTTGCCCAATTTTTGCATTAAATACATGTGCTAAAAGTTTTTATTTTGTCTAGTCTGTGAAGTTTTGTTTATTAATATAATTCTATCATTTCGAAAAAAAAAATAAAATAAAAAATTGGTTACTAAAGTTTGAAATCATGTGGAAAATTTATTCCTCTCATATTTAATTTAACAATTTCATAATTATTTTGTAAATTGCAGAATGCTGCTGAGAAGCCTCCACCCTTTATGCCTAGCTGGACAGCCATGTACGCTGTGAACACATTCATTGTAATATGGGTATTGGTGGTGGGCTTTGGGTTCGGAGGTTGGGCCAGCGTGACCAATTTTATCAAACAAATCGACACGTTTGGGCTTTTCGCCAAGTGTTATCAATGCAAGCCTCCATCCCCGGCTCATTCATCGCCACCGTTGCCATCCCACCATTAATCCAACGGCTCATATTCCCTCCATTTGCCATTGGTATTTTACTAATCTACATAGCTTCTTTTTTTCTTTTTCTCCTCCATATCTTGTATAATAGATGGGGAGATTTGAAATGTTTCTTTTTACATGTGATGTGTTCTTTTTCATATTTATTTTTCCTTTTACACAAGAGTTGTCTTTATTTTTACTTTAGATGTGAGGTGAACTAGTATATTGAGAATTTGGGGTGATTGATTGTAAAAGTATAGTCTTGGTTATGCAAAGCTTGCACTATTAGTTACCTTTTACATGGAAAATGATAGTGTTAGATGCTTGAGCACGAATTAATATGTTTACAAGTTAACGTGGAAATAAATAAATAAATAACATGCTATATTCGGTAGGTATATGATTAAATGATTATGCAATATGGCATGTGGCCGGTGGGTACGTTTTAATATGGTCATTGTGGGTAATTTAATTGCAATTTTTTTTCTTAAGTATTGTTGCTATGTGAAGTTCATTTCGAATTTGCATGTTTCAAAGAAAAGTGTAAGATGGTGTGGGTTGAGTACGGCTATAACCTAGCCGAGCTCGAACTCAGCTCGTTCTTCAATATTAATGAGTCGAGTTCGAGTTTTAATGAGCAGATCTCGAGTTTTAACGAGCCGAACTATAGAAAATTATATATAAAATCTCTTTTTGAGCTTTATCGCAGTCTCGTTAATAAAACGAGCTCGACTTCGATTAATTTGTCAAACGAACTGACCCAACGAGTCTTATCAAGTCAAGACGAATCAAATTCACGAGAGAATTGTTTCGTTTAATAGCTCTAAGTTGAGTAAATATTTAAATCCAAATGGGGATTTGATACCAATACAAATGCATTCGTTTCTTGAATTAGAAATTTTTTACCAAGATTCTCTTATGTGAGCCATGGGCCGCCCACACATGGCTTGCACGTTTGTCCTCTCTTTCCGCACGTGCCTCCTTATCCCTCTCTTCAATTCATTGTGGAATATTATGTGTCATAATAACTTAATATAAGTAGGTTCTTCCATTAATGGATAAAGAAATAATTTTGCCATAATGGGATGAATTCTCACATGCATGAACCTACATCTTGTTTTAGTAGGATGAAGATTTCACACAACCTTATTTAGATTATGCTTTGTATTCAATTTTATAACAATCTATTTAATTATACTATCTTTGTAAGAAAAATTAATGTAAAATTAATGATGTACTGATTTTAAGGTTAAAATTTTTATTAAGTTTAAATAGCTCAACATAACCGAATTCGTGAGCAGTTGGGCTACAGGGCCGGCCCTGACTAATGTCAAAGTGGCATTGGCCATGGACCCCCAAATATTTGGGGCCCCAAATTTATATCTACATTATATATATGTGTATGAATTTTTGTTAGGGAATTTTTCTACTAATTAAAAAGTCCACAAAATAATTAGTTTTTATTGGCCCAAGCCCAAACACATATAAGGAAATAATCATAAGCAATAAAAAAAAAAATCAAAGTTACTTTTTCTTTTGGAATTGGAAGTAACGGGAAAGACAAGTGGAGAGAATATCAAAATAATGTTTCCATCAATATTCCTCATCCGACATTTCCAAACAACTTCCCACGCTCAGATAAAGATGGTAGGGAAAGAAAAAAAAAAGTATAAAGGTGGTAGGCTAAGATGACGACAAGGATACTTGGGAAGGAAGAGTAATATAATTTTCGTCTCGTAAACACCATTGTGCACTATACTCCTCCCCATCTTTATAGCACCGTGCTTTGTTTTTCTTTTTTCCTTACGTCTATTTCCAAGTTGTACTTTCTAACGGGCGGAAAATTTTTTGAGTGTATCGGATAAACAATTTGAAGCAACGATTTCGACGATTAAGCCTTTCTTTTCAGTCTTCAATTGATTCTTCTATTTATTCGCGAAAGTGAAACACCTAACCGAGAGACCTACTACAATTATTAGGGTTTTTTGGGTTTGAAGATCATTATCCAAGGCATAAATCAGGTTATATTTCTTGATTATATTTTATAATTTTGGTGTTTTATTTTCATTGTTTGATTTTGAGGCTCTTTTTTTATGTATTTGTCTATTATTATTTCACTTTAATTAAATGTATGTGTTGAAGAAAGGGTCCCTTACCCAATTTTCTCCATGGGCCCCAAAAATGTCAGGGCCGGCCCTGTTGGGCTAGAACATCCATCGGGCAATCTAGCATTGATCAAGCACTTAGCAAGTAGCCAACATGCTAGAAATATAGGCCGGGACTCACTGTTTGGCTGCTTAGAGCTACAAGTGTTGGTAATCGAGCACGCGCGTCTGACCAGTATCGCGATGCGAGATTTGCTCGTCTATTAAGCATGGACACCTGTTGCGTCACGGTCGAGACACTGTTTGCTGTCAACAATTGTCGACTCGATATGTTGTATCTGTTTTCAACCAGATTTATCAGGAAAGTTGTTTTCTGGAATCTAAACTTTATAGGAGTGTTTTTCTATATCTATAAATATCTCATGTATCATTTTGCTTTAGATATAACCTAAATATGTATCTAATAAATTTTCAAGCCTTTATAGCTGTAAATAAATGAAAAGGGGTTGAAGAATATGTGGGATTCATTATAGTTGGCAGGGGCGGAACCACCATAGGGTTAGGGTGGGCTCCAGCCCCATGTCCCAAAAAAAAAATTGCTAACCTTATTTTTAAAAAAAAATTATACATAAGCCTCTTTAGCACTATGTAATTTTTTATGTAGCCCCATTTAATTTCGAGTTGGATGTTCCAAGGATCAGGTCGAAATTTTTTGAGGACGAAATTTTTTATATGACAACAATGGAAGATAAGAGATGATCACAATGAGAGGAAAGAAGATAATAATTTATTGTCAATGACAATTGTGTTCTTATTAGATTTTTATCAATTGGGTTTATAATGTAGTCCAACACACTCTTACCTTTTAATTTTTTAATGGGTTGACTTGACAAGTACCAAAATAAGATGGATAATTAAGCTTGACACATACTTCTCCTGCGGGCTATTTAATTGAGTCCGTCTCATTGCACACTCCGTTATCCATTTTCATTTATTACTATTTATTTTTTGTTGATTTCACCTCCAATAATTATTCGGCCTTATTTCATAGACAAAGAAAAAAACTCTTACAGAGTTTAGTGCAAACATGTTCGATTCTATTTTTTTGATCGACAAGTTCGATTAGCTATTTGGGTTTGGCTTGTTTAAATATATAAGCGAGTGAGTTTTCCCAATTCAAACTAACATATGTTTTCTAGTCATGATCGCCAAAACCAGTTACAGGTCGAAATCGCCGATCCTGGACCGAGAGTTGAAGGACCCTGAACCGGCGCGAACATATGCACGGGCCGGTTCATTGAACTGTCGGTTCTTGGTCGTCCGGTTCATTAAGAAATAATTAAAAAGTGATATATATTTTTTTTAAAAAAAGTTGAATCTCGGGTTTCGGTCCAGTTCGGAACCAAAACTGTCGATTCAAAATGTATAAACTATAAAGTATTATATATGAACCGAATTGGTCAATACCACGGGCCGGTTCAAGACCCATGGTCAACGGGCCGGTTTGTGTTGGTTCGTCCCGAACCGACAGGCTGGGTCGACCCATGACCATGTCTACTCGATTCCAATAATAGCTACAATAATATGCAGCCTCGAGTCAAAAAAATTTATGGCGAGTTGGGTTTCCTTGTCAACAATCACATGCCACAGCATCTGTAAAAATAATACCGGGCTGAACTCGGCCCATTTACCAGCCCATATTGGAAAAAATGTCCATTTTGTTTTGCTAATTTTCTTTTCACTTTGTTCAAAAAAAAAAAAAATAATAATAATAAAAAATTCTTTTCACAATTATCATTACTATTATTTTCCATTTTCTCTAAAATCCAATTCAGATTCAATTTCTGGTTGGGATATGAGCAGCAACCACAAGCTTCCACGTGTCCTGCCTCTGGAGCCCACTTACAGCATCAACAATGTTTTGGGTCTTTTAACAAAAAATCACATGTCATATGGGAAATAGACTTTAGTCTATAAAAAAAATACTTTCCAATGCAATTAAAAGTAGACATGGTCTAACTTATGTGGCAATGAAAAAAAGAGACCAAGTCCACACTTGAGTCTATTTTTTTTTTAATGAATAAAACATATTAGAGCATTTCTATTGGTTGACATGTATGATAGACCTAGTCTTTTTATTTTTGCATTGTAAAGTTTTTGAGTTTTTTTACTTGGGTTTGTCCATGTCATTTAAAACTCAAGTCTAATTATATGACACATATACAAAAATAGACCCAAAGCATTGTGGATGCGACCTCAACAAAAAATTTCCATATAAATTGTCCTTTTCATCACTTGCACTCAATTCTAGCCACCAGTATAAAACTTTATTCACAGTACTTTTTTGCAAATTCAATAAAATATTAAAAAATGAAATTTGTTCTATCCTCAAAAAATCAAGAAAGCCAAAAAATTGCATCACACTCACACACACACAGTTCAAAACACCTAATCATTCTTGAATCATCATACAAAGAAAAGTTAGGAGAAAAGGAAAATCTGACAAAAAAAAAAAAAGGTTCAATATGAAAGCGTTATGGTGCTCAAACATAAAGTTTCTAACACACAAAAACAGAGAGGAAAAGGGTCTTTTCTGCTCAAGGGAAATAGCTCTGAGCAGACAAGGAGAGGGTTTTTCTTTACATCAAAAGCGTGTTAGAGATGGGTTTTTCCTTACGGTGACGTTTGAGCAAAAGCCCGTTTGTTCGATCTCTGCATCTTCTTCTGCTCAGGTGATGCAAATTTTGGGAATTAAATGTTCTATTAAATGTTGTTTTTGTTCAAGTGTGTTAATTTCTGGTATGGGGTTTACAGGAAAGAAGAGGTTTAGTGAAGTTTCAGTTCATTTATTTTCTAATTGACACTGTTGAATTTTACAATTATTGACTTGAATTTTCAGCTTTTAGGAACCCATTTCAGGTTGCTGCTGTATTATTGTAATGTAAAAGCCCTTTTGTGCTTAAGCTATGATCTAATAAATGTATTCTTGCTCAATTTTGTTACAACGTTTGCAGGCCAATGATGAAACTGAAGAAACACAAGCAATGGACTCAGGTAGTTTTCTTTGTTTTTTTTCTTTTTCTTTTTTTTTCTTTTTTTTGAGTTTTGGTGGGTTTCAATGTCTTATCTATATAGCTATGACTCATGCAAGTATGATTTAACTTTTGTTTTCAGAGGATAAACCGAAAATTGTTCGTGTCAGGTTCAAATTACACAAAGAATGTGCATTTGGGCAGCAATTTTTATTAGTAGGTGATGATCCAATGGTTGGATTATGGGATCCCTCAAATGGGATGCCGTTAATTTGGTCCGAAGGACATGTTTGGACTGCAGAAATCGTAAGAATCTTTTAGAATTATCCAGTCGAATAATAATACCGTTTAGTTCTTTGTTGATTCATATTGTATTACACAAAATACTTGGAAAGAGTAATTTTGCAGTGTAGTATATATAACCTTTAGTGTGCTGAATCTTGATTATAGATTTTTGGTTCAGCTTTTCGTTTGAATTTTACAGAAGAGACTCGTTTTTACTTAATTTCGACCGTATTATTATACTTCACACAGGATATGCCAAGTGGTAAGGTAATCAAGTATAAGTTCTTACTTAAGGGAGAAGATGAAAATGTAACATGGCAGCCCGGCCCAGATAGGTTTGTTGAAACATGGTACACTGACAAAGTAATAACCGTTTATGAGGATTGGGAAAATCCCGAACTCCAAAACACAGTCGAGGAGGAAATTTCAGCAGAAATAAAAAACGAGTCTTTGCTCAACTCGAATTCGCCGATAAAAAATGGTGATAATTCAAATCAGCTGCCGGTATTTTTGGCTGAAGAAAATGACTCGATTGATGAACTCGGAGGTGATGATAACGATAGTGAGGAGGATCATGTGGGCCCACATTATCTGTCAATGGTTGCGGAAAATATTACGGAGGGATTTGAGGGCCGAGGTATTATTAGTGCAAATGATGAGAATGGAGAAAGGAATTCGGGAGATAACGATGTGGCGATTTACAGTGCCGACTTTTTTAGCTTGAAAGGTGAAGAGAAGACAATAGTTTCGGATGAAGGGGTTCCGGTTTTGGTGCCGGGCTTAATTTCGAGTGCAATGGAGGAGATTGAAGAAAAAGTGGTAAATGAGGTTGATGAGAATGATGAAACTGTTGAGGAAAGAGTTGATGAAGTTGAGGATTCAACTGAAGCTGAGGTGAATATGACAGTTTGGTTGCATAATTTACAGAATTTTCTCAAGATTGCAACTTTTAATGTTTTAGTTCTCATTTTTTGATGAATTTCGTACTATTATCATTACACAGTTAGCTGATGAGAATGTATCTGCATCGATGCTACAAGAAAGCATCGAGACGATAGTGAACATTGATGATCAGAAGAAGGAAATCAACGGCTCAGATCAAATCTTGGATGGCGACATGGAATGGGGACGACGAACTCTTCAGAAATTGCTCGCGAATTTCGGATTTCAATAATTATTATTACAATAGTTGTTTTAGCAAGCAAAGAAAAAAAAATAAAAAAAAAAAATGGTTCTGCTCTATGGAAGAGTAACATAATATGTGTTAGAGAGTGACCCTTTGTTTTGTTTGATCATTTTTTGTAATTTCTAATGTATAAAATTGTTGTCAAGTGACACTTTTCCTTTATTTTCATGTTTTTTGTGTTACTGAGGCATGCATTTCACCTTGTGACCTGATGTTTTTAGCAACCTATAGAATACAAAAATCCGTATTTTTTGACCAAAAAAATAAAAAATAAAATAATAATAATAATAATAATAACAATAATAATAATAAAAACACCATAGGATTTAGAGGCAAATCCCATGACATCTTCATTTTTATCCAACTCTACAAATGTGTATGCTTTTATCGTTGAATCACACTGTAACAATGTGGTGTATGTTGATCTAATGATTAAAAAAACTCATCCAAATGAGCTATTGTTAATTCAATAGTTAAAAACTCAGTTGAAGTTGGTGTGTATCAATTTAATAGTAAGGAAAAAAACATGTGGGATTAGATTTTCTATTCAAAAATCATGTTTCAACTTTCTAGACACACGTTTTTACTTCATTAGATGAATGACATGTGTATATGGTGATATTACAATTATATATGCGCTACATCCAGCAGAATAAAATATGAATTGAAAATAATTTTGAAATGTTGAAGTTAACAACGGTCGAAATTGATTATGCTTATTGCTTAATATGTGTCTAAAGAAGTTTGTGAAATGATAAAGTGATTAAAAGCTATGGATCATCTCGTGTAGATCTTGAGACATTATGATTGCGTGATTATTACAATTGGGTAATGGATAAATAATATGAAGTTATTTTCATGGATGCCAATGGCTTTATCAATTTCAAGACCCGCAGCTTGCGGCAAACGTTGTTTGGGATTCCTAATGTCCCAATTAGACTTTAGAAAAAAAAAAAAATAACATTAAAATTAAGATCAGCATACCCAATGACAAAATAAAAAATTAAGGAATTTTATATTCATAAATATCGAGTTAGTTTATAGCTTATAAATGAATTAATGAATTTTTAATTTATCGTTGATAGTTTATGAGGGAAACTGAAAAACTGGTGGATATAATAAAGTGTTTGATAAAATTTC
>BKCP01005406.1:207974-247524 GCA_008636005.1 Striga asiatica | reverse complement strand
AAAGCGCCTCATGTTAGTTTCGAACATCTTCGAGAGCCAATCAACGTTTAACTCTAACCGGAAGTTCAATGTAGCAAGATTTTGAATGCTTAGGGATTATGATTTGTCGCAAATGCTTCGTCTGATGTCCTGTCAGAAAGAGAAAAAAACTTGCTAAGTGAACATGAACATCGTCACATTATCTTTCCAAAATTTCGAAACTATTAGTTTTCGAACATTGTCTTTAATAAGAAAAAGGGCTCGATTTTCTTATGTTACCATGTGTCGTATGGCCATTTCCAACGACTTGTTAGAAAGCGACCTTCCGAAACCCGAATTATTCTCCAATCCCGACTTTTTCCTATCTCGAATAACACGCTCGTCGTGCTTAGGTGGCGCCAGCTTCCTGCAGTTCACGACCCGATCCACCATCTTTGTCCCCATTAAAACCGGGTTCACATCATTATTAATTCTCTCCCGAGCCCTATGACGGGCCGTGATGGCAATTCCGGCCCGCATTTTCGGAGGCGAGCACAATTTTTGTTGTCGTTCGGGTTTCTCGTTGGGCCTGGCCACCACCCTCTCTCTGGATGCAGAAGCTGGCCTTGCGGGCCCCACGGCTTTGAGGATCGTGGGCCGTGGGCCGGGCCTCGAGGTGTTATTAGGAGTGGAAGGGCGTGAAGCGGGCCTCGGTTTTGATGGAAGAGTTGATCGTGTGGTGGGTTTGTGGGGCCCGGATGAAGATGAGGGTCTTTTGTTAGGCAATGCGGATGGGTTTTGGTTCGGTGGACTGTCGCTCGGGGAATCGGATGAGTTGTCTACCTGTGGAAGAAAAGCAAGTATTCATTTTAGACAAAAGAGAAAAAAAACATATAATTACTTGAATCGAAACTTCAAAGTGCTACTTGCCTCGGATTTCACTGAAATGGCTTCATTCTCGGGAGTTTTAGAGCTGTTCGTTGTGCAATCGTCCAGGTTTACCTCTACTGAATGAAGTGGAGAGGAACTAAATTGCCTGAAAATGATGAATACAAACATTTTCAGACTAAAATGCTGAGTTCTAAGACAATCGAGGCCATTGTGAGAAAGCAAATAAGACGAGAGTACACTGATTTTTGTGATAATCTAGCAAATTTGTACTAATGGATCACTAATTTGCAACAAATATGAACTCTTTACCAAATGCCATCACTCTTTTCGGCCCCGAAATTGACGAAATTATCCTCGGTGGCGATCGGGACAATATTTTCTCGAGTAGAATTCAATGGCAAGGAGCAATCAGGTTTTAGCTGCAAATCTGCAAGATTAGTCCATCCTTGAATATATAAATATACAAATGCACTAAGAGATATGCTGAGATAAATCAGAAATCAAACATTAAACAAATTGTACTTAATCACACACACATTACACATACACACAAGTGAAGAAGAATCACCTTTTGATTCATCAAACTCATCAGATTCAACAGGGGCAGTATGGTCATTTCTCTCCTTTTCGGCATTTCGGATTCCCAAGAAAATGGCAAGATCTTCATCTACCTCTCTCATTATCATCCCAAGATCTCTGTTTTGGGGCCTAAACTGCACAGAGGCCTGCATTTTTTCCCAAAAAAAAAAAAATTAATAAATAAATTAAAGTAAAATAAAAGAATGCATCACAAGCACATCCTAATCATACTCATTATTCAAACTTCATTTCAAAAGTGGACAAATTCATTCTACAGAAAATGTGGAATCTCCCTGAAAGAACTAATGAGCATGTTTACAAAGGAACAAATGCCAGATTAACTTACAAGACTTATCAAGAACCCCATTTTTTTTTTCCAATCACATGCAAAATTTTATTCTCTGCAAAAATGAAGAATCTGGTTCCTCTGGATCCAAATTAAAGATAAAGTAGAACTGACAAAAGAAGCTGGCACCAAGAAGGCAAGCTAAAATCTCTAAGCAAAAAGGAAAGAGGGAATAAAATAAAGAAAAAAAAAAAGAATTTTGCTATTTTTTTGTCAAAAAATAAAGTTGAGATTTAAATACACCGACACAAAATGGGAATAGGAAAAAAGATACCATCTTTAGAAAGCTCACAGACAAACACCATTGTAATTGGGAGTAAGTTCAATAACAAACATAGTCATGTACAAACATGGGCCAAGTTAAAAAGTAGAAAGATATGAACTTTGAGCCACTTACTGCCATTTTAGCTGAAAAGGCAACAATGTTGATGAATTCACAGAGATGGAGAGAGTACAAGAAGATTGTTACTCAAGTAGCAGTTTAATATAGCTAAAAAGCTTTTTTTTTTTTTAGTTTTGTATTGTTAATGACAGAAAATTGGGACGCGAGAAATTGGGGGAGCCAAGAACGCGAAGTTCATGAAAGAAAAGAGTGTCTTTTTGTTTGATTTCTTTGACAAAGGACACTCGGTCATGCTTGTTTATGAAATAATTCATTTCATACTCAAAATTTAACTCAAGTTTAACTCAATCTCATTATCATTTATATTATTTATATAATTAAATATTATAAACCAATCATTCTTACATATCACATCAACTTTAATTCACTATTCATCCACTCACATAATTTTAACTACCAATCATTTCCAATCATTTATATTCTACTTTTACATCAAATCATTAATAATCATTTTATTTTAAATATTATTAAAATCCCAACAACAATTAACCATATTACCTTTTTCAAAATTAACTCTAGTTAACTAAAATAACTCATTCGAATGAAATATTTCATAAACAAGCACGCCCTTTTTTTTAGCCTTTTTTTTAGGGAAAAACAACAGCTCAAATGAGCAATGAGCATTTGAATTCAGTATGATCTGTCATCGATTTTTGTACTGTAGTCAGTGGTAGATTAAAAATTAAAATGTACTACCATTTATGATAATAAATTCGACCTTACCACTCTACTTTTTACCATCGGATCACATATATGTTCAGATATTGGGTTTTTTAGTTTTTACTCACACAATCCCCCCCCCAAAAAAAAAATGGTTGAATTTCCCTTTTTGGGTTTTATTTACAGCATTTAGATTTGTGCTTTGATTAGTAGTGATGGATTTTTTTTAGGCAGACTTGAATAGAAATGGAAGTGGGATGAAAAAATAATCATGTCACTAGTATAAATATGAAACTGACGTATTGTTTTCTTTCTGGATTTGTTTGATTACTAGTCTAGAAACCCTTTTTTGTTATTGTTGTTTATCAAATCGACATATTTGAATTTGAATCATGACATTGCATTTATTGGTTATAGTAATAAAGGGGTAGCCTCAACTATTGAGTTCTTCTCATGATTGATTATGGGGATGAACATCCTTCGTCGGTAACATTTTGAGCAAAATTAAATTTCATTTCAGAGCACAATATTAAAAACGGACAGAGCATGTAAAAATAACTCATTTAATATTTTTGTCTCGTGCATCGCACGGAGTGCGTACTAATTAAAAAACAAAAGGGTAAAGCATTTATAATAGATAAAAGTTAACATGGGCTGTCGGGCTCCTGGAGGCTTAGGGATAAATTCTCATCTTAGGGCCATATAACATGGGCTAATCTTTTGGGCTCATATTGTTGGTCTCAAGAGTTGTGTTGGAACCTGGGCCCATTTGTATTTTTAAGAAAAACTTAGAGCATGTTTGTTTATGGAATTTTTCAAAAAAAATTCACGTTTTAATTCAACCACTTTTTTTAACTCAACTTTAACTTAACCCCACTATCATCAAAATTATCAATATAATTAAATAATATCAATAAATCATTCATACACACCACATCAACCTTAATTCACTATTCATCTACTCACATTATTTTAACTAACCATCACTTCAAATCTCTCTCTCCTATTTTTACATCAAATCAATTTTAATTATGTTATTATAAATATTATTTTAATATACCCACTAACAACTAACCATACTACTTTTTTCAAAATTAACCAAACCAAACCAAAAAACCAAAAATTTTTATAAACAATTCTGATTAGTGATTACCTACAAATTTTTATTTATTTATACATTTACGAGATATTTTTAATTAAAAATAATACTAATTCTGATTTTTTTTTAATTTATTTCTGTCATTAATTAATAAGTCTCATTGTTTATTAGGACCGACCTAACAACTTTTTGTTTCACTCAAATTATACTCAAATAAACAGGAAACTTGTTTGTTCCATTTGAGTAGAGTTAAGAATGCAGCAAACATTGTTTCATCCATAGCAACAAGATCAAAAGTTCCCAAGCATGTTAATTTCATTTCTAAAAACCATAAACTAGAAAAAAGNACGTTCAAGCAGGATGTCTGTTTAACATGGACCTCTGCTAATAGTAAAATATATAAATTTAGCAAGGCAAGTTTGAAGAGTGAAGGATGTACATTTCAAAATAGTCTTGCTCGTACGAACTCAAGAAATTAACCCATGTCAGCATCACTATCACTTCCAGTCATTTGGCTCTCTGGACTCATTGAATAGCTGCTTCCATCTGGACCCAACACTTGAAACCTACTTAACCACAATGGAAGAAAGAAAATGGAAAAAAAATGTCCATATGTTGATATGAAATGTGTTGCATAACAGAGACAAAAATTTGTTTACCTCTCTAAGATAAACTTTCCAACTTTGTATTTTTGGGTCTTGTCATAGGCAGCTACCTGAGACAGTGAACAAAACATTGGATATTTACAATCGATTCCTAAGTTTCGAACTAAATAATGTTAATATGCCCCTCAACAAGTTAAACATTCAAGCAAATTAAATGTGCATTTCTGATACTGTATATAATTGGAGTTTTTTGTAATTAGACTGACTAAGCCTCGGTCCACAGGAACAAAATGTTCAATTATCTAAAGAGTAAAATAGTGCAAGCAGTCAAGGGTCTCACATATTTCCACCCCACAATCGAGCCACATCTCACACAGAATATGTCGACCACAGTGTGCAGTCCAGTCATCATCATCCTCTCTTCTTTAGCCCCAGCAGTAACATTCACACTATCATCAATTAGCAAGTTATCAGGTTAATATTATATCAAGAGGCACTATTTCATGGAATAGGAGCCCACAATAATGTAAACCTTTAAGGCTAATCAGTTATATGCTCTCGAGAATTGGAGGATTATTGTCGGCAGTAATCAAAATTACTTCATTTCCTTAACTAAAAGCAATTGATAAAAAGTAAAAACAGAAATACCAGTAAATTATGAAGAAAGACAAAGATGTTAAGACGTAAGCAAACATGTTACGTGTTAATCACAATTATAGTTGGGTGCCTTGAGATGATGGAGAAAATAAACGAATAACTATGATAAGAGAACTTACACTTTATCAAATAGATAAGCCTTCCCATGCCTGGATTGGAAGGACTGGAAAAAGGTAAAGTAATTGGGTCAAAATCCATGCTAGCAGAAACATGCATGTACAAGTGAAAGTAGCACAAATGCACAATAGTTTGTGGTATTGAGGGGAATATATGTTAGATATCATTAAGAATTGAATTGTCAAAAGAGGGATATAAAACAACTCGAATTACCAGTGGCTGACTATGTAATTGAAATGTGAAGTGAACGGGTTTACAAGAGAAGGAAACACAAACTTAACAATGCTCTAAGTCTATCAAACTATGATTCTGCCTTAAGAGCAATACTCGAGTACAGAGAAATTAGGGTAATGAAATTGGACTAGGCCTTGATAAATGAATGAAGCCACCCAATACAAACATTTCTCATAAAGAAGAACCATAAATTAAGCATTTTCATTGTATGCAAAATTTAAATTTGCAGTTCCTTATTGTCTGCCACAGAGTATCAGAAAGCTAACAGAGAATATACTAATGGTTCTGCACATTACAAATAACTTAAATTCCGAAAAAAGTTTCAAATCGTGCTTCTTCTGCTGCCCATATAGATTATAAAGCCGCCAAGAAACAAACCGTTATCAAAATGACAGCCGTAAACCTTTCCAATCACTCAAAGTTTACTAGTTTCCCCAATTCCACCAAATAAAAAACAAGGCCATCAATCAAATTACAATCACTAAAACCAGAACTTCCACATACAATCAAATTTTCAAATATCAGAGGACACACCAAACAATTTCTATCATCATCAGCACACGAAAAACTCGAAAAACAAAAACAAAATAAAATCTGAAACCTTCGAAACAATGTCATCGACCAGAGCAAGATGCGACCGGCAGTACTTGCAACAATACTTGTTGTTCCCTTCCAAATGAATCAGAAATAGCCTCCCCATCACACTTCACAGAATTTGTCGATCGTCGTGTTTGATAAATCGAGATTCGAACACCTCAAATCTTTTCACACAAAATGTAGAACAGGATGCAAACGTAAATATCCACAATAACCGAAACAAAATTTGCTATTAATAGTAACATAAGCTGAAAAAAAAAACAGGAAAAAAATGTCAAAAAATCAAAAAACGACGGAAATGCAGAACGGAAATACAATACAGTGATATCAGATCATCAAACGATATACATTCAAAATTACATATGATGATAACGGATTATTATGACGATGAAATCTCACCTTTAGCGGCAGAAGGTTAGGGCCTTGAAAGAGAGTCGAAAAGCTGCAAAGCATCAAACACCAAATGAGACGTGTGTGTGTCATCTCCTCTATTTATACGAGAGAGAAAATGGTAGTGGAGTTGATATATTTAAACATTTCATTTTCTATTTTATTTGTGAGTGAGAAAAAACAAAATTAGAAATTAGTGAGGTAAATTTGAGAGTGTGGATGGATAAAAATTTAAAAAAAAATTGATGTGATATAAAAATAGTAAATATTAATTAATAAGATTGATATTTAAAAATATGTGAGTGGATTAATGATTTTTTTGAATAATATACAACAATAGTTATTTTTTAGTTTTAAATTGTGTGAGTNATGAATAACATTTATTGTGCTTTTTATTTTTGAGATAAATCTTTAGAGCAAAAAAAAAAAAGATTTTGTTTTTATATCCAATAACAGCCGTTAAACAAAATTGAACTTGAGGTCCTCAGGATATATTGCAGGTAAGATTAGATAAATAGTAGGACTTATGTGTATCTCGATAAGCTAGAATCCCGTATGAGCTTTTTGCATATTCATTTGAATTTTGAATATTATTTCATCAACTATATTTAACAAATAAAATCAAACTAATCATCCTCTCAAGTCTCAAATTACATACTACTCTCGAGAACATAATTTTGTCAAACATTAAACTACTTGTTCAACAAATTTGCATAATTTTTAATCAAAATTTTCCCATACTTAGATTAATATATCATACTTCAAAAAACAATATAAACAAAAGTATAACATTTCATAACATAAGAATGTATTTTTTTTTTAAAAAGTATGACATTGTGCTTTGTAAATAACTAATGCACGTGTTTGACAATATATATAACTTTCTCAATTTATGGCTATAAATGGAAATAATATATGAAATAACACATCCATCTCAGAAAAAAAAACCCCCATAAACCTCCATAAACCTCACTTTTACACTTCCCAATATGTCACATCATCAAAAACCTCATTCTTACTCCTACATCCATAAACCTCCAATAACAATAAACCCCATATACCTATTCATGAGTCCCACATGTTTCCCACTTACTTTTAATTAATATTATACTCATATATTTTTATTTATATTTTAAAACTATAACTCTTACTTTATTTATTAAATATAAATATTTTATATATTTATCAAAAATACATATAAAAAATATATATTACATATAATTATATTTTATTATTTATAATTATGTAGTGTTAGGTGCATACGAATGTAAAATTTTATTTATAAAAATTACGAAACATAAAACTTACATAATGTTGAAAATTAAATTTTGAGTACAATTTTTATTTCTAAATATTAATTTTGGGAAGTAGGTTCATTCCAAATATGTTCAACCAAGTCGTGTCAAAAATAGCTCGTTTTAAATTGTTATTTTTCGACAACAACCACAACTCGTTCTTATTTCAATTAATTGCTTTACATATTTTTTTCGGGCTGTCGAGTAACTCCATTTATTTTAAATCAAATAACCTCAATTTTGATTCAATCAGTACATAGATGTATATGTATCTTCTTTACAAAATTCAATTTATTACAATTATTTTTAAAATGTGAATATATGTTCTAAACCATATATGGTCTAGTGTGTAAATTTGCACTAATTCATATATTTTCAAAAGTAACAGTTTTGATTCAATCGGTACATAGATGTATATGTATCTTCTTCACTTTTGAAATGAAGATATGCTCTAAACCATATATGGTCTAGTGTGTAAATTTGCACTAATTCATATATTTTCAAAAGTAACAGTTTTGATTCAAATTTTGTTAGTGTTTGTTCTTGATCTAAAATAGCTCGTTTTAAATTATTATTTTTCTAAATATTAAAGAAAATCATATAAATAAAATTTGGGATATCAAATTTTAACAAAAATAGTTAAATTTTACAAGCAAAAAATATTAGACAAAACGGGTTAAAGGAATTAATAAACAAATATATCTCTAATTCATTTAATTGCTTTTATTTTATGTTTTTGATTGTCAAGTATGAAAAAAAATAGTTGGGAGGAAATTTTATATCTATTGCAATTTTTTGTCACAATATTAGAATTTATTAAAAAAACAAAAAAACCNACTAGTTTTTTGTCACAATATTAGAATTTATTAAAAAAAATAAAAAAACCATATCAAAATACAGTGCCTAGAATAAATAAAATTGAAAAAGAAAAAATATATATATAACACAAAGCATCACGCCTTGCTTTGAATAAAAAAATAAAGAAAAATTAAAAAATAAGAAAATGGGCCCACAAATGAGGTTTACTTGAGGTTTTGATTTGTAAACCTGTAGTGAAAAGCTAAACCTTAAACCTCACACATTTAATAACAAAAACTGAGGAGAAGGTTTACAAACCTAGGGCAAACCTCCTTGTTAAAGATGCTCTCACAGCAACAATCATCAAGAATCTTAGTGTCAAAAATCAAAACTTTTTAACATTAAAAAAGAATATGACAAATAATATAAAATAAATCGAGAAAAAAAGAAAATGAAAATTTCAAGAAGGGAATTCACAATTGTGCCCAGCTGCAGCCTGCAGCATTTAGAACTTTTTCAGCCAACCATGAAAAAAAATAAAATCAATGTGTGTGTTCTTCTGAAGCATGAACTTGCAATTCAGGCAATATGCTGATTTTACTATTTACTCCACCGAACCTTTGAGGCGGCCATACGATGTGGGTGACTCGTCCGCATATCAGGCCCAAAGGGATCTGCCACGACAGCATTTGTGAGTCGAGAAAGGTAAAAAAAAATTAAAAAAATATTAATATAGAACAATGCAAAAACCGTAGATCTTATAGTATTAGCATTTTTTACTATTTCACCCACCAAGTGAAGAAGCATTATTCTCAAAGCCCATTTATAGTATCGCATTTTCAAGCCAATAAAAGATAATTAATTGCTCACAGAAGTTTGAAAAGGATAAAGGAAATGTTGCAGATGATTTGATACAATACCTTAGGTGTAAGAAGTGATGGAAATGACATTACACTTTAATGATTTAGAAATTAGTACTTTAGTTGTAATTGTGTGGGATCATCTCATTGGTAATATTTCTTGTGTTCATGCTTCAAAATAATTTAAGTCTATGTTTGGAAAACTAGCTGATAAGCTTCTAGCTTAAAAGTGATTTTCGAGCTTGTAGTTTATGACTTATAACTGAAAAGCTAGCCTATAAGAACAGTGTTTTGGTAAAATTAGCTGATAAACTAGGTGAAATAAAAATTTTAACAAACTTATTTGAAAAGTTACCCAAAGAAGCTTATGAGATAAGCTCGAGCTTGTTAAAAAAAAGTTCATCCTACCAAAACGAAGCTTATTTGAATACAGGAAACTTATAAGCTAACCAAATAGCTAGCTTCTACTATTTGGTATAAACTTATACCAAACATAGCCTAAGTTAGAGATGGCTCATCTACTATTTCTGGTAGACAAGAAAAGAAGCAACAATCAACTCGGGTGACAAATTTTTTATTTTTTTTTTTATAAAAACGATGAAGATAATACTACCATGCCTTAGTTTACTAAATTATATAATTATGCAATAAAAGGTTTCATTAAAATCAAATATAAGTCTAGTGAGCGTTACATATATAAATTTCATCATACCGGACCATGTGATCTCGAGTCCAAGCTAGAAGCTGCATTGTCTCCCACGACCCAACAATGCCCTTCCGGAACCCTAACAGTGTCTTGTGAGGAGAGATAGATCCAATCACCGGGTAAGGCAGCAATTCTCTTCACGTTTTTCTCCTTATAATTAATTGGGGATCTGTAAAATGATATTTACCTAAGCTTCATCAACAGAACTATGTAAAATTCCTTTCAGTGAGAACCATCCAAACAGGTATAGTTTAATCTCAGAAGCATATTTCAAATATGATACGGAAACATCTGCATATCAATCAAGAGTTGAACTTTCTGCCTTTCAAGTTGACGTGATAGACAATATGAATAATAATAATAATATCGAAGGCTTGTGCAGCACTAATTCTACCTATTGGACTCAAACAAACAGAGTAAATGACTGGAATAATATATGCTCGGTCGTCAACAATATAAAACATAAGAATTTTCAGTGATTTAGCATAAAGATATATCATTTATGCTGCAGGTATCAAGTTCAACAAAACTTGAGCTATATTGACTACTCGAGGAATTTTCGGAATAATCAACACCAAGCAAATGTGATACCTTTAGCTTCAAGGAGATTCAGTAACTCTATATTAACCAAACAATTAAGAAAAAAAAGCCCCAATATTCCTCTCACTCAGCCTAGCAAAACTAATCAGCACTTAACCTCCAAAACATACAAAGAAACTCTAAAGCAGAAACTAATGGCAGCTAAATTGCAAGTAAAACCAAAATGCAACTCAATAAAATAAACAAATAAGTAAATAGATGAGTTAGGCGAAAACCTCTGTTAAAATTTACACCGTGAGAGGCGAAAATTACCGAAAAACTACGACGTCGCCCCTGGAGAACTTGTACTTCTCAAGGCATAATTTCTCAACCAATACATAGTCATCTGCCACCCACCTCGAATAATCAACCACATTGAGTCAAGACTACAGAAAATTAAATTTAAAGAAAAATAAATAAGAGTGGCTTTTGGTAATATAGGAAATTTACCGAGCACGAATCCCGTCGAGTCTCCGGCATGGGGATTCAGAGTGGGAGACATTGATGAGCCGCGAACGGCCATGAAGCTTGCGTACCGATCGGAAATTGTGAGGCCAATCAGACCGGCGGTGAAATACCTTTTAGCTAGACTCCATAGGAAGCTTCGAGAGGACATATTCGGGATAACGGAAGAAGAAACTCTGGGATTTCGCTTAGGTATGAAAACGGTTCACCGGTAAAAGCAGCCGCCGTCGGAGGTGGGCCGGCGTTTGACGGTGGTGAAAAGTGAGCTTGCGTGTGAGGTTTTAGGTTGAAAATAAAATTTCGATAAAACACAACTGAAATCGTGTGAGGTTTTAGGTTGAAAATAAAATTTCGATAAAACACAACTGAAATCGTGCTTGTGTGGTAGGAAACGTGAAGAAAAATCTTTCCAAAAATATAAAAAATATACCAAAAATATTACGAAACTCTATAAATCCACACATAAATTTAAAATATTCTATATTTTTATGAGACTCCTAAATTGGTACGTAATTTGGAAAATTTTACATATATATATATAATAATTTATAACATAAACCTCAAAACAAATTTATAATATAAATTTCATATTTTTGTTTTTAGTTATGTCATTTTTAATATTAAAATTGTGCATATTTATATAAAAAATTAGTTATACCATTATTAGTATTAAATTGTGCATATTTATATGAAGAAATATAACTAGTGTAACACCCCGCTTATCAGAGTAAATTTTTCGCAACTTTTACTTCGAATATATTTTAACTCTTTTGAAATCTTTTGTGACTAACTCGGGATGCTACTCAAATTCATCATCTTGAAAATCCGTTTATCTTTAAACTTTTTGTCTAATACTTCTTTAGACATAATTAAAACAGATTTTCTTTAAACTTGCATTTAAAATACCATAATCATATTTCTCATAATGGTAAAAACTTGAAATCTGAAATTCATTAAAATGCAAGTTCAAGTCTCAATATGCGTAGCGGAAATACTTAAAAACGTAGTTAATTATACAGACTGTTTTAAATGTCCGTATCAAAGCTTGTCTTCATCTGAATCCACGATCCACACCAACACTGCTCCACTCACACCTCCTCTTCGACCTGTTACCTGAAACTAAAACTCATGGGGGTGAGTAACGAATATGGATAATCATAAACCGATATCTGATCGGTAACTTAAACTTTTCTCTTATCTTGCCGATAGTTAATCGGATACGTGTGCACACTCTGATGGATATTTCTAAGGCACCTAACGGCCTCCATCAGAACTTAGGATATAATCTCTGAGAACAAATTAATGCCTCCTCATCCCAAGCGTAATAAACTTAAACTTTAGGATATACTCTGAGACAACTGATGGTCTCCTCATCCCATATGACATCAATATCGTACTCAACGTGATACCCATTCAGGGTCCCCACCTTTTTGTCTTTGAAATCATTTGAAAAACGATAAGTGCTGTACTGGTACTGTATCTGCAAGTTACATCAAATATAGACAAATATACTAAGTACTATGCTCATATACTCAATAAGATTTTTAGGATTTTTAACTTATCCAAATCTTATAGAAATTCATTAAACTTGCTTTTTCTCAAGTTTATACTTAACTTCTCTTTTTATTTATACTTAAGGTCAATTACTTAACCTTGTATAAATCATGTCTTCATAAACATTAATATGGTATTATACTTAGCATGTCATAACTCAAATGTGAAAATAACTATATTTCACATTATACTTGATTTAAACTTAAAATATGCTTACTTTTACCAACATCATCAACATGATTTATAAACTTATCTTAACTTAATTTGATCTTTTACTCAATCAAATACTTAATTCATCATTCATCATATCTCCAAATTGGCTTATACTAAATTTTCACTTAATTAACTTGAAAGTGAAAATAATCTCAAGCCATATCATCTTTTACTCATAACATTTAATCATGATGTTAATATATCATACATAATACAATCTTTATAAAATTGTATACTCAACATATTACACCAAAACATCATCAAATTACTCATCACTTATATGAGAATTATTCATGATCATCTCATTTTAACAACTTAAACATTTCATGAATATTCTTGCATATATACTTATCTTTAGATATATGCCTTCTTATATTCATAACTTATTCATTTCTCATCTTTAAATTATGAAACTTAACAGTCATAATCTCAACTTATAATTAGACATGTCCTCAAAATTTCATAATTTTATCATGCATATTCATCAAGTTATGAGAATTTAAATTCAATAGTGAACATAAACTTCATCTTACATGTTCATCTTTAAAAATTCATAACTCAAGCTATATTTTGCCAAATCTCTTAATTCTTGTTTTCATGTACTCCTCTTTTACATAATAATCATTCATTTAAATCATACTCTTCCAGCTTATTCATATCTTTATCAACATCTCATCAAATCAAGTACATATATCATATAATTGATCTTGAACAACTTTAACTCTTTATATTCATAGAATCAATTATAAACTTAACTTCTATATCATGATATACATACTTATAAACATGTAAACTTATTATCAAAACATGAACTTAAGCATGTAACTTTAAGATAAGTAAATTACCTCCTTCTTGCTAGAATAAAAACTTGATTCTTTACTTCAAATTCTTCACTTCTCCAAAGTTTCTACTACTTATCTCTCTTACACTCTTATATAACTTTTGGTACTTAACTTTGGTGCATAAACTCTGATTTTTAGGCCTCTATTTATAGGCACAATTTGCAAGACATCATAATTGAGTGAAGAAATTAACAAAATAAACAATACAAACTTGTAAAAATAAATATAGATAATAAATAGTATTCTTAACTTGTAAACTTCTCCAACCCATAGTCAATGCTTAGAAAGGCCCCTCTTCTGATCCTAATCTGATCTCAATGATTAAATTCGAGATTTAGTGAAAATTCTCCAATTTACGGAACCAAATTCTGACTTAAAACGAACAGTTACCGTAAAATCGAAAATTCTTACAGTTTTCGAATTTCCTTCTTTTCTTTTGGTATTTTTCATTTTTATGCTGAAAAATTTTTCTTATCTTGTATTCTACTAAAAATATAGAGAGAAAATAATTTAATGTATTTCTCGGAACTGAAATCGGACATAAATTCCGACTACAATCGAAAAACGCAAATTCTAAAAATTTCATATTTCTCTCTAATAATTTAAATAGACTAAAATGTCTAAATAAATTTTCTCACTTCTTTGAACATTTATAACTTAATAACTGGGCTCGAAACTAGGAACGAGCATTATTAATAAAAGTAATTAGTTCAAACTTAGAACTAAAAATAATTACTTTTATTAATTACTGAATGGGATATTACAATCTACCCCCCTTAAAACTATTTCCGTCCTCGGAAATACTGAAACTTAGATATATACTCACTATGTATATATATATATCATAACTCGTAATCTGAAAAACGAGTGATAATATCAACTTCTCACTTTTCAGTGGCAATTAACTTTATATGTGGTGAACCCATTTCTACTAACGAGGATATATCTTACTTACTCAGCCAATGAACCTCATGGTCCAAACCTCATCTCAGCTGATCCTCGTAGTTAAATATTTAAAATCTTTGTGAAAAAGCACATACTTTGGATCGCACACTTAACTTCATATAAACTTTATGCACACTGAATAACTCTAGAGAATAATTGATATTAAATACTTCTCTGAATACTTATGCGATACATTGTATACGATTTACCCACAACCTGGGGCCCTTCAGGTGCGGAACATCTATATACATTGTACCTTAATATAGATGTCACTTGTAAACTTTAACAAGTCACATCTCCATTATATACTCATAATTTTATTATACTCAATTTGTTTCTCTTTCGAAAAACCTTATACTCAATATCACTATGGATATTGTCTAACTTTAACTTTATCCGACTTAACTATAGTCGAGAATTTCGTTGAAATTACTGATCTGATATGGAATAACTTGACCATTCTCTTGGTCATATCATAATTCCAACCTTACAGGTAAACTTATTTACCTTCATTACTGCAACTGCATTAATAATATCGCACTTTCTCATTTATGGCCGACAACTATCATCTGATTGCCGAAATCTCACATCTGATTGCAACAGCATTAAATGCATACTGACTGCCATACTATCTTCAACTTATCAACAATTTGCATTATTGTTGACATATCACATCCTCTCTTTGCTGCATTAATTGCCTTTTGGTTGCGTATTCTATCATTAGGTATATTTTAATCATACCTCGCAACTCCTCTCATACTCATATCTTCTTTATAACTGCTTCGGTAATCTTTCCATCTTCCTCAACGATGGTCCGATTTCACCAATGGATTTAGCACTTCCAAAAATTCGGAAATTCTATTCTCTTAATATCATAAAGAGAATTTATCGAGCTCGAGTAGAAAGATTAAGAATACTCATGCTCAATAATATCCCAAATTATATAAGATGGTTGATCGAAACAAAGGTCCGTGTCTCTGGCGAATATCCCAATGTATACAATTATCTGTCAGGTATGGGAAAAAAACACTTTTGCTAAGAAACGTAGAGCAAAAAGAATAGGCGGTTGCCATAAATGTGCTCGCTGGAACTGCGATACTCGCTGTACTTCCTTGGGCTTTGTCTCAAATAATCGAGAAGATAAAATAACCTTCATCAAGAATGGCTTAAGTAAGGAATCTCTGGATCAAACTCTTCAGCAGATTCTTGATACACATTCTAGTGGATATACGCATCGAGAACTGATGTCTTTATGGCTTCTGTTCAGACATGAAGAAAAACTTTATAGTCTGGAAAATATTATTTCCACTGATCATGTTTGTCAACACTGTTCCTGATGTCACTGTTGTACTGTACATATTTCGTATCCTTTCCAACAGATAAGAGTCATTTATGACTCAACTGCTTTCTTGTCGTAACATTTCTTCTTTAAAAGCAACTCTCTTTCCTTCTTTAAAAGGCAATTCTATATTTTAGCCAATTCTCTCTTCATAATAAATGGCTACTGCTGAATCTTCTCAAGGATCTAAACTTCTTCAACCTCTTAGAACTATGTGCATCCTTGGTGGTTCCAAATTTGTAAATGTTCCTCACAACATATATGTTGTAAGCCAACTCGTAAAAGAGTTAGGCAAACATAACATCAACATATTCTATGGAGGAACTAGTATTTACTTCTTTAACAACCTCTTAATGGCTGCTAAATGCTTTGACATCCAGGTGAGAAGTATCCTTCCTTTTTATCTCACTTCATCAAAGGTCGTTAAAGATTCTGCTACTTTGATGATTACTCTTTTCATTTATGACAGTTTAATGTCCATAATATCTAGTTGTGATGCTTTCATCATTCTTCCTGGTGGATATGGAACTTTAATGACTGCATTTACCCTTGCTACTTGGGCAGAAATGAAATTTCATACCAAACCCATTTGTTTGTTAAATTTCACTAACTATTTCCACCACTTGCTTGGATTTCTAGATGAAGGAGTGTATCAAACTTTTATATCTCTCTTTCAAAGAGAAATATTCAAGTCTGCAAACACATCCTCTGAACTCATCCAGAAGCTTCAAGACAGCATCTCAACAGTTCAAGATTCTGTGGAAACTCCAGGATACAAACGCAAGCGAACATTTGATCCTTTAGATCTATCATTATGAACTACAGCCATGCTGGGTGGCAGAGTTATGGAGTCTTGTACTCTTGAGACGCACCCTCCCTTTATGCAATATAACTTTGTATTTGTTGAGGATTCTCTTATACTTGTCTGTATCTCCATTTTCTATTATTTCTGTAATATCTCTTAGAAATAATAAAATCCTCAACAGTGTGCTTGCATCTTTGCATAATTCTCAACTTTCAATGATACTAGAATTTCTATGTTTCCAGTATATTGATTTCTCAAAATCTTATTCTTCTTCTGATATATGCTTGATTCACATATCAATATTACTCGATTCTGGACTGAAATAACTTCTTGATTCAGTCAAGATTCTATACTTCTTAAACTTTACTCAGTTGTGGTCTTAAAACTTCGCCTCACGTCATTCTTAAAACCATCAACCATTCAACTTAAATAGTATAACCATTAATAAATAGCTATACTAAACTTTAAAGAAATTGTTAATTTTCCGAAAACACCTAGCTTGTGCTAGAGTTCCGGTTAATCTTTTTCTTTTCTTACTTCTTCTCGCCATTTCTCATTTATGGCCTTAAACTCATCATTTATACTCATCTCTCTTTGGGGGCTCATATTTCCTCCAAAGAAACATCTTAGTCTTAAAAAGACTATCTTTAACTTTAACTTTTTCATATCCAGATTAATCTTGCTTATCTTTAAAATTCTTCCGAGAACTTAAATACTTATCTCGGTATCTGGAATGTATTTCTAACATCTTTTAAGGTTCGATTTCAAGTCTCCAGGTAATTCGGACTTAATAACCCTTATTTCAGGTTTCCATAATTTCCCCGGCTTCATGACTATTATATGTCGATACCTTAATCTTTATACTCATTCATTTCTGAAAAGTACTCTGTAGACTTATTCTTATTCTACAAGTACTAATAACTTATAACTTCATCTTGAACTTTACTTCAACTCATGATATCCAAATGATCAGATATTAAAAGTTCTGATTTATAAAGATTGAACATTTTCTTGACACTTTACTTCTTACGGTTTAGTTTTCAAGCCTACAGGATCTGATCCGGTCTTTTTGGTTCTTATTTCAAACCTCCATGATCTTTCCCGTACTTGTTGGCTATTATATCCTGAAATACCGTTACTTCTTAGCTTAAATTCCTCATCAATCTTTATAATCATTTCTTAACTTGAATCTCATTGTAAATCTTGATAATCATATCATAATTTACATCTCATTCGTATATCTTTAGTCTTTTATGATCATATCATAACTTAAATCTCATCTTTACATCTTCATCTTTATGATCATTTCATAACTTGAATCTTATTCTTATGGCTTAACTTGTAATGTTCAAGTTCATATTCTTGATCTAGTTAACTTGATAAACTAGATTTCACTTTAATACTTGAACATATATGTACAATTTACTAGAGTTTGTACATCTGATTTCTTATTGAGCATAGACTTAGTAAATTTGAATATATTGAAAAACTTGAATAAAACTTTTAACAGCACTTACCTGGTAGTCGACGAGGTGTGAGCGTGGTGTGGTCGGGTTGTCTTGAAACTTCTTGTAAAACTTGAACTTTTCTGAAAACTTTCTCTTTCAGAAACTTAAAATTTTAGTATGCAGAGCATTTAAACTTTTAGCTCTGATACCACCTGTAACACCCCGCTTATCAGAGTAAATTTTTCGCAACTTTTACTTCGAATATACTTAACTCTTTTGAAATCTTTTGCGACTAACTCGGGATGCTACTCAAACTCATCATCTTAAAAATCCGTTTATCTTTAAACTTTTTGTCTAATACTTCTTTAGACATAATTAAAACAGATTTTCTTTAAACTTGCATTTAAAATACCATAATCATATTTCTCATAATGGTAAAAACTTGAAATCTGAAATTCATTAAAATGCAAGTTCAAGTCTCAATATGCGTAGCGGAAATACTTAAAAACGTAGTTAATTATACAGACTGTTTTAAATGTCCGTATCAAAGCTTGTCTTCATCTGAATCCACGATCCACACCAACACTGCTCCACTCACACCTCCTCTTCGACCTGTTACCTGAAACTAAAACTCATGGGGGTGAGTAACGAATATGGATAATCATAAACCGATATTCATCGGCAACTCAAACTTTTCTCTTCTCTTTCCGATAGTTAGTCGGATACGTGTGCACACTCTGATGGATATTTCTCAGGCAACTCAGCGGCCTCCATCAGAACTTAGGAAGTACTCGTAAGGCAACTCGGCGGCCTTCTTCCCAAGCGTAATAAACTCATAACTTTAGGATATACTCATCTAATGGATATTTCTCAAGGCAACTCAACGGCCTCCATTAGAACTTTAGGATATACTCCGAGACAACTTAATGTCTCCTCATCCCATATGACATCAATATCGTACTCAATGTGATACCCGTTCAGGGTCCCCACCTTTTCATCTTTGAAATCGTTTGTAACTCGATAAGTGCTGTACTGATACTGTATCTGCAAGTTAAATCAAATATAGACAAATATACTAAGTACTATGCTCATATACTCAATAAGTTCTTAAGATTATTAACTTATCCCACTTGCTTATTCTCAAGTTTATACTTAACTCCACTTTTTACATATACTTAAAGTCAATTACTTAACCTTGTATAAATCATGACTTCATAAACATCAATATGGTATTAAACTTATCATGTCATAACTCAAATGTGAAAATAACTACATTTCACATTTATAATTGATTAAATACTTAACTTTTAACATCCTCATCAAGATATATAAATTCATCTTGATCTTTAACTTAATCAAGTACTTAATCCATCTCTCAATTTATAGATATTGGCTTATACTCACTTTTCACTTAAATAACTTGAAAGTGAAAATAAACTCAAGCATACTCATCTCATCATTTAATGATATTAATATGCCATATTTAATACAAATTTTTTTTTTTATAAAATTGTATACTCAACATATTAAATCAAAACTTTGTCAAATTGCTCATCACTCATATGAGAATAAATCATGAAAATCTCATTTTAACAATTTGAACATATCATAAATATTCTTGCATATATATACTCATCTTCACATATATGCCTTCTAATATTCATAACTCACTCATTTCTCATCTTTAAATTATGAAACTTAACAGTCATAATCTCATCTTATATTTAGACATATCATCAAAATTTCATAAGTTAATCATGTATATTCATCAAGTTATGAAAACTTTAACTTCAATAGTGAACATAAGCTTCATCTTACATGTTCATCTTCAAAAATTCATAACTCAAGTTATACTTTGCCAAATCACTTAATTCTTGATCTCATGTACCCCTCTTTTACATAAGAATCATTCATTTAAATCATACTTTTCCAGCATATTCATATCTTTATGAAAATCTCATGCAATTTATCATCTTATCACCTCAAGTACATATATCATATAATTGATCTTTAACATCTTTAACTCTTTGTATCAATTATAAACTTCAACTTCTAAATCATGATATACATACTCATAAACATGTAAACTCATTTTCAAAACATGAACTTAAGCATGTAACTTTAAGATAATTAAATTACCTCCTTCTTGCTAGAGTAAAAACTTCATTCTTCTTTACTTCTCCAAAGTTTCTCCCACTCATTCTCTCTTTCACTCTTATTTAACTTTGGAACTTTATTTTGGTGTGAAAAACTCTGAATTTTAGGCCTCTATTTATAGGCACAATTGTGAGAAATATCCAAATATAGTGAATTTTTTGTTCATAATAAACAAATGTACCTTATATCTTTAAATACTCATAAACAAATGTAACTTATATCTTTAAATACTCATAAAATATTTTATGATCAACTTATTCAACTCTCCAAACATATTATATACTTAGATAATTTGGACAAACATCCAAATAGAGTGAATTTTGGATCATAATAAACAATACAATTTGTAAAAATAAATATAGATAATAAATAGTATTCTTAACATGTAAACTTCTCCAACTCATAGTCAATGCTTAGAAAGGCCCCTCTTATGATCCTAATCTGATCTTAATGATTAAATTCGAGATTTAGTGAAAATTCTCCAATTTACGGAACCAAATTCTGACTTAAAACGAACAGTTACCGAAAAATCGAAAATTCTTACAGTTTTCGAATTTCCTTCTTTTCTTTTTGTATTTTTCATTTTTTTATGCTGAAAAATTTTTCTTATCTTGTATTCTACTAAAAATATAGAGAGAAAATAATTTAATGTATTTTTCGGAACTGAAATCGGACATAAATTCCGACTACAATCGAAAAACGCAAATTCTAAAAATTTCATATTTCTCTCTAATAATTTAAATAGACTAAATTGTCTAAATAAATTTTCTCACTTCTTTGAACATTTATAACTTAATAACTGGGCTCTAAACTAGGAACGAGAATTATTAATAAAAGTAATTAGTTCAAATTTAGAACTAAAAATAATTACTTTTATTAATTACTGAATGGGATATTACAACTAGACTTGAGCAACATAAGTATTATTGAATAAAACTAAAATGTCTTATAACTACTTTTATATTTTGTAAGCCATACCTAGAATCACCACAAATTTACAAATTTACAAAATGGGTGGGAATTAATAGATTCATTTTTAAAAAATCAAATATTTAGTACTAGTACGTACCCCGTGCGATGCACGGACTAAAGATATTAAATGAGTTATTTTCACAAGCTCTGTTCGTTTAAGTCTAAAAGAAATAGGGTTACCAACTATTTTTCACCTCTTTTAATTATTAAGTCTAAAAAATAATATTGTTATGATCTATTTTTCACATTTTTTAATCAGCGTCGTTTTTTTAGCCAGAACAGTAAATATGAACATGTTAGGGCTAGCTTGTAAAATAATTAATATATTATCTCACTAACACAATTATACTAATATAAATTTGATTTTAGTATATATATTTATTCATTGATATAAGAGAAAATAACAGTTTTACTTATTATTGTTCACCATATAATACTTAATTATTATTTTATTATAAATTTGTTGTCATATAATATCATTCTTATTTATAAAAGTTATAGAAGTTATACATTTTTTTATCTTATGTAATGAAAAATATATAATACACGTTAGTATTATTTATTTATGTAATCAATTTAAAATATGTAAATAAATTTTAAATTAAATATTGTATAAGTAGTTTGCAAAATGTACACACGTGTTTCTCTAGAATTTAATTTCGTATAATAATTAAACAACTTCGATTTAGCAAATGTCAAAAACTCAATCCATTCTATAATCAAGATTTTTCTAATTTGCATTATAAGAATTTATATTTTATATTGCATACTCTACAATGAAAATATATTTTACAAAAGTTTGAAAGAAATCAAAATAAAAAAATAATAAAAATAAATAATCATGGTTGTCAATAATATATAAATAAATTCTAGAACAGTTAATATATTTCGATTTTAATTTTTTACTATTAGTACAACTATTTAATGTATCTGGTCATTACCTCTTAAATGGTAAATTATATTACTTTGAAGAATAATTATTTTTCATATATAATGAAATAAAACTTAAGAAAAAATTATATTGACAAAGACTAATTCACCAACTTGATTTCGCCTGATTAATTGGAAGAAAAAATTATACCTATACTTTCTATAAATATTTTTAAATAAAAAGTGAATATTTGTGAAAAAAAAATTAATATTATAGTTAGAACTTACAATATGTTGTAATATTTATTTTGAACCAAAATATTATCAACATGAATCACGAAAAATCAATCTTGTAATTTATTGTAATAGATATCAATGAAATTATTGCAGATATTAATAAAATTATTTAAGGAAACAATATTTATGATCATATCTGATTTGATCTTATTTGAAAACGTATATATGAAAATAATTAATGCGTATATTTAAAATGTTTCTAAAAAAAGGCATGCATTAAATGCTTCTAAAATTTTTTACTACTATTTTTGGTAAATGATAATTCTTATTATATATATATAGATTCCATAAAAAAGTTATCTAGCAGCATTTTAACTAATTAATAGATTCATCCTAACAAAACATTACAGTTCAATGAAATGTATCCTTTCTCATATGAAGTATGAATTTTTCTCAAGAAAAGTATGGCCATTTTACAAACCAGTCATATATATTATCTATCAACTGGTTCAAGTGATTCTGAGCAAAATAATGATGTATAAATGCAGAAATTGATGGCAAATTTTGTATAGGGAAAATGTATGGAAAATGCTACTTGTACACACAATTTTTTAGCCTGAACAATATTCCCAAACACAACTTCCAATCGAGTACAACCTGAGTACATTTGCTTACTCGTCAAATTTCCCATTTAATACCTTTCATTCGACTCTGTTTTTTCCTGCTTGTGTGATACAATACACACGTGACCCAAGATGATCGACTTTCAGACCAGCTTCCTCACACCCAGTAAAGAAAAGCGATTCTTCTTCTTTTCCTATCCTTCGCCGCCAGCTCATCACGAATGCTGGCCAACCGAGCGGGCATTCGTCTGAGGTGTATTGAAAATAAGCATCAATTACAAAACTACCCCAAAGCTGTAGCCTAATTACCCAAAAAAAGAGTCCTATCGTTCAATAGAGGGTAGTTTTTGTAAAGTATGATTAAGTGTCCCTGTCATAAAAATAAAGCAAGTGGAACATTTACCGTTTTGCCCTCTGTTACGAGCAAAGACCTCACCAGCTTTTGGTTTGTAAGATTTAAGGAGAAATGATAATGACTTTATAAGGTTGGGGTATTGTTTAACATCTGCAAAAGTAATGGTTCCTCATATCAGTCTAGGCCATTGTGACAAATTTTTGTGTTCATACATTGTACATATATGAAAATTATCGACCATCTGAACCACGGATAGAAAATACGATATGAAAAATTTGGTAATAACAAAAACAGACAAATTTATAGTGCAATTCAAAACATCCAAATTCAAAACACTCTTAACATGTCAAATTACTATTTTCTACAGATTGAGCTGCAGCACTTACAAAGTAAAATATCACTCGCAATAATTAGGTCCCAGTCTGGTTCGGGAATCGGGAATACATCTCCCCAAGAATCTGCAAAATAGTAAAAATCCAGATCTTATTTATAAAGAAGTAAAATATAAACTAAAATAAAATCTCAAAGTTCAAATTTGCCAAAAGAGCTTACGTCTCACATGAGGAAGAGCAGGGATAACTCCATTTATCCGGGAATTGTACACTATATTCTCTTCAATTTCAGCATCGTCATAGTCAGATGTCGTAATGTCGAGTTGAAAAGATTTTCTCAAGAAGATTGCTAAAGCTCCGGTTCCGCTACAGTGAGGTGAATGCCGAGAGATTTATACAAGCGTTCCAAAAATGAATACAAAAAACTTTGAAAATATAACTCAACAGCACAAAACGAAATGAGGCATTAAAGCATTGTTTTAACTTTAAGATGAAACAGTTTTTATACCTCCCAAGCTCGAGTGCTCTCCTTCCCTCTATCCACGATCTGTGTTTGACCAGCCATTCAGCAAATGCAAATGTGCCGGGCCATAATAAATTAGCGTTTAATTGGTGAAAAGAAAATTCCCGGATCAGCAATTCCTGCACATGAGCCAAAACGAGACAAATAAGTTTCATGGAGATGATTCTCACCAAAAAGAGCCAAAAAAAAAAAGGGGTACTGGAGTTTTGTCGAAGTTTCAAGAAAATAATACATTGTTCAAATGTCTTGCAAACTCCGCTACAGCCACAGAAAGACTCAAAGCATGCCAATAACACTCATATCTTAAGTTTAACAGTAATATCGAAAACTAACCAATATTTACTAAAACGAATATTTGCTCCTGGGCTGCTATTAACTATTGAGCAGGCCTAATTGTTAGACTTTAGATAGATATGCTTACTTTCAAACCAAAATATCACTCTCTAGAAAATAACATAAACAAAAGTATGACATCTTCCTAGTATAAGTATGAATTTTTGTTAAGAATAAGTAAAGAATAAGTATGACGGTCGACCCACCTCACGGTTAGGCTGTCACATACGGATAGTAAGTTATGCAAACCTTAATTGAATCTCATTAGTTATCCTAACCCCTAAATCTACCGTTCTATTTTGAGATACAAATAGTCAAATACACCACCAAAAACCAATCTACCCAACCACTCATTCTATCTTCTTCAATATTTCAACCAGCAAAGGTACAACCACCGATGCACGGTGTGACAGTCACTGATCCACTAATCCAATTTCATATCCACATTAAAACTACAGCAAGTAAACAAATTTTAAAATATGCAATTAATCATCTAAGCACATTTCAAGCTCCACATGAAGAAAAGATGAAGTAAAATAATGAAACAATGGTGAAACAAAGGACAAACCATTGCAGGAAACTGGTGCTTTCTCTCCTCGTAGTTCTCATGGTTTTCTGTCCTTTCCTCTTCTGAGGAGAAGAATGAAAACATCTTCTAGTAAAATATAGAATAAAGTTAAAAAGTTAAATCCATTTTTGAGAATAATAAATTTGGACGATTACCGGAGGAGCTACCGTCGGCGCCGGCGAAAAGCGAAGAGGGAGAGAAAAGAGCAATGTCCATCCTGCGAGCGAGAATTGCTCTTGGACTGGGCCAATAATTTATTCTTTCATTATATTTGTTATTAAATGCTTAAAGCCCAAAATAAGTAATACTCTGGGGTATCAATTGAAGCTATAAGGCCCAATCATTCAGTCCAAGAGTATTTTATTTCCACATTAATGAATTTATTTTTAATTTACAATATATTAACTCTAATATTATTGAATATTGTTTTGTGGTTTATATAAATGCCCCTATTTTCGTAAAAGGGATTTTGATAATAATTATAATTTTAACACCATATAAATTTTCGTAGAGTAACAATCTCTTGGGACGTCAACAAAAATCTTACCATAACATAAATATTGAATTTTTGAAACCATTGGAGGTAAACGAGTAAATAACATAACGCTTAACATACTAATTGATAAACATTTAAACTCATCGAGCACTTTGATTATATATTACAAAGAATAAAATCACATATACAAATCACCCAAACAAAGGTTTATGGAATGTTGAATGAGATTATTTTAACATATTGATCTATCCTAAATTTTTACCAGCAATCATTTAGGACATGAGATCAAGTACCAAGACAATAGAAATGCACCATCATTGTGCTAGTGACCTCATACGTGAAGACAACGAAAAGACATTAGAAAATTATGAATAAGCGTCACAAACCATCATATAGACAAAACTTTCATTAAAGTCAACTTATCAAGTAACGACAATATCTAAACGTGCTAACAAGTTTATCAAGAAGATACAAAATAACAGAGAATAAGGTAACAAGTCCAATTTACAGACACATAGTACAAATTATTCGTTTATCGAACACATCATACCATAACATCACTCATCGTGAATCATTACACATAAAATGTATTTCACCCTTTTAATATCACTTATACTCATCACTGATCACCAACACCATCCCGTTACACAACCTAAAAATGTTTTATGAAAGAAAAATGGCCTAGTGGGGTTGTAAATAAATTTAGCTTGAAAAGTAAACCCTACCTCCAACTTTAACATGTGAAATGACTTTGAAAAATGTTCGTGCTTGACTGATTCCACCGTGCACGACCTTGTCCTTGTCTGGTCAAAACCTCTTTTTGTCCTTTTCGTCTCCATTTTCTCCCCTATTCTTCTTTTCGCAGACAGTCACCACTCACCACCAACCCCCAATTTTCCATTTCCCGCTCTTCTAATTCTTTCCCTCCTGGCTCCTGTGACGCACACACAAGCACCCTCTGTCAGCGGGTGCTGAAAATGGAAGGACGGCTCAGCTCGTGAGCAACGAACAGCTGATTGCGGCGGTTGGATCTGGGAGCGACGCGTCAACCGGACAACAGACCGCGCTCGTGAGCGGCGGTTGGTAAAAGGTTGGCGAGTCAGATTCATGAGCGGTGGCCACCGGCGGGGATCTGACGACCTGCTCACCAACGACGTGGATGATTAGGGCTTGGCCCGGCGACAGTGTTCGCGATGGTCGATGGCCGGCGAGCGGCCGCGGTAGCACGGCTGTGCGTCGGCCCTATGCTGTTTGACGAGCGGCGGCGAACTGCTCCTCTGAAACGTGCGCGGCTGATCGACCATCGGCCGTATTACGAGCAGCGGCGCCGGCGACGTCACGAGTGATGGGCGAATCCTATTTTCCTAAGGTTTCTGGCTGATTATAGTTCCTATTTTTCCAAGGTTTGTGGGCTGATTATAATTTTAATATGTTTGGTTTAGGATTTTTGGTGCGATTGAGTAAATGAAACTGGTGTGTAGTTTTGTAGGATTTGGATACTGAATTTGTGTTGTATAGTCTATGGATCTGAAGAAATAGGATACATAAATTCATAGAGCTGCGTGAGGATAAATCTAGTTTGGTAAGGACTCTGGGAATTTTAGGGTAGGGTTTGAATTGATAAGAAGAAATGTAATGGGTTGGTTGTTGCCGAATATTAAGGTATGGAGAGTTATGTTGGATACAGGTGATAGAATTGAATCGTTCCAACATAAGTTTGAACTTCTTTTTGGTTAAATGAAAATAAAATATTTACAGTAAATATTTATTCTAACAAATACTACGTGGAAATGGGATTATAGTTTTCTCCATACTTATATTAATGGGTTGTATCGCTTTAGTTTAAAAATGTTGCCTTGGTTCTGAAGTTCACTAATTTTCCAATTGATTACATTGCGTATCCGTCTTTAGTAGTATTTCATTTTATTTTCTCCTAACTTGCTACATTTCACTTTACATATCAATCAATTCTTCCCAGCGACCATTGGATCATGAATCAAAATGCAAAAAATTCAGTCAGATTACAAGAGCTCATCAGAAGAAGATACCACAAATAATTTACAGGAAAAATTTTCAAATTTTGCCTAATAACATCGAAATCTCAATTCCACCCCCACTTGTACATTAGTACAAACATCGTCGTACAAAATAATTAAAGAAAAAAAAAATAATACANAAAAAAAAAAAAAAAAAATCAAAAGCAGCATTGATCAAATTCAACTTTCACAAGATGATGTTAGTATTCTTCTTCAGGTAACAAATTGAACAAAAAAACGGCGCGCGCGAATATAACACCATGTTTGTGGGATCAGGAAAACCGGCACATACAGATTCAAATATGTCTCAAGTAGCAGCAAGGTTTTTTAAGATGATAGCTGGAACCTGCTGCTAGGCTTTTTTCTTCTCCATCCCTGAAGAAGTTAACCATATACGAACAATTAAGTAAACCACACAAAGTGAAAAACGAAAGAGGAAAAAGGTCTTTTAGTTGAGAAAACTTACAAAAGCAGCATAATATACAAATGTGAGTCCTGCTAAAATTATGAACCCAATCTGAAACACATTGTACCTAGAACGGAAAACAAATTTTCAGCACTCAAATATATGGGTTAAAATTAATGAATAAGATACAAGAAAATGGCAACTGACTTGTACAAATATTTAATTCCACGAAGAGATTGCAACGTGTGACTGAAGATTTCTTGAGCTGCAGTAGCTTGAGCATAATACGCAAATGCTGTGGCACAGAACTGAATCACACTGCAGAGCTCAACCAAACATTAGTATATAGTAGCCATGATCGGAAGTTTATTTACGAAAACAAGGTGTGAATTTTCCAAAAGGGCGCATTCATTGTGAGCTTCAAAAGTGAGTGAGAATAAATAGCATAAATAAGTTTCTTTAATATTTTGAGGCAATTTCTCAACCAACTTGATATCCAACACTGCAATATCCTAACTGGATAAACTTTGAAATCCCCTCTATATATAATTTCAGAATGCGATGGGCCTACTTGACAAACTCTTATGCTTCAGAATCTTATTTGGCAAAAAATCATGCTTTGGACTTAGGTTTGGATATAAATTAATATTTGTATTAATTGTATTTTAATATCATTTCCTATTATAACCATTGATATGCAAATATATTTAAAAGTTGATAATTTTTGTATTTTTTATCGGTTTTACATATATAATATATCAAATTAATCATCTTTTGATGAGTTTCGATTTGACATCCATATTGTATATATAAAATAAATAAATTATATTTATCTTTATAATAATAATAAAGTTATTTATTAAAATTAATTAAAAAATAAAATTATTTATCAATTAATATATTTATGTTTACTGTAGTTATATGTTATAAGGTAGAAAATTTATTATAATATTACACACATAAGTCGCACAATTAACATGTGCCGTACTAAAATATATAATAATATATATACTCCCTCTTATTTTTATTATTTGTCACTTTGGCTTTAATTGATCATTGATAAAATAAAAAATTTAATATTTTTACAAAACTTTATAATTCAACACCCGTGTAATACACGGGTATTGTATTTAAGGGGAAATATAACTTAAGACATTATATGAAATTGCTAAAATGACAAAGTCAAGTTCTCAACAGAATCAATATATGCACATCAAAATAATGAACTAAAACAACAACAACATAGCCTTTTAGTCCCAAGCAAGTTGGGGTAGGCTAGAGATGAAACCCAAGAGAACCAATGGTAAGATAAACACAAAAATGGCTCAAAACAAAAGGAAGAGATTGGAGCAAAAAGAGAAAGGAGCAAAAGTCAATTATCGCTCAAGATGCACATAAAACTGAATCAGCAGATGTTATACCAGTTACCTGATTGAGCAAAGAAGAATGAGGCCCACATTGAAAAGAAAAGAGTTCATAAGTGTAGCTCCCCACCTAGAAAAATATGTTCACAAGTCAGGCGACAACATCGATTAGCAGAAACTGAAACACGANAACATGAAAAGAGAAGTAAAAGATATACTTACTTCATAGGATGGATCGTAATAAAAACCAATTTCAGGCCGAGCATCATAGCCCCAGCTATGACGGCAAGCAGCAAATAGAAGCAGAAGAATGCAAATGCAGCAGTACCCAGAAGACCTTGAAGAAGAAACAAGTTGGCCCTCAAATGTGTGCCTCATATAAGAAGGTAAAGGTAGACACTAAAAATAGAAACTTTATAGTTACCCCACACGTCATCCAATTTGATGAAGATCTCATTAAGAAATGGAGAAAGAGGAGGGTCGATAAGCAAGTATATCACAATATGTGCAACCCAAGCCACTGAAATGATCAACCTGTTTAAATGGATCTTGTTGAGTAACAATGACATTTATATAAACAGGTACTACAGAAAACAAGTAAAAAGAAGAAAAATAAGCTTTAAGATATCAACAAATGATAGTGAAAAAACTATTTAAGGTATCTGGTAATCAAATAAAATAACACTACTGGCCCAGTGCACATTGTTTACTGAACACATTCCAGATTATCAATTGATCAAAACACTATAACTACAAATTTGAGAATGCAACGCAAAAAACAATGCATAACATAACATACCCAACAACTCCAAGTACCAGTTTGGTAAGGTAGCCGAGAACTGTCATAGCCCAGGTTGCTTCAGCCTGCATACATTTTTCAAAATCATCATTGGTGCATAAATTTGGCAACATCACCATTATTACCCTTCCCCTCTATTCCTTTTAGCTTAAAAGGAGTAGGAGTCGACATCAATCACAAGCATTATAAATATGAATTCAAAGACACTCATTTTCCCTCCTATATCACCTGTTCGCCTTGAGGATACATTTCTTCCAAAGCCTTAACGTCTTCTTCCAAAAGTAGAAGCTCCTGCAATTGAAAAACGAAGGCATGTTTAATAATTACTTGGAAGCAAATACAACAAACAAGTAATGCAGCGATCTGGATGGCACACAATCACTGTGCCAAAAGGACAATTATAAGAATTATGCAAGCACATATTTCAGAGAAAAAAAAAGCAACATACCTTTTCTACACTTTTAACATTTTTACGCCATTTCCTTCCCTTATTACCAGTCCTTTCTTCTTGGTGAAGTGCATCAGCAGCTTTTTTAAGTTCTCTTGCCTTCTTCGCAAGTTCAGTTGCTTCCTACGATGATGAAAACCAAGGGCCATTTACAAATGGTACGCTGTCTGAAGACTATAGTTGCATCACACAACATCAAAAGGGAAGAGAAAAAAATCGGAAAGAATGGCAGCCACAATGAAACAAACGTACCTTAATATACTGAGAGCGTGTAATAACAGCTTTTGGGCGGCGGACAAATGAGAATATGAGTCCCAGTGGAAGGCAAGCAATGCCAACTCCACCAAAAATCTGCAAGAACAAATTTAAGCTCAAAATAATAATATGAAATTGAAAGAGAGATGTAGCTCAAAGTAAACAAATCCCAAAAAGGTACAACAAACATATTTGTGTTTTCATTTATAAATCAGAAAACTCTAGAAATTTGCAAGGCCAACATACAGTGAAAAGCACAGATCCAACAATTGTTGCAAGTGCAACAACATATTCTGGGAAGGTAGTCTGCATGGTCCAAGTTGTCTCAGATGATGCACTGGCTATATATGCAGAGCACTGAAAGAGGAAAAGAGATGAATGATAATCAGTACTACATTCAACAATCAAAAGGAACCATGTTTGACATGTCAGTACAATCCCTAACCTGCCTTGCTCCATTCCCAATACATTGTTGATTGCTGTTGAAGTCCCATGATGATGGGAAGGATGTAGTTGACGAGGAAAGGTGCCTAACCGTGAAGTCCACCTTTCCCACAAGCCCTAGGTAATAGATAATCCAAAAATTACACAAAATAAGCCAAGTTAGAAGAATAAAATTTACTGAATCTACTGTTGTTCCACATAGCTTTACAAGTTACAGGCATCGATCACAATGCACTTAGGAAAGAACATAATAGGAACAACAAGAATTAAACCATGTAAGAATCAAATGATTTACGATAACAAGGTATCGGAACAGAGTAACTTAGGCAATTCAGAGCTTGCAACTAAAGTTCCATGCCCTAAATGGTTTCAAAACCGAGAAAATCACCAATATATCCTTGAAGTCAGCCTTACCGTATAAAATTCCAAGAACAAGGGCGCAAACAACAGCAGTCACAACCACCCATATCAATGCGCTTTTCATTCTCTTCCATACACTCCTGAAAACCCAAAAGAACATACAGCCACATTGATTTAGAAACACGAAAAGGGTCACAAACTCAATCCAACCACGCAAGGTAAGAACAAGAAAAACGAAACGTTAAGAAGGAGCCCCCAACTTATCCTGGTCCCCTTCGTAATAGAACATGGCGAACGGGATGACAAAGAAAACGAGAATCGCGTCCACGATGTAAATAGCCAGCCACAAATCCTTCATGGGGAGCGTTAGGTTGCAGGCGCCGTTGTAAATCGCGTGGCGGCAGGCCTGCCGGTTAGCGACGTCCGCAGGGAGCATGAGGATGGAGATGGCGGCGACAGAGAGCCCAAGGACGACGACGAATTTTGGGAAATAGGCCTGGTTGGCATCGTCCGGGTGCTGGTAGTTTACAAGGAGGTAGACGTTGAAGATGAACACGATCACGCAGACGACGATCGCCACAATCACTAGGGCTAGATTGAAATCCCCCATCGTTGGATGGGTTAAAACCAGCGAGGCCTCTCCGCTAGAGCTTCAAATCAATGAAATTTTCTACAAGAAAATGGTCGATTTGTGCTCGGATTGGATTCAGTTTCCGTAGATCTAAAGAGAGGAGAGAGAGAGATTTTGCTCCGGCGATGGTTCGAAGGAGAGAAGGTGGGCTGGACGGGTTGAGCAAGTCGCGTGGGATGAATTTACCGTTTTGGCCTTGGCCAGTTTGAATTGCCGGCTCCATATTTTAAACTTGGCCCGAAAATTGACCCGGACAAGTCTCCGGGTCATCGGTTCAACTGCCGGGTCACCGAGTCAATTGTTGAACTGAATAATTTATTTTACAATTTCTAAAATTATATCTATAGTATTTTTGACATATAAATATACATAAAAATAAGAAAAATAAATATTTTGTATATAAAATTTGTATATCAAAGTGTTAATAATATTGTATTCCACAATAAATATTTACATTTAAATATATTTATGCATAGTTTTTCAACCTGGACTGGCCCGGCCAGTCGACCCGAGACTCGGTCGCCCCAGAGCCGAAACTGGTCCGGTTGGGCTATTCGGACCGGGTGACAATGGACCCGGTCAAACCCAATCAAAACCCGACAAACCCGGTCGAGTCAACCCGGTTGACCCGGTTCCTATATATTTTTTTATTTAAAAATGAAAAACTATGTAAATATATTTATATAGTAAATATTTATTGTGAAATACAATATTATTAACACTTTGATATACAAATAATATTCGCGATTCGAAAAAAGACTCTTCTCTCTAACTCCCCAGATGCCCTTTCTCCCCATCTCGGTCAGCGTCAATTCTTCTCAGCAGGCCCCCCCGCCGGCGTTTTTCTCGGCTTCCCTCCTTCCTAATTCGGGTTGGCGTTATTTAAAAAATATTATTTAATCTAAATAATTTTAGTTATGTAAAATAATATTACTTAATTTAAAAAATATAAATTTAATTAATTTAATTTAATTTAAAATAATATAATTTAAATATTTAAAATATTTAAAAAATATTATTTAATTTATAATAATTTTATTTAATTTAAAATATTGTTATTTAAATTAAAAATATTAATTTTACAATAAAATAATATTATTTAATTTAGAATAATGTTATTTAATTTAAAAATATTAATTTAAAATAAGATTATTTATTTTTGTTATAAAAAATGTAATAACTTATTTATTTTGTATGTACAACATAGATGTCAAATCGAAGCTCATCATGTGATTATTAATTTGATATATAATATATAAAAATTTTATGATAAATTTAAAACTTATTAGTTTTTTAAATATATATAAATAATAGAGGGTATATCTGTCTTTTCATTGAAATCAGAATTTTCTATCACCATTAGTAAATACTTGATTAGCTTCATGATAAAATGTATCATGTTATGTAAACATGAGACAAAAGCTGATGCGTAAAGTTGATGGGATAAAATTGTCTTATCCCATCAAGGTAAGTAATAAACGAGGCAAAAAAGTTTTCTTTTTTTTTCTTTTTTTTTTTTGCCAAACGATAGATTTTATTGAAAGAAACACACAAATACAAACTAGAAAATATTAAATTCTGCTGAGAAACCAGTCAACCAGTTGAATCTAGGTGGGAGAACTATACAAAGTGTAGCATATAGCCTACCTACCAACAACAAACAAACCACAACACACTAATAGAACCTACAAACTCCTAATACAGGAGAAAGAAAAGCTCCCAACCGAGATAACCAAAAAAGAAGAAACCGAAACACTAACCAACAACAGAAAACAACACAAAACACGAAAACGCAAAAAAATACTAAAGGTAACAACGCCCTCCCCACTGGACATCAACCCCACCTCTCGCGCGACCAAGTAAACACCCAAAAGCAACCCACCGGGAAAAGGTCCCATAAACTACAGCCCAAGACGAACCCTGGATCCGAAAACTGCCTCCGGGACTCGCGATCCCGACCAGGACAAAGACCAAAAAGTTAAATTTGTCTTTTTAAAAGGCTAATAAAAAAATAAATGGATAAAAGTCGAATATCATACATGCTAGTGTCAATGAGTAATAAATATATTAAAAAGAACATAGAGTGTCCTTTATTATGAGGTATAAGCCCAAAATTGTAGCTTACGATTTTGTTGAATCCAACCAACCCACATTATTGGACGAGGTTTGTTTCACTCTCAACCCAACTTGACCCAACTCGCTATGGACTGTGCGGCAGGCCCATGAGACAAATCGAAACGACAGAAAACAATTAAAAGATAAATAATATCAACAAACTATATGAAAGGCAACGACATTAAAATAACAAAAATAAAAAATTTAATTAAACTTAAACTTTAATTTCACTTATAATCAAATAAAATATATAATAGGAAAAAACGCAATAATGTTACAAGATCACAAACATGATAGAAAGAAAAATAAAAAATAAAACAAACATAAATGGGTGTATTTTTTGAGGTAGGCCAAGTAGCTCTTTCTCTAACCGATGCTCATTTAATAAATAAGCTGCCTCGGCTCGCCTCGTTTAACAAATAAAGCCAATGATTCGAGTCGAGCTCAATTCATTTAATAAACCTAAATTATTTAAATGTGTTGTTCGAAAACAAGTTTAGCTTCACTATTTCATTTGAAACCTACAAAAAAAGAGTTGTAACAGCCCAGCGATCTAGACCCGTAGTGCGATATTGTCCGCTCTGGGTACTATCAACCTTCCCCGCACGGTTTTGCCTTTGGGAGCTCGCTCACCAAAACGCGTCACACTAGTGAAGGTATCCACAACCACTTATATGGCATGCTTCGTTCTCCTTCACAACCGATGTGGGATATCTACATCCATCCCCCTCACAGGGGCCTAGCGTCCTCGCTGGCACATGGTTCGTGTTGAGAAACGATGACAATACGAATTAAAGACGAGAAAATAAACAACACAAGATTTACGTGGTTCGGCAATGTGCCTACGTCCACGGCGGAGCGATCTTTTATTATTCTCAATCATCCAAATACATCAATATACCATGTATTTATATTATAACCCCACTAGGTATAAATTTACTTAAATACCCCGTACCGTACCGCGGGGGCGGAGCCCCCACACCCCCGGCCCAACTAATCGACCCAGCCCAACAAAGAACGAAGCATGCCATATAAGTGGTTGTGGATACCTTCGCTAGTGTGACGCGTTTTGGTGAGCGAGCTCCCAAAGGCAAAACTGTGCGGGGAAGGTTGAGAGTACCCAGAACGGACAATATCGCACTACGGGTCTAGATCGCTGGGCTGTTACAAGAGTGTTTGCAGTTCGACTTATTTAATAAACGAGCTCGATTAATTATTCGAGTTTGACTCATTTAAATAAACAAATGAGTTAGGATCATTCACAATTTGAAGCAAACTGTGTTCATATATAGCTCGATTCGAATAACAAGTCTATCCATAAAAAAGAAAGCATCATATTTAGATTTTGATGGTGACTTGGTGGCTCATTTCCCATGCCCAGTCTTCATTTTCGTCTTCAATCTTCACTAGTATTCGACCTTGTGCATTTGCACAGATGTAAATAAAATTAAATATTATAAGTTATATTTATGTATATAATATAAAAATTATAAATGATATAATTGTATTATATTTCAAACATATAGTATTATAAGTTATATTTATGTATATAATATTAAAATTATAAATTATATAATAGTATTATATTTTAAAATTTGATCATTGTTTAAAATAAATAGTACACACGGCGAATCACGATTGCATAAAATGTAATAAATATATACTTTTTATAATTTTGAGTGATCATGACCAATTAATTAGCTGAAAAATATTACATTTATTATAACAATTGCTTATGTGATTTTAAGAAATTTTACTATGACATAAAAAAAATTAATTTATTAATAAACAACATCTTCATCATATAAAAAAATATTGTTTTAGTGTAAAATATAAATTATGTAACTTTCGTATATTATTTAGTATAAAATATAATTACTAATTTTAATATTAACTATTATATTATTCAATAAAAAATATAATTATTAATCAATTAACATAAAATATAATGGTTTTTGTCTTAATTAACCCAAAAAATGTAATGAAATATTTTCTTATTAATGAGATTGGGTGTATTAATGTCACATAAATAAAATTTATTAGGTTCTATTTATTAGGTTTTATTAATGATTTGCCACATAGGTAAAATTTATTAGGTTTTATTTATTAGGTAAAATTTATTGCTTAGCTAGCAATTATATATATATAGATTACTCTTTAGAAACTCCCAAATTTCCTATTTTACAAAAGAGGTTTTTTCAGTGGTCCTAATTACAACGACTGTGATGTTGATTAATGAACAGATGCACAAAAGTCAGTATAATAATTTGTTACTAATTATTTGATATCATTTTATTATTGGAATATATTTTCTAGGTACATTTCTACTCCAAATTTAGAATGTATATGCACATAGTACTTAGAGCATCCACAATGATCTGAGTTCAATAATAATAATAATAAAAAAAAATATATGTCATATAAGAAATAAACTCAGTCTAAAAATTAAATTATCCAATGCAAGTGTATGTAAATTGAGTCCTGCTGATATGACAACAAGAAAAAAGAGAATCGACCTACTCTTAAGTCTATTTTAAACACAAGTAGAGACCTAGTCTCTTTCCATTGGAGTAAATTTGTTAATTTTATATAGGTTTATCCATGTCATCCAAAACTTGAGTTTATTTATATGTCACGTAGGCAAAATTAGACTCAATTGATTGTACATGCTCTTAGATATTGACTACAGTTTCGATAAATCTAGTTGATGTGAATGATAAGTAAGTAAACTTTGAATTTATAGTTATTGGATAAAATTAGATGATATATTTGAAATAAGAAAAAAAAAATAACAACTTTTTTTAAGAAGTTAGACAGAGATAAATTTATCATGTTATCATACCAAACTTGTATGAATACAAGAGATTTCTTATAAAGTAACTAACTAAACTATTAGTAGTGATGCTTGTTCAGTGTGCTCAACTATTTTTTTTTTTTTATTTGGACTTGAGGAAATAATTTTGAATTTATATGAGATTTAGTTATAGTAACCGAAGTTATTAATCAATTTATTTAATTTAATTTATTTAAAGATGTATGTGGTGAATAAAGCAAACAAAAGGATATATATTTCCAACATCTATACTTATATAATAAGGTGTACCATTTACGAAATTTAGTAAGTTGAAAAGTCAATGCAATAAATGCATTACTATTTTGAGCAATATAATATAATATCATATCTATACTTATATAAAATGAGATTCTATTTACTACATTTACTATCTGGAAAAGTCAACTGCATTAAATGTCATTACTATTTTGGTATTATAATATTTTATTTATTTAATTAATTTATTTATTTGTTTTATTTTAAAAAGGTAAGTATAATAAAAAGATTTTAATAACAAAAAAAATAAAATACCAAATAAAAATGTACACTTTGACTTATTTGATTATATTTGGTATTTGATTTTAGTATATACATTAAATACTTACTAAAATATTTATTTGTTTTATTTGTCAAAGTTAAGTATAGATTTGTTTATATTATCAAATAATAAAAAAATTTTAAATCCATATTGTAAAAAAAAAATCATATAATTTTATAACAATTCTACTACACTATTAACAATTTTTTTTATATAATAAAATAATAATTAAATATTATATGGTGAACAACAATAAATAAAATTGTTACTTTCTCTTATATCAAGGGATAAATTATATGGTAAAAAATTAAATTTTTATTCGTATAAATGTTTTAGTGAGATAATATATTAATTATTTTATAAGCTAGCCCTAACATGCTCATATTTAATGTTTTAAAAGATGTAGAAAAAAATTTATAATAACTCTATTGTTTTTTAAACTTAAACATTGATTAAAAAAAGGTAAGAATTCCTAATTTTTTAGACTTAAACGTTGATTAACAACATAGATTGAGAGTCTATATTTAGTAAAATTCCTAATTGTAATAAAAAAATTAATTTTTGCTATATTTTAGAATATTTTTAAATTCATTATAAAAAAATAAGAAAAAAAAACTACAATGAAAAAAGCAAGTCAGCTATATATCGATTTGTTGTACTCCTCAAATCACATTCACAATTTGGCTACAAGGAAAGGAAACTCATTGATTGAAATATTATTTTGTCAGTAGTCTTAATGTACAAGAGACTTTAAGACACCACTTGAATATTACAAAACTTTTATTGAACATTGTACAATTTTATTTTCTTGCGTATTATAAACTTTTATTGAATATTGCATCTTATAATATAATATTCTCCAAATAAATATATCCCGTGCTTCGCATGGGTCACGTATTATATATATCCCGTACATTTTTCTTTATTCATGTATATAATTATAAGTCTGAATAAATAGCCTTAAAATTATGAACCCCGTGCATCGCACGGGCTCTGTACTAGTTGAGATGAAACAATAATGCAACCAAAATAAAAACCGGCAATCTATAGGCGCTCTTAAATGCAAATCTGTCGGTGGATAAAGAAATGAGACATATAATTATAAAACTCACGTTTATCATAAGAAGGCAAGAGAAATTTATGGAAAAAATAACCCCAAAAAAAAAATGTATCTTCTATATAAATTTGATTTATTGACATTTATACGATAAATTTTTAACGAAACGTGAATTAAATTTTCAATACAGCTACAGCTCCCGTCTATTTTTCCCGTATGAAGTTTACTCCCTGATCTGTCAGTCCAAGTCATCAATTTTTCCTTATTATTGGGGCAAGGAAAAAAAACTGATTTTTATTAAAATTATGTTAATTAAAAAACAACTCTTATTGAAAGGGTTTCTCTAACCCACTGCCACCATGAACCACCTTTCCCGTGCCTACAGATTTCTACTATCTTCCAGCCACAACTTT
>BKCP01005406.1:197176-207628 GCA_008636005.1 Striga asiatica | reverse complement strand
AAACTTTAATGAAAGTCTAATTTCCTTGGCCGAATAATTAGAGAAAGATTAGGAAAATTAGACTGATGTGTAAAAAGACACGTCAGGGAGTATTTGATACAGTAGGAAACGAACGGGATAAAGAACATTTTTGTTAAATTTTTAGTCAATCAGTTGATATTGACTTGTTTGTTGATCAATCTTTGTAGGCAATGTCTGTAATGTCCGTGACCTCAAAACTTGCGGTTTGCTTGAATTCCATAAACAATCGGCAATAATGTTAAAAATACTACAAAATTACTTCACTATCACAAAAAATTAATTACACATCCAGACTATAGACATATAAACAAAAACTCAGTAAAAAGTTGTTCAATTATTAATCGAGCTGAAGTCGTAGTTCGTTTATTACATCACTACATATGAGCAAGCATGTGAATATCTATAATTAATTGCCATTAGAAGTCAATTAGATTGGTCTTAATGTTATTATTAATCATTCTTTTATAATGCAAATTATGTGTGACCTCAATCTATATATATATAATTACTAGCTACTAGAATTTAAGAAAACCTATTTAATAAAACCTCTAAAAATTTCCCTCCATTTTCGGTTACAAAATTTATCATTAATATTTTTTACTTCTCACATTAATACATCCTATTGAGTGTAATCATATATTTTTTTATTATATTATATAATAATTAATGCTAATACCAACTAATAATAATTCACAATAAATATAAATTGCATAATTATAAACAATTGTTTCAAGTTATTTATTTTAACATCAATATTATCTTTTTCTTTTGTATCTCATGAAAAAAGTTCTTTAAAAACAATTAGTAAATTGTTTTAATAGCATAGTCAAACAACTTTAGAATCTTATAAACAATTGTTTTTGTAATAATAATAATAATAATAATAATAATAATAATAATAAATAATCAAACTGCTATTATCTAATGATAATTAATAATTATTCATAACAATAAACAATCATTAATTTATTTTTCCTAATGATCACATTTTAAAAATGTATTCTAAAATTTTAATATTAAATTCTCAAATATTACTTATTATATTTTATGTACATCTGTGCATGTGCACAGGATAATTACTAGTTTATTATACAATTACCTGATCACTAGGTAACCTTTAATTATACATTTATACTTAGGATGTAGTAATAATTAAGGTCACGTAATTGCTTAATAAATTATTCACTTGTGGGTGATAATGTTCCACCGATTAACGGATATTTAGGGAATTTGACTAGATTATAGCTAATTAATCTCAGGAATTTCGTGAGCCATTTGGAAGGCAACATGTCGGTTATATTTTTCATTTTTTTTAATATGTTGTATTGTTTATTTATTTCATGAGATATGACAATTAATAGCCACATAATTTAGCCCAATGTGAAAATATCCGCAGTACTACTTTGGAAAATTGCATTAATATAGCAACCACTCTGACAATACACACCTACCAATTGCAATGCACCAACTGTACGTTTTATTTAATAGAAAAAAAAAAAAAACATTGGTACAGCTAGTTATAATGTTATATAAACAAATAGATCAATTAAATATTTCAAATAAAAGATGGACATTATAACAATCCATCTGGCAAATTGCTAATTCAATGTAATATATATGAAATCAAGTCAAAACATATGGTCGGACCACAATAGCGGATAACATATGGATTTGTACACAATTTTTCCCATAAGTCACAAAAGCTCCCATTTCCCTCTATATTCAGTCAGATAACCAAACCAGAGAGAGACCGGGAGAGATTGGGAGAGAGAGAGGGAGAGAGATGTCAAAGCAAACATATAGCATATGTTTATGCGTGAAACGAAAATTCCGGCTGAGAGATGTGGAGGCGCCGGCAGATATCAAGGCTTTGTTCGAAAATTATTCCGAAAACGGAATAATGAACGCCGGCCATTTTCACAAGTTCGTGGCCGAGGTTCAGGGAGATGACAAGCTCACCGGGGAGGAAGCCGAGGCTTTAATGAACTCTTTTCTCAACGAACACAAACACTTCAACATTTTCCACCGCAACACGAGCAGCTTCACCATTGCACACTTCTTCCGGTACCTCATGAGTGAGATTAATTCTCCTCTTCCTCATCCATCTAAGGTAACACTATACATATCTATTTATTTACTTTTTTAACTATTTTTTTAGCACATTACTTATTACACAAATTACAGTCAAATTTTGACAAATTATTGGAAGGGACTGATATTTGTTTCGGTAAAGAGGTTGTTTGGTGCCACAATTACTGATATGCATATTTTTATATTGAAAATTTGTCTTTTTTTTTTTTAAAAAAAAAGTTTGACAAATTCACAGTGTAAATTTGTATTTTAAAAACGTTTGACAATTCACAATGTATACTGTTCAAAAGTATTGCTATAACATTTTTGTATCAGTAAATCTTATGTTAGGTTGTATTAACTATTAACTATTAGGCTGCCCTAAGTCTTCTGTGTTTATATCATTAATATTTTGCTAGATCTTAGGGGAAGGTAGTAATATATTCAGAATTATCTATAGAATATTTAAAAGTAATATTGGTTGATTAGTTTATATGTATTAATGCAAATGCTTTTGATGTAATTGTATTAGAAAAGAAAAAGGAATCCCACTAATCACTCCACATATCATAATTAATCCCTCCTACTCTGCAATAATAATAATTGCAGAAACAAAACGACAATTTTGCATTGTCAATATTCACAATTTTATAATATTTTCCAAGTATTTTTTGATTAATTATTATGTTTGTATGGGCTGTTTCTTGGTGTAGGTGCACCATGACATGACAGCCCCATTGTCCCATTATTTTATCTACACAGGCCACAATTCATATCTCACAGGAAATCAAATCAGTAGCGATTCAAGTGAGGTCCCAATTGTAGAGGCCCTAAAAAGAGGTGTACGAGTTATTGAATTGGATATGTGGCCAAATTCATCTAAGGATGACATCAATATATTGCATGGAGGGTATGTGGAAGAAATAAATAAATATCTTATACATTTCATATGCTTTATTTCAATTGGATAATTAATTAGGAAATATCTCGACTTGCAATTTTTAAAAAGTAGTTGGAGCATTTTTCAGTATACTAGTGATACAACTCATATATTATTGGATCTTATCAACTCATTGTATTTGTTTAATTAATTTTGATCTTTAAAAAAAATAATACTAGTTGCTAATTGGACTTTCATTTGACAGGACATTGACGAATCCAGTGAAACTGATTAAATGTTTGAAAGCAATTAAAGAAAATGCATTTGTTGCATCAGAATATCCTCTGATTATTACGCTGGAAGATCATCTCCCTCCACAGCTTCAAGCAAAAGTTGCAGAGGTTTATAATCTATACACTAAATTAATCATATATATAATTGCTATATATTGTTGATATAACTAAATTTATTTGACTGGGAGAATCATGATTTTTATGGGAAAATAGTAACTAGCTTGTTAAATGAACATAATATTTCTAAAAAAGGAGGAGAAATTGCAATTTTAGCGTTATAGTTTGGTTCTAGTTGCTCTTTTCATCCTTAATAATTTCATTTTGTATATCCATTTTGAACAATATTTATTTTATTTGTGACAATTTTGGTTCAATCTTGGCTTTGGATTATCAAGTTTGATGACATGGTTCTCCAATTCTTGCACTATTTGAATTGTAGGTAAATCCAAGTGATATGGCACTTTTCTTTTGTTCTTTGATTTTTTTTAATGTGATCAATGAGCCAAAAACTCGTAAAAGGAGTANGATATTTTAGTGTGATTTTATAGTTAATGGATGAATTAATAACTTTTTTCTAAAAATATTAATGAAAATTTCAGAATTTAGGGGGATTTCAGAATATAATTGGTTTCAAATTGCAAAAAGATTTTAGAAATGTTATATTATTATTTATTATAGTCATTAACATGTTTTAATTTTCTTAATTAATTAAATTTCAGATGGTTTCTCAAACATTCGAAGACGTACTATTCTGTTCACCATCAGAATCCCTGCTAGAGTTCCCATCGCCGGATTCACTGAGGACACGTGTCATCATTTCAACAAAACAACCCAAAGAGACAAAGAATCTCGAGACTAGCAAATCAGTCGAAAAAGGCGAGTATAGTGTCGAGGTGCGTGAGTCGTCAGAAGAGATATCGTGGGGTAAGGAAATCTCGGATTTGGGCGCGAGATTTAGCAACAGCGGTCGAGATACTAACGATCAGGAATACGAGAATGTTAAGATTGATAAGAGCTCGAGACAAAATGTCGTGGCCCCTGAGTACAAGCATTTGATCGCGATACGAAACGAGAAAATGAAAGGTGGGATTAAAGAGTGGCTGCGAGTTAGTACCGAAAATGCCCATCGGGTGAGCCTGAACGAGGAGAAGCTCGAGAAGGCTGTTTTGACTCATGGGACTGAAATTATCAGGTCAGCACAAATTTATCAAAAAATTGTTTCACTAAAATTAAAAGCAAACATTATTATTTACTAAAATAAGTATTATGCACTAATTATTTTATGAAATTGGGTTAAATATTCCTTTTACTAGTTCTACTCATGGGTGTTAATCTAGCGCGACATGCAAGTAACTCATGTTTGATCTCATGTTCGTTTAAATGATTGAGTTTTCAGGTCGTTTAATAAACGAGTCAAAGTGGCTACAACTCGACTTGTTTAAGTCTAAAACATTAATCGAGTTATTCGTAAATAAGTTCAATTCGACTATTTTATTTAAGTCATAAAAAGAAACGAGTTGTTCAAGCTCAAACTTTCATGAGTCGAACTAAGTTGTGCTAGAAAATAACACTCATAATGTTGAGAAAATATTTATTTATTTATTTATTTTCTTGGTTATCATCCATTGAAGATTCAACCAGAAGAACTTGATGAGAGTGTACCCGAAAGCTACAAGAATTGACTCTTCCAATTTCAATCCTTTTATTGGGTGGATGCATGGTGCTCAGATGGTTGCTTTTAACATGCAGGTTAGTTTTACTGTTAGGCGAAACGATCCATACTATACTTTTTCTTTTAAATAAAATGCATAATTATATTATGAAATGTCATACTTTTATTTATGTTTGTTTTTCCGAATATGACATTTCATTCTGAAAAGTCTGTGTATATGTTCAAAAAGTATGATCGTGAAAGTTTAGAATTATGCTTAATTAGTAACTAATTTATTTTTTCCTATCTAATTAGACACATGGAAGGCCTCTTTGGTTGATGCAAGGAATGTTCAGAGCAAACGGTGGTTGTGGTTATGTGAAAAAGCCAGACCTTTTACTAAACATTGGTCCCAATAATGAGGTCTTTGATCCTAAAGTACAATTACCCGTGAAAACTACCCTCAAAGTATGTTTCATTTTGAAAAACATTTAATTTTTGTGCTTTGAATTTTTTTTTTTAGTTTACTAATTGCATATATAATTGTGTTCATCATTATTTAGATCAAAGTTTACATGGGAGAAGGTTGGAATCTCGATTTCCACCGCACTCATTTCGATCTTTATTCCCCACCGGACTTTTATGTCAAGGTATTGTCTTAATTATAACACGTTACCACATAATTACTGTTTTTTCATATGCATAATCTTGTATGAGACGGTAACTGTAAGGCGGATCAAAACGTTAATAGATTGGTATTGCTGGGGTGCCTTGTGATTCAACTATGAGAAGAACTAAGGCAATTGAGGACAATTGGACGCCTGTTTGGAATGAGGAGTTCGAGTTCAAATTAACCGTCCCGGAGCTAGCTTTGCTAAGGGTGGAGGTTCACGAATTCGACCTGTCAGACAAGGACGATTTCGGAGGCCAAACGTGCCTTCCGGTTTCTGAGCTGAGGATTGGAGTTCGTGCGGTGCCACTGCACGACGAGAAAGGAGAAAAATACAAGTCTGTCAAGTTACTCATGCGCTTTCAGTTTATATGATATGATTTTTTTTATTTTTTTATTTTTTTATTTTTGGTGCAATTTCTCTTTTATATTTTTGGATTTGTTTGATTTTCTTACACAAAGTTGTGCATGTTTGTAACCTTATGTCCGGTGCATTTGTGTGATATTTTGGAATAATTTGGCTCTCAAGTTTCAAATGAGTAATAAAGGTGCGTTGAGGTTGAATAAGATGGTGAAATTAATCATATGGCTTGAGCTCACTAAAATTCCTCCTCCACCTACAATTGCAAACGAGTTGAGCGCACCGCTCACGAGGGCTCGAGTCAATGATTGACTCGAGTTCAGTTAAACTCGAACTCGAGTAGTTCAATCGAGTAACGAGTTGTCTCAAGCATCATTTGAAAAAGCTCATGAGTTCGACGAGATCTTCGACTTTTTATTTATATAAATACCTAGTCTAGTTTAATTATTAATATTAGAATACCAATGCCAAAATTATCTATTAAGATTAAAAATAGTATTTTTATATTGACAATTTAGTTGTTAAAAATTTTGAGCCGAACTCGATGCATGTCGAGCATTAAACCGAACTCGAACATTCTTATTTTTTTCACGAGTTGAATCGAGTCAAGCACTCAAATTCGAGCTCGATTCGACTGGTTTACATCTCTCCGCCATCATTGTCCTGTCCCACTCAAATTGGCAAATTTACATTTGTGCTGATATGTACGATAAATATTAGCATATTTACATTGTTGTGAAAGTATTTTGCATCTTTACGAAACTATGCAACTTAATTAAGGATTAAAGATCTAATTAAATGGTGGCTTAATAATGATATAATTCCCCTCTCTCATCCGTCAGTTACGGGGATATTTGTAACAAAATAAATCAAAGATCTTCTCTCACTAAACATTATCTCTTTTGCACGTAAATGCTGTGTGAAAATTAGAGAATCAGATAACTAAAACGCATATACAAAAAATATACTGATTATAAACCAATCTAATCATTCTTTATATATATATATATACATAAGACATATATAAGATATATACATAAAATAAACCAATCTAGAAATTATATACAGAAGATATAGTCATTATACACATAAGACATATATATAAGATATACACGTAAGATAAACTACTTCAGTCATTATATACTGAAAATATATAGAAGATTACACAATATTAGATAAACCAATCTAGTCATTATATACCGAAAATATACAGAAGATATACGCATTATATACATCAACAAAAATGGCCCAAAAAAAATCAGCCACACGTAAGATGAATCAATCTAGTCATTATATAGCGAAAATATACGCATTATACATCAACAGAAATGGCCCCAAAAAAAATCAGCCACGCCAATTAATTCAAAAGTCCACTGTCGAGCATCTTCTATCGCCGTAAGTTTCATTGAAAAGTCCACCGTCGAGCATCTTTTATTGTCGTAGGTTTCAGGATGCGATGGAAGGTGCCTTCAGAATGTCCAGTCAACTTTAAAATTAAAATAAAAAAGAGAGAAAAATTGCATCTTCAATCCTCTTGTCATCACCTCATGTGAAAAACACATCCACCGATGCATCTTTATCGCCGATCGGCCAGATCCCTTATTAGATATGGTTTGTATGGGTCCATTTGATTTGTGTGGGATTATCGAATTGTCTAGTCGTTTGATTCTCAACAAATACCAATCTCAAACATCTACACCACCACCAATAGGGCTATTATCGACATTGGGCGTGGCATTCTTTTCGCCATCTTTCTGCAAGTGTTGTTATCTTTTTTGCTAGGATTTGTGGATAAGTTGAAGAGGATTAGTAATTGAATTTTCTGCAAGTGTTCTTAATTTTTTGGAAAGCAATTGCGGACAAAGTGAAAATAGAGAAGTTTGAAATCCTTGAGCCGTTATGCCTTCTTATCAATTTCCACTAAATCAATCACTTACCGTAAGTATCTCTACTTACTCACTATTAAAATATTTGAAAATATAACACCATCAGCATAATTTACGTAAACATACAAAATTTTTGGGCAATTTACGTATTTTTGCAAATAAAATATGTATTTCGTTTATATACAATTTAAAAACCTTGTCAAGGTATGCTAGGTAAATTTCTCAAAATTCAAATTCGAGCTCGTCGAAGGATGAGCCCATTGACGTAAACATACAAAATTTTTTGGGTAATTTACGTATCTTTGCAAATAAAATATGTATTTCGTTTATATACAATTTAAAAACTTTGTCAAGGATGCTAGGAAAATTTCTCAAAATTCAAATTCGAGCTCGTCAGAAGGATGAGCCAATTGACGAGTATTTCTATATATCTCTTGTTAAGTTTTGTGATTTACCAAAGAGGTATTAAATAGTGTAATGTCCCATTATAATACTTGACTTATAGGCCCATCTAGTCTGGGCCTTAACCAATAACACCCAATAAAAACCTACAAATCGAAGGAAAAGGAATAAATCCTTTTTCTTATTATTTCCTTATTTATTTCCAGAAAACACATTAAAATCTCAAATCTCATCATAGCCAAACAGAAATTGGAGGAAGGTGGNCCATGGGCGTGGACTACTACAAGGTGCTCCAGGTGGACCGCTCCGCCAGCGACGACGACCTCAAGAAGGCCTACCGTAAGCTCGCCATGAAGTGGCATCCCGACAAAAACCCTAACAACAAGAAAGAAGCCGAGGCCAAATTCAAGCAAATCTCAGAGGCCTACGATGTAATTATCCCCCTTTTCCTCAAATTTACCTTCTAAATTATACTGGGTTCGCTCTAATTATCTGTTTAACTCTAGTTTTTATTGAAAAAATTCAGGTCTTGAGTGATCCGCAGAAGAGGGCTGTCTTTGATCAGTTTGGGGAGGAAGGTCTTAAGGGGCAGATGCCGCCTCCCGGCGCCGGAGGGTTTTCCGGCGGGAGGGATGGAGGCGGGTCCGCCTCTTTCCGGTTCAATCCCCGCAGTGCGGACGATATATTCTCGGAGTTCTTCGGGTTTTCGAGCCCGTTTGGTGATATGGGGAACATGGCCAGTGGGTCGAGGGCTGGCCCGTCGGGCTTCCCGAGGGGTATGTTTGGAGATGATATATTCGCCTCGTTTAGGAATGCGGCTGGCGGAGGGGAAGGCGGCCCGAGTGCTCCTCGGAAGGCCCCTGCTATCGAGCGAATGTTGCCGTGCAGTTTGGAGGATTTGTACAAGGGGACTTCCAAAAAGATGAAGATATCGAGGGAAGTGGTGGATGCCAATGGGTAAATTCGAGATCTTGGTTGACTTTTTTTGGTGTTGTTCTGTTGATTTTGATTGTGTCTGATTGAACCAAATTTTGATCGAGTATTTTCTTGTTTATGTATAGTTAGAATTTTGAGATTCTGTAGTGTGGGATATTCGACTTGGTGGTTAATTTTGGTAGGAAATTATTACAGGTGCGTTCGCAAGTGTCAAGATTGTTTACTTTATGCCCTAGCTTGTTCATTGTGATCTTTTTTCGTGGGAGTCTTGCTATGAATGTGTTTAGTTTCAGCAACAACAAAAGCTGCATGAAAGGCTTGTTGTAAGAAGCAAGGGAGACCAAATTGAGATGAGAAAATATATGTACGAAGTCCGTTGTATAGGATCTATTTATGATAGATTGCTTACATTTACCAGCAAAATGATCTCTTGAACTGTTTACATCATCCTATATTATCTAGGATAGGACCAAGGTTATTACTTTAGTAAAGGTAGACGTGTGATGAGAATGTAAGATGTCTTGTAATGATATAAAACAAATCTTGGATGGAAAGTTAAAATCACTTGTTTTCTTTAGATTTTTGTGAGTGCAGTTAGCTGTTGGGATTAGAGAAAAGTATGGGAAACTTAACCTCATCTATTCGCCTTTGATTATATTGGAACTTGATTGAAATCTGAAATTCTTGCAATCTAGCACTGAGCTTTATATTCTTTTGATATTTGCATACCGGAAGTTGCCAAAATCTCATCTTTTGTAAGGTTTGGTACAAAGCTGGGGGATACCACCAGTTATTGTTATAAGAAGAAAATCGATTAGTGAATATCTGTTTAGGTCTCTTTATTAACGCATCTCGATGAGATTTCTTGTATCGTTGTTCACTTTCTCTGCTTACCAAAATTTCCAGCTCGTTACTTTTTTTTCCCCTATTCTGTTTTATGATGAAAGGTTACAACACACATAAGATTTACAATATGTCACTTTCTAGCTATGTGGTAGTTGATGAAATACTCGACTTGACCAGTCAGATGATATCAGATCGGCCAAAATGTAATATCATCACTGAATCTTTTATATTTGCGCATTTCCTTTTAAGTGAAAATCTGGAATATCTCTTGCTTTTGGCATATAATTATTGATTATTTCTCTTTTATTATTGTTCTTGTTAACTATGTGAAATCAGATATCTGCTACTTGTGTGCAAATACAGCAACCTTAGCCATATACCACAAATCTAGAAAATTTTAGCCAGACGCAAACCCTTTTTTTTTTTTTTTTTATTC
>BKCP01005406.1:175962-197157 GCA_008636005.1 Striga asiatica | reverse complement strand
TTTTCCTTTTCGGCTTTGCACCAGGCGACCCTCTACCACAGAGGAAATCCTCACAATCGAAATCAAGCCTGGGTGGAAAAAAGGGACGAAAATAACTTTCCCTGAGAAGGGGAACGAGCAACGAGGTGTCATACCCTCTGACCTTGTTTTCATCATCGACGAGAAGCCACACAGCGTGTTCAAAAGGGACGGTAATGATTTAATTCTCACCCAAAAGATCTCATTGGTCGAGGCCCTAACCGGCTACACTGCACCAGTAACCACCCTCGATGGCCGGAATCTGACGATACCTATAAGCACCATTGTTAGTCCCAGCTATGAAGAAGTTGTTAAAGGTGAGGGCATGCCGATTCCAAAGGAGCCGGGCAAAAAGGGGAATTTACGAATCAAGTTCAACATCAAGTTCCCCAGCAGGCTTACTTCGGAGCAGAAAACGGGCATTAAACGGTTATTGACATCTTCTTGAACTTGAGCGGCTTGAGTATGGTTAGTATAGATCTTTGTAAGCTAGTTTGAGCTGTCTGTCCTGGCTTGTCTCATTATTTTGGGGTTTGAAATTATGCGAGGGATTTCTTTGTTTTCAAGATATGCATCTTTCGATCAAATTATTTCATTTATCAAATTTGATTTTATCTATTTGGTAAGATCGACGCTTGGGATTTTACGTCAAATTTGCTTCTTTGGTACCGTTGTTTGCACGCTTGGCATTTTACGTATGTTCTTTTTTATATATATATATATATATATATATATATATATGTGTGTGTGTGAAATCTGCATCTTTGAGCTGATAAAAATGCCTTCTTATTCTCAGTTTTCATTATACTAAACTGTTTGCAAGCTTTGTGTTGCAAAGTGCAAACAAGGTTGAGTTTGACTGGAGCTTTTCTATGCTAGCCTGTGAGTATCATTATTGAGTGCTTGCAGTCAGGTAATGATGGTTTGAATTTCTTCTTATGACTTTATACAAGATTCAAGGAAAAGTTGATTTATTTGTTCTCTCATGTTTTTCAATGATAGCCCACTGTTTTTCCAAATTCATGAAAATTTATTCAGAATTTGTGCAATTTGAAAATTCCAACAAATTTATCAAGGACTTGTGTGGACAAACTTAGTGAAAAAGGACATCTACATAAGTAAATAGGATGAAACATTGAAGTAATGATTTTTAACTTGGTAATGTTTTGTAGACAATAACTTTTGTCAATTTATTTGGAAGTAGCTGGACTTGAATTTGGCAGTTGATAGGTATTTAAAAGGCTCAATTAGCTTTTTATGAAGCATCTCTTCTATCTCCAATGCAAGTCCGTGATATATTGATATGGTTGAAGTTGGTAAAACTAATATGACAAAGTGTAAATTAAATTGAGTTGTTATTTGAACCAAATTGTTTGCAAATACAGCATCGTTTAGTCTGTGAACGTGGACGTTCGAGTATGACTCATTTGTTTACTTATACTAGTCAGAGTTCAAACAATTAATCGAGCTAATTTATGAAACAAGTCGAACCGAACTTTGTTCGAGGATGACTCTTTTATAAGTCTCAAAGCAATAGCTGAGTAAAAATATTTACGAACAACTCGATTACAATTTTTTTAAGTTTGATCAAAGATCTTTCATGAGTCTAGCTCGAGCATAGCCTATAGCTCGTTTATTAAACGAGCATGCTCGGCTCAACCCAAGTAACACTCAATGAATAAAATCATTTAGAATCACATGTCATTATTTTTGTACAATGCATGTCACGTTTAGGTTGATACCAATATCAATATTTTATCTTACCTTTTTATATATATATATCGTTCATTCATGACACAATAAAAAGAGCACTCATGCAATTGATTATATGTCAATTTATATTTTACAATGTTTAGTTTTACTATAATGGATTTTTNGAATAATTTTATCAGTTGACTTAATTTTGTTTTTATATATATATAGCAAGTCCATGGTTCAACCATGATTAATAAGCTAAAATTTAAATTATCAAATATCTTTACGACCACGATATCCATTCATATCACGTGATAATTATAAAAAAGGTATAAAAGTATTTGAAAAATATGTGTGTATATATTGTGTCAAAATGATGTATTAGTAAATTAAATGATAATTTAGTGTGGAAAATTTGCTAAAGACATGATTTATTATTTACTAGTATGTGGCCCGTGCGATGCACGGGTAAATAATATTAAATAATAATTATAAATTGAAGATATAAGTAAATAATATGTATTCGCTTAGGATTTTGAGTGCCACTTTGAGATTTTTTTAGATTTGAGACTTTTAAGATGGTCAAATTTTAGAGGAATACTATAAAATTTTAAGTGAATGTGAGATTTAGAGTGAAAATTTGTATAATGTGTTTTTCTTTTAAATTATAAATAATCTTAAAAAGACTTAACAAATCTTGATCTCAAATAAGTTAAATATTTAAGGATATTTTAAGATTTTTTTTAATTTTTAAATATCAAAGATGAACTACTTTTGTTACCAAAAAATGTCGACACAATTTTGAATGTACATCTCGTCCAAATATCAGTTCTATTCTAAAATAAAAATTGCACGTGGTTTTATCCAATTTACACATTTTTTTTTTTGAAAAAAAAAATAGTCAATAAGATTGGAAAAATTAGTTAAGAATTATACAACTATTTGTTTCCAAAATTTGTATCCAATTTGTACGGTTTTTAAGTTAATTTGTATTTAGAATTGTTTTCATAAATAATTGACACATTCTTTGCATAAGAATCTCCAAATTTGTTAACAAAAAATATATAATTTAAATTTTTGTAAAAAAAAATAAAATATGATACAAAAAAAATGGGATTCAAATTTTGCCATAAGAATCTCCAAATTAGTTACCAAAAAAATAGGATTTAGATTTTGTTACTAAAGATTCACATGTATTTTTTTGAACTTTCCATTAATAGTATGTCAACATTATATTTATTTGGTCAAGTTTTCTATTAATGAATTTTTCCAACAACCTCTTTTTATATATATATATAGATGGATATAGAGATAGATATAGATATTCATGCAGTTTAATTTTGATTTTTGATCTATTTTTACATGGCTACTAATGTACAGATGCAAATAAAATTTTATATGTTACATGTGTGTATATAATATGTGAAATCATAAGTTAGATAATGGACATATCACATTTTATAAACATTATCCTTAGTAAAAACGAACTATATAAATAAAAACTATTAACTTACATATTAATCTTTATACCGATTGCAATAATATATTTTTGCATTCTTTGTTGATGATGAATAATTTATTAAATAAAACAATATTAAATTTATTTTTATAGCAATTGTGTACGAATTTTTAAAAGGTGTGGTTATATCATAAAAAAAACTTGCTTAATGAGTTGAAATAAAATAAAAAACTTTTAAGTAAATCGTTTGAAAAAAAAAATAGATTAGAGTATCATTTAATGCGACTTTATGCTTTGTTAGTAGTAGGTGTTCTATAATGAAATAAATTAAAAATTTATATACTTAATTAATGTAAAAATAACGAAAAATAGAGGGAAAACTTGAATAGTTTTATTAAATTTGTTGCTAGCAATTATATATATATATATATATATATATATTAAGAAAATGGAGTTTGGCAAATTTAGGAGGGATTTGTATAGGATATAGCCCAAACACTTCCTCTTCTTCAAGCTGCATTTCTTCATTTTATTATTTTCTAACTATGCTTCACTATATGATTTAAATCTTATTTATGAATGTAGATGTATTTTTTATGTGTAAATTGTAATACAAATGTCAAATCAACTACATAATAAAATACTAATAAGAAATTAAGTCTTGGAATATATAATTTAAATTAATGAAGTACACAATTTTAAATGTCAGAATAAAAAAGTCTATTATACAGTAAAATTCGATATGTAAAAGTATAAAAATAAAAAATCTACGTATACAATTAAGAAATGCCAAAAATTCCACTTATATTAAAAAAGTTTTCCTTTATATATAAAAAGATCCGCACTTTTCCTTCCAAAGCATAACACATTTTCTTAAATTTATTTCCAATCCAAAGTCTATCAACATTTTTGCAAGTTGAAGATGTTCTGCAATTGCAAGTCAAGAAAATTATGTTGGTGTAGTCCGCGTCGCATCATAACAAATAGCAATCGCCACNTGGATGAATTTTACAGCCTCTGTGATCCGGGTAACTTGTTTTCAGCTAAGATTTGTTTTTTACTGAATTTTAGAAATTTGTGCTGTCTGGTTAGTATTGAATTTTAGGTGAATTTTGGTGTTTTGACTAGGTTCTGATAGTGTAAATTGATGGTTGAAATTGGAATTTGATTAATTTTCATGGTGTGAGTTGTGTAAAGATTGGTTTATTCTTTAATCTGAAGCTCTATTGTCTCCCTTGTTAGGTGAAAAGTAGGAATTGGTGAAATCTTGTTGCTTTAGCACGGTGCCTTTTCATTTCCAGTAACTTAATGGCCTTCTTGTTTAGTTTTTTATGGCTGTTTCAATTTTCAAGCTTATTTCTTGTATTTTGATTTTGGTTTGTCCTGAAATTCAGCTTACTGTTTTGACGAGGAAGAAATTAAGGAGGAAAAAAGTTACCAACTTCCTAATTTGCTGCTAAATTTTTTACATTGAAGCTCTTATATGTGCGTTATTACTCTGTATGGTTATGATTAATGGGTTCTTAACATCTTTGTTATGTTTTATACCTATAGTTTATTATATTTTTGTTTCTCAATTTTATTTATCTAGAGAAAGAGAATCTTTGTTTGTACGGACATCCAAATGAAACTTGGGAAGTAAATCTTCCGGCGGAGGAAGTTCCACCGGAGCTCCCTGAGCCAGCACTTGGGATCAATTTTGCCAGGGATGGGATGAACAGAAGGGATTGGCTTTCGCTAATTGCTGTCCACAGTGATTGTTGGTTGCTCTCTGTGGCTTTTTATCTTGGGGCAAGGTTGAACCGCAATGAAAGGTATAAAATTATTTGTTACTATTTATTACAAGATATTTTCTTTTCGAGTGCATTGACAAGTTGTTTCTTCTCATTCCTGTTTAAAATATCTCGTGGTTATTGTGCAACAGAAATGCATTAAGCTCGGACTTTTTATAATGTCCAACTTAGAATTGATATGCATATTACTGAAGACTCATCCTGTATCGAAATTCACTTGTTTACCGAAATTGCAAAACTGTTGATGTGTTGGCAAATTTTATCACTGTTTTTAGTTGCAGGGCAGTTTTCTCTTGCTGTTGTTTATTATCAGTTTTGGTGTTGTTTCTTTTCTTGTGTTTTGTTTCTGTTTCTTAGTGTGTTTTGGCTAATGTTATTTGGTATTCACTAACTCATGTTTAGCTTAATTAATATTGACTCTACCTGCTCTATTCAAAATGGATAGTTTACTGACAAGTATACAATATTTGGTCCGAGAAAGACATGTTCATCACTTGGATGTAAATTGGCAGCTAATCAATATGTTTCATTTGGTTGCAAACATTTATGTAATGCTTTCTGATGTTGCAGTCTTGTTTAGTTATATATTAAACTGTAAATCCTGAAATGGTTGTTGACCATCTATTCATACATTTTACTTTTGTCAATTTCTGTAGTTAACCATCTATTCATACATTTTATTTGCTACTGCGTAGTGCATTTTTGGTATTCAAGCAAGAAAATAAATAGGAAAATGAAAATGATAATATATATGCTTAGAAGAAGAAACAATGTTTCATATAATTGTTATATGTTGTTGACCATATTCCAGGAAGCGGCTTTTCAGCATGATGAATGAGCTGCCAACTGTGTTTGAAGTGGTAACAGAAAGAAAGCCCGTTAAAGACAAGCCAAACACTGATAGCGGCAGCAAATCTCGTGGCGGCACAAAGGTTAGAATTTTTTGTTCGTCATATCTCTTTTCAATCCTTAAAGTTGAGCAATAATATGTTGTTAACTTACAAAACAACCCCCCTACACATTTTTTTTTTTTCTTTTGGCCTTCCTATAAATCAAGATCCATCACACCTCCTTGTATTCCTCATCTCATCCTAAAATAACTAATTAAGCTCATATTTGCAGAGGTCTAACGATGGCCAAGTCAAAAGCAACCCAAAGGTGGCTGAGGAAAGTTATGAAGAAGAAAACGAAGATGAACACAGTGAGACATTGTGTGGCAGCTGTGGTGGGAATTACAATGCTGACGAGTTTTGGATAGGCTGCGACATATGTGAGAGGTGGTATCACGGCAAGTGCGTGAAAATAACGCCAGCTAAAGCCGAGAGCATCAAACAGTACAAATGCCCTTCTTGCACGAAAAGGGGCAGGCAATAGTGGTTGTTAAAAAGATCTTGAATTATCAGTGCCTGACAAAAAAAGTAGTGTAGTGGTNGTGGGGGATGATTGTATGCATATGTCGATGTTTTCCGTTTTGCCCTTGGCGTGAAGTTTCTAATCTTGTTCTTTAGTTGGTTTTAATTATTTAGCTTTTATGTAGAAGACTTTTGATGGAATCATATGGCTTTTCATGCCGTGTTGTTGTATCAGTTACATCAATGGAGGCTCACATTTGCTTTGAAGCTGAATTTGAGAAGCTTACTAAATCTCTTTATATTGTTTACTTGCTTTGTTTCCGAGCAAAAATGTCGATATTTCTTGATACATTTACATTTTACATCTGCAAAAACCCATCTCAATTGTCGATATTTTTCATTATCTTTACTTCTGCACCATCCCATCTCGGTTTTACATCACATTCTTTTGCAGATTGATGAACTGAAAAACAAAAATAGAACCAAAGCCAAGCTAATTTTCCATTACGTAATGGTGTTAGTAGGAATATTCAATAATAAAGTTTAGAAGAGGTGAAAGAAAAATTAAACCGTCGGATACTTGCATCCTGAACAACACAAATTCCATTCAATGCCAAGTGTTTTGCACAGATATTTACTTACTACAACACCAAATATCTAATGTGATTGTCATCAATAAACATACTGAATCTAACAAAAAGTGAAAGAACAAAATAATCAAACACACAATGGTTGGGGGCTCGGATATACGAGGATTTGAGCTTTCGTAAATCACTGAATCAAAACCCGGAAGAGGTTAATCACATGTACTTCGTGCTGTCATATTCTTTAACCTCATAATCCACCGCTCATTTCGAACGCCAATTAACACAAGGCAGGCCACAGCAAACAATAATGAGAGAAAAAGAAGGTGAAAACAAAAAAGGACAACTACTGTGTATTTTGCTCACCCAAGTTAATCGAACCATCTTTCATCAACTTTATACTCAAACTATTGAATCTCCCTCTCGAGTAGTGTCGAGAAGCCTTTCTCCAGTCAGTCCCGGTTTTCATCATGGCCACAAATTCATCGTAGCTTATACGCCCGTCCTGCATTCATGATGAAAATACCATAAGAATGCAATATGTGAAAGTAAAAACAAAAAAAATCTATTGAGTACTTGTTTTTTGAGATTTAATATGATGTTTCTGAAACTGGTCTGAACATAAGGGGTAAAACTTTTATAATTTAGATTTTAACATTTTATTTCACCTTGTCTGTGTCAACTTCTTGGAAAATATCATTGGCCACACCCTTACAATCGTCAACTCCATCTTCGGCCAAGGTGTCCTGGAGTTCATTCGGCTCAATGTAACCATTATCGTTTTTGTCGAAAAACGAGAATGCCTTATGGAGATGTTCATCATTGGCCATCTTCTGCAGATGTAGTGAGATGGCTAAGAACTCACCATAGTCCAGTGTTCCTTTACCATTTGTATCTACCTGTTGGAATGATATATAGTATCAATATATACTAAAGTCTCGGCCAAGTATTTTGTGATTGGTTTATTGGGTTGCAGACTTACAGCTTCAATGAGCATCTGTACTTCAGACTCGGCTAATTGTGAATTGAACTTCTGCATACCAGCCTTAAGTTCTTCAGTTGAAACTATGCCGTCATTATCCGTGTCTATCTTAGCAAACATTTCTCTGATTCCCTCAACTTCTTCATTAGACAAGAAATCAGCAATGACCTATATGCAAAAAGAAGCAAGTTTAAAATTTATTTTGTGAAAGCTTAAATTACAGAAAAAGGTCAAATAAAGATATAAATATTAAATATCAACCAACCCTAAGAGCCTTCCTCTTGAATCTATTCATCACTGAGAACTGCTTCAATCTTGACTTGACAACATCCCCAAGAGGAACATTTGGGGCCTTTTTAGCATTTTGAAGCCAAGAGTGTTCTGCGAGTTCACATTATTCAGATAGAGCAAAATTAAGAACCATAAAAAATATTAAAACCCAAAGAATGACATGGATCGATCACTAAGAAATTTTGAGCATTTTTTAGGCGACATAGCACGTGGAGTTGTTAATGGAAGTTATATATTCTTGTATATATCAAAGGTAGCTCAAAGTAAAGCTAGCATACCAAGAACTTGCTTTGCAGTCAGTCGAAGCTTAGGATCTGGCTCGAGCATCTGTCTTACAAGGCTCTTGGCACTCTCTGATACACTAGGCCATGGTTCACGTTCAAAATCTATTTTCCCACGAATGATTGCCTGGGCAACACCTTGTTCAGATTCTGCATAAAAACATAAAATCACCCATGATATACACCAAGTCTTCTATATTCTGTGGTTATCAGATTTGAGAACACTTAAGTAACACGAAAAACAAAAAAAATCCAGGAGAATATACTGGGGAACTCTGGCAGCTGAGTAGAAAGTAGAGAGAGAGAGAGAGAGAGAGAGAGAGAGAGAGAGAGAGAGATTACCTGCCCAGAATGGAGGAACTCCACATAGCAAGATGTAGAGAATCACACCAGCACTCCAAATATCGATTTCTGGCCCGTAATTTCGCTTGAGCACCTCTGGAGCCATATAATAAGGGCTTCCCACAATTTCGGAAAACTTTTCACCTGGAATGCAAGAGTTAATGCAACTGCAGTCATATAATGTAATAACTTGTATTGAGGTACGACATTTTAACAACTTCAACACATCAACAATGATATGTTTCCTATCTTCTGGGAAATACACATACCCAAAGAGAATAAAGATACATGAAAAAAAGAAGAAAAGAAATGAGCAGACGAATAACTTAGTAATCCGAATACACCATATATTTTTCTTCATTCCTTTTCATTTTCTAATCGTAAGGATCCATCAGGGAGTTGCCTAGCAGTCCATTGTAAGTTCATTTATGAGTGAAGGGAAGTTTATCTTTAGGCATTATTGTAGAACTTTTCAATCTTGCTCGAGATACATAATTGGATTTTGTGGAACATTCTGAAATTATTGAAACAACAACAGCCAAAGATGACACACGCATTACCATGTGTATTTTATAGTACATGCCACAACGTAAAACGCATTGATCCAAAACAACAGTATTAACGAGTTTACTAATTTCATCTCTGCAAGGTCTACAATGGCATAACCATATATCCTATCTCCAGCTACCCAATGAAGTTGAATTACCCAACTTTCAATTTCAACATCATGATATACTTTATTTTAAGATAACTCTTAAACACCTGTTCCATTGATGCATCAAGTTACATTAAACTACAAACAGAGTCTTCAGTACTGTTCCAGTTAAAAAACAAAATAAATGAACCAATAGGCAACATAGACACATCACCATCCAAATATTCAAAAAACCACACACATAAGTCTATATCACAAATATCAACATACCAATAGTTCCCAGCTCCCTCCTTTTTCACCATATCAATTGACCAAACACAAAACCGATTTCCATTACAGTACCTGGCTTGAAGAAGATGGACAAGCCGAAGTCAATCGCCTTGAGAGGCGAATTCTCCTTCTTGTTCGCAAACAGAAAGTTCTCCGGCTTCAAATCCCGATGAATCACCCCTTGCTTGTGGCAGAGCTGCACCACCTCAACAATCGTTCGCATCACCCCAGCCGCCGCCCTCTCTGTGTAGTGTCCCCTGGCAACGATCCTATCAAACAGCTCCCCACCCTCACACAGCTCCATCACCAAATGCACGGCGTTCTCGTCCTCGCAGGCCTCTCTGAAGCTCACGATGCTTGAATTAGTGGGCAAGTGCTTCATTATAGCCACCTCCCGCCGCACGTCCTCCACATCCACCGCCGTTCGCAGCTTCCGCTTGGATATGGACTTGCAGGCGAGCAGATCCCTCGTCTCCCGGTCAATGCAGAGGTAGGTGACCCCGAACTCGCCGCGGCCGAGCTCGCGGTCGATTAAGTACCTGTCCTCGATGTTCTCCTTCTTCTGGTCGGTTAACACCGTGATGGCTTTCTTGACGGTGCCGGAGGACTTCTCCTTCCGACCATGATCGTGGCCGGAGTAGTTGGAGGACTTGACGTCCTCCCTCGCGACGGCTGCCGGAGATCTGCAGCAGTTCCCCATCGGAAAACCAGATTTGAAAGTGACAGCTTCAAATTCAGCTCAGCCCAGCCCAGAGAAAAAAACACCAAATCCTTGAATGTAGCAGCTAGGCTTTCACATGATTGGAGTGTGGAAAGCCCATCTCCATTGATATTGGAGTGGATTTCAAGCTCAGGTACTACAATGTGTGTGATTTTTTCAACACGGAAAAAAGTGATTTTCTGTGTGTGTGTGTGAAAGGGGAAAGTTTTGTTCTTTTTCTTTTCACCCTGCAATTAGTGGTGGGTACGGTAACGGCTCAGATGCTTTAGCAGAGTGAAATGAAATATGTTTTTGAATTTAATTTTAGATGCTTTAGCAGAGTGAAATGAAATATCTTTTTGAATTTAATTTTTTTGAGAGAAGCTGTTAAATAAAACGAGCTGCTCGTAAAAAAACTCTCGTTAAGCTCAATAATATGAATGTATACGTAATTTTTGAGTTAAGATTCGAATTTGATAATATTGATAAATGGGTCGAATTCGAGCTCGTTTATCAATTAGTTAACTGAAGAACAAAATACCTAAGGCAAAAAGGAAAAATCTGCAACTCTGATAATTTTCCCAAAACGCGCGCATTTCATTTCAGTCACGGTTCAATTATATAGCCCGCTTAATGTTTTACATTTTTATTTGCCCTAATACGATATCGTTTTAACAACCAGATAAAAAATAAAAGAAAAAAATAAAAGGAAAATGAAGAAGCCTGCTCAACGGTCATATATTCATCACCCCCCCGTCAAGTTGGAGCAGGGTTGACGGAAATCATGCCCAACTTGAAAATCAGAGAAGAGAAGTGCGCAGCAGGAAGAATTTTGGTGAGAACATCCGCAAACTGAGCACGAGTAGGGACATAGCGCAGTTCAATGAAGCCTTCCTTGAATTTATTGCGGACAACATGACAATCTATCTCAAGGTGCTTTGTACGTTCATGGAAGACCGGATTTGCCGTGATGTGCATCGCAGCTCGATTGTCACACCACAGGGTAATTGGGAGGCTTGGGGTGAGAAGCAAGACGTGAGCAACAGCATTGATCCATTGAAGCTCGCAAACAGTGGCGGCCATGGCCCTGTACTCTGCCTCGGCTGAAGAGCGAGAAACGGTCGTCTGCTTCTTGCTTTTCCAGGAAACCAAATTCGGTCCCAAAAACACGCAATAGCCAGTAATGGAACGCCGGGTATCCTTACAAGCCGCCCAGTCAGCATCGCAATAGGAACTAAGATCAAAATTGCCACTTGCAGTGTAAAGAAGCCCAAGTGAAGAAGTCCCTTTGAGATATTTGACTACATGAAGTGCAGCTGTCATGTGATTTGTAAAGGGATTGGTAACAAATTGGCTCAGCTGTTGTACGGCATAACTGATATCAGGACGAGTAAGGTTGAGATAGAGCAGCCGGCCAATGACCCTCCTATATTGATCTGGTTCATCCATGGGGTTCCCATCAAAACTAGAAAGCTTCAAACCAGGTGGAAGTGGGGTGTGAGGTTCTTTACAATCAAGTAGACCAAGATCTAATACCAAATCCTTGACATACTTTTGCTGGCATAGGCCAAGGCCTGCAGCACTCCTTGTGATTTCAATGCCTAAGAAGTATCTGGCCTCACCAAGGTCCTTAATGGTAAATTCTTTGTGTAAGAAGTTCTTCAGAGAAGTCATGAGATGGTGAGAAGAACCTGTGAGAAGGACATCATCAACATAGACAAGCATGGCCAAGACTTCCCCATCTATGTGCTGTGTGAATAAGCAATGGTCCTGGGAAGATTGATGTAAACCAAAAGCCAAGAGTTTCTTGCACAATTCTGAGTTCCACTCTCGAGAAGCCTGCTTTAGTCCATATAAGCTTTTAATGAGCTTGCATACCTGCCCTTCCTTAAATCCTGAGTAACCTTGTGGTGGTTTCATGAATACTTCTTCCTTGAGGTGACCATGCAGAAATGCATTGTTCACATCTAGCTGCCACAAGCTCCATCCTTTCATTGCTGCTAAAGCTATAAACATCCTTACTGTGACTAGCTTGGCAACAGGGGAAAAAACCTCAAAAAAATCCACACCCTCCACTTGATTGAAGCCCTTAGCCACCAACCTGGCTTTATATCTCTCCACCTCCCCATTTGCTTTTCTTTTAATCTTGTACACCCACTTGGACCCAATAGCCTTCTTTCCAGGGGGCAAATAACACATTGTCCATGTCTGATTTTTGTCCAAAGCCTGTAGTTCCAAATTCATGGCCTGAACCCATTTGTCATTATTCTTGGCTTGGTTATAATGCAATGGCTCCTCCTCTTGTGCTAGATTGATCAAAAATTGATCTGTGGGTGTAGCTTGTTCCTGTTCAGCATTATCACAAATATAATCTCTCATCCAAGCTGGTTTGGTCCTTACTCTCTTTGTACCTTGCACAGCTTGTTCCATCTGCTCGCTGGACTCAACTGGTGGTGGATCATTATTAATATGAGGAGCTGCTGATGGAGAATCAACAATTCTTGGCAAAGGGTCAATGGATGTATCTGCTGTAAGTGGTGCTGATTTAAAAGGAAACGTGTTGGGGAAGAAAACAACATCTCGGGAAACAAATTTTTTCTCTTCTTCAAGATCATACAGGTAATATCCTTTACATCCCACCAAATATCCAATAAAGACACATCTATGAGATCTTGTGTCAAATTTACTCTTTAGAGGTGAAGTGTTGGCAGCATATACTAAACACCCAAAAGGTTGGAACCTGCCATAATCTGCCTCCTTCCCATATATCTTTGCAAAAGGTGTACTCCATCCCAAAGCTGAGCTGGGCAATCTATTGATTATGAATGCTGCAGTTAGGACTGCATAACTCCAGAAACTCAGTGGCAATCCAGATTGAAATATAAGTCCTCTTGCAATCTCCAATAACTGCCTATGTTTCCTTTCTACCACCCCATTTTGTTGGGGTGTGTAGGCACAACTTCTTTGATGAATAATCCCATTCTTAGTCAACAAGTTCTGGCATCTTTCACCAACAAATTCCAAGCCATTATCACTTCTCATTCTTTTGACTATTTTCCCAAATTGAGTCTTGACCATTATCAAAAATTTCTCAATGTGACCTACTGTTTCCCCTTTTGTCTTCATCAAAAATATCCAGACACCCCTACTGTAATCATCAACAACAGTTAAGAAGTATGGTGTGTGTGTGAGGTTATCTTCTTTGCAAGGACCCCATATGTCAACATGTATCATCTCAAACACATCCTTAGATTGTATCTTGCTCAAGGGAAATGGTGCTCTATGTTGTTTGGATTTGAAACAGGTGTCACATTCTTTCAATGCATCCTTCTTATTGCAATATCCTTTCAAGAAGCTTATATGCTGTAACACACCTAAGGAAGCATGCCCCAAAATTTTGTGCCAGTGTTCAAGAGAGACAATACATGCTACCTGATCATTTTTGTGCCTTTGCTCTGTGATTAATATGTAAAGTTTCCCTTGCAGTTTTCCATGTCCCTTCCTTTGCCCTGTCAGTTCATCCTCAAAGAAACACTGATTTGAAGTAAAGGTACATCTCAGGTTGGTGGAAGCACATAGTTGTGTGACCGAGAGTAAATTATACTTGAATGAAGGTATGAACAACACTCCATATAGTGTGAGATCCTTTGTTAGTTCTACTTCACCCATTTCAAATACCTCCTTAACACTCCCATCAGGCAAGTAAATGGTGATTGCCTTTGATAAAACCACCATGTTTTTCATTAAGTCTTTGTCTGTGCACATGTGCTTGCTAGCACCTGTGTCAATCACCCAAGCCTTTCCTTCAACATTATCATACATAGACAGTGCATAGTCTGCCTCATTTGTGGCAAAATTTACAAAGTGCTCCTCGTCCATCACTGCATGACCTCCTGTGCCATCCTTATTGCCTTTACCAAGGATCTTAGCTACCTCTTGAGCTAATTTGGTTATGTCACTTATGGAATTGAAACCTGTTCCCAGCAGTGCTTGATTGCTTTCCTTTACCTCAGCCACATTAGCAATGCCTTTCATCTTGTTGTCCCTCATTTCTTTGAACCAATCTGGATAGCCATGTAACTTGAAACATGTAGCCTTTTCATGTCCCTTCCATCCACAATTATCACATGTCAACTTAGCCCTCTCTTCCTTGGACAACCTCTGTCCACCTCGTTCTCTACCATAAGATGGTTGTCCATTGGGGAATTTACTGTGCATGCCTCTGCCAAATGGTGCATTTGTCTTAAAAGCCATTGCCATGCCTGAATTAAAATCATCACTAGCAAGCTGCACTGATCTCTGTCTCTCAGCAGAGAGCAACATGGAGTAAGCTTTACTGACTGAAGGTAGAGGATCCATCAATAAAACCTGGTTTTTGACGTGATCATAGCTCTCATTCAATCCCATCAAAAACTGCATGAGTTTGTTTTGCTGATATTGTGCATCCATCTGTTTTCCAATTTCACACTGACACATCAAATGAGGTACTAGACATCCATATTCCTCCCACTTTCTCTTCAATTTGTTGAAATATATCATGACTGAATCAATGCCTTGTTTTAAATTCGAAATTTCCCTTTGCAGTTGATAGATCAATGGACCATTACTTTCACCAAAACTTTGGCAAATTTCTTCCCACAACTCCCTAGCAGTCTCAGCAAAAACAAATCCATCGGCTATGTCCTTAGAAATTGAGTTTAAGATCCAGGAAATTACCATACAGTCGACTTTCTTCCATTTGTCGAAGTCTGGATCTTCTGCAGTTGGCGGTTCAACCGAACCATTAATAAAGCCTATCTTCGTCTTCGCACCGAGTGCGATCATCATTGATCGTTTCCACGTCAGAAAATTAGCTCCTGTAAGTGGATGTGATACCAGCTGCAGACCAGGATGATCCGATCCATGGAGGAACAGCGGATTATCTACACGAGTTTCTGCACCAACATTTGTTCTCGCATTCAGCAGTGGCCACGCTTCATTGCGATTCGCCATTGATAAGTTCGTCGGGGTTCAATGAGCTTGACCTGCTCTGGATACCATGAAGAACAAAATACCTAAGGCAAAAAGGAAAAATATGCAACTCTGATAATTTTCCCAAAACGCGCGCATTTCATTTCAGTCACGGTTCAATTATATAGCCCGCTTAATGTTTTACATTTTTATTTGCCCTAATACGACATCGTTTTAACAACCAGATAAAAAATAAAAGAAAAAAATAAAAGGAAAATGAAGAAGCCTGCTCAACGGTCATATATTCATCATTAACTAAACGAGTATCAAAAAGTTAGACTCACTTCTGCTCGACTCATTTGATAAAATAGTGTAATTCGAATTTGTTTAAAGCCCACGTTAAGGCTCAAACATATGAATTTTTATCTAAACATTGTTTGGTAAGATTTTAGTTTAATTTATTGATATTGATAAACAAGTCGGAATCAAAATCGCTTATCGACTCGTTGAATTAACGAACCAATACTAACGCTTAAAATTGAATTTTAGATCAAATTAAGTTCACTCTTGTAGAGTAGTTATGACTTGTTTTGGATGAATATAGCTTAGTTGGGGCACGTTTAGAGGGTAATTTGACCAAGAATTGTGTAATGGAAGTAAGTGCACGATTTACCATGCAAAGTGCCCATCACCTCACGCTCAGAAAAAGCAGGTTAAAAGTTGAAACTGCACAACAGAAAAATAAATTTGTACAATTTATATCAATTTTAATTTCGAATTTGGCAAAAGAACTTCTACAGTTGAATTCGTCAACGCTAATTTGATAATTTGTTCGAGTTCATTTAATTCAGTTGTCAGTTTTTTAATAAATATATACGTTTTCATTACAAATTAATATAACTGTTGGTTTATGTTGGATTTTATTATAGAAGTATGCTATTTATATTGCACTCAACCTAACTAATTCAGTAAGACTAGATCAAAGAAGGTTTATAACACGTTATTTAATCAATGGGGAATCTGATGATAAATTAGCCATGCATAGATCTAATGGATTGAATACCCATTTTGGTCATTTTTTATTTTTTTTTATTAAGTTTGATTATTGGATCAGTACAATTAGCGATAGTTAATAAATTATAATTGACTAATCAGTTTAAACGAAAGCAATTTTTACATGCAATTCACGTGTACATGTTAGAATTTTCATGAATTTTTGTATGAGTTTTGCCTGGCCATTAATGAGTTGATATGTCATATTTTTTTTTAATAAAAATACATACTTATATTATAAAACGTCAAAATGTTTTTAAAGTATGATATTTGCATTTAAAAGATATGAATATCTATTAAAAAATATGGTTGTAAAATCATTAAGTTTGTCTAACTGTGCATTATTGATAATACAACAAAAAAGAAAATCAAGGATTATTAGTTAACAAGATAAAAGATGTCATGTGTTGTCTCTTTATGTCCAAGCAATGATATGCATATGAATGATGTTGTCTCTCCTTTCTTTATTTTGACCACTTTTGTTTGGTAAATCTCACCCTAATTATAGCATTAAGCTTCATTGACTGTCTAATTTTTTTCATTTTTTTTTTTTTTTCTATCCAATAAGCCCAGTACACTATAGAACCCATGAAAGCCTTTACTCAAATAGTGTAAGCACTAAGCATGATTTGTTATTGAATAATTATAAATATCCATAGAACTTTCATCTTGTCAAATATTTAAATTTATTTTATATGTATATTTTATCATATGTTAACAAGATAAGATATAAACACTCACAACAACCATTGGACCACTCTATTATACATTTTCAAGTAGGGGAAAAAAGAGGATACCAGACAATTAAGCAGTGTTTCCATAAATGACTGGGCATGCAAAATATAAATGTTAAAGCAGTAATAATGCTTGGCTGATTTGGATATTGACAGGAGAAGACATTAGGGAGATCAAACACAAAGTACTTTTTATTGTGCAGAGTACAATGCTGTCTTTTACTCTCTCATTTTTTTTAATAAATGTCGTTTGAGAAGTTGCACATTAATTAAAAATATTCTTTCTGCCAATAATAACCCTCGTTAATGAGGATAAAGATTGATGTTTTGAAAAAAAGATGAAGATTGAATATGAAGAGACATAGTGTATTTATTAGCAATATGAGGGTAATAATAGAAAAATATGTACAAAAGATCCAAAATGTCATTTATTTAGTTAATTGTTGATAAAGCCAAAATAACATTTTTTTTTTAAAAAAAATGAGGTAGTATCAATAATTTGTTTCAATTTTTTTTAATTAAAATTATATGTCATACATTTGTCAATGTATTTAGTAATTATTTTTGCAATGTAAATTTTGCCAAACCAATTAGATTGACATTTGGGCCTGGAAGTTTAAATTGTATCTCTTGGATTAGTGATGTATGTTGTTCCATGCCCAAAGGCAATTGATAATAATATGAAGGAGAGAGAGAGAACAACAGCTTTGGGCCTGCTATCTACCCTCGAGTCCAATCCAATTAGCAATACCATTGTATATTACAAATATTACAAAACAATCACCGTCAATGGGGATGTAGCTCAGATGGTAGAGCGCTCGCTTAGCATGCGAGAGGTACGGGGATCGATACCCCGCATCTCCATAATAATGTCAACCTTCTTTTTCCCTTTTGTGCATTCTGCTCCCAGGAATTCTTTGTGTTTGTTCTTTATTTTTTCTGCAGTCTGCTCTTTCTGCGCCATGAAATTCATTCTATGTTTGTAAAATATATCTTATTGTATGAGTCTGAAATACATTAGTAATTTACAAACTCCATATGCAAAAAGTCTTCTTGTTCATACCACTCTATACAGCTCAATTCATACCACCAGTTTAACATATGGGAATCCCAGTAACTATTTCAACAATTCGTTACAGCTCAATTCACCAGCAGTTCAACAGATGGAATCTCAGTAACTACTTGGTTTAAAAGAAGAAGAGCTGGAGGACATAACAGAAGCTAATAGCAAAGCCCATATAAAAATAAAAATAAAAAAAGTTCAAATCTTGATAACTGGGATTATAAACAAAATATAAACCAATGAAGAACCAAATTAATTTGTTTCCAAATCCTTTATCAGTTTTTTTTTTTCTTTTACTTTTGGCTCATAGTACTGTAGAGGAGTAACCATTAGTTCATTACTAATAAAGGAGAATCTCAATTAATTAACGATGAGCTCAACAACATTTCAACATAGAGGTAAAAATGCAACTGCATAAATCCCAAATCTCCAATTTCATTCATCGAAACCAGATAATTCAAACAATCCAAGCTCAATTACACCGACATAACTTCAAATTAGTAGGGAATTAGAAATTGAAAAGATATACATCCGGTCGGTGAAAATCAAACCCTAGGACCTAACCGCCGAACCCGTAGAGAGTACGTCCCTGCCTCTTGAGGGCATAGACGACGTCCATCGCCGTCACCGTCTTCCGGCGGGCATGTTCTGTGTAGGTGACAGCGTCGCGGATGACGTTCTCGAGGAAGATCTTGAGGACGCCGCGGGTCTCCTCGTAGATGAGGCCGCTGATGCGCTTCACGCCGCCGCGCCTGGCCAGGCGCCGGATGGCCGGCTTGGTGATGCCCTGGATGTTGTCCCTTAGCACCTTGCGGTGGCGCTTGGCGCCGCCCTTGCCCAGCCCCTTGCCGCCCTTGCCTCTGCCTGACATTTTTGGATTAGGGTCTGGTTTTTCACTTTTTTCCGATTTGATGAAACTTAGGAATTTGGAGGATTTTGAAACGGTGATGGTTGGTGCGAGGGGAGAGTAGTGGGGTTCGACTGTGTATATAGCTGGTGCTTTTAGTTTGGGGGTGATTGTGATCCGTCAGATTGAAATGCTTATCGACGGTCATAAGGTACGATCCGAATCATGTGTGGACTGCTGATGATCAGCCGTTGATTCATAAGGAACGAACTCAGCGGGGATGATGCTTAGTCGTTGGATGAAAAATGCAGATTCTGAGTTACTTTGCTAATAATGTTAGCTTTTAAGGCCCTTTTTTATTAAACTATATTAATACGTGTTAATAATGGATTGTATTATGTGGATCAATTCAGTTTTAGAGCATCTCCAATGCTCAATGTTGGGCGGCAAATTACATTCCACATCAACACATTTATTAATATCACAACTTTTCATCCTCCAATGTACAATGTGATCATAAATATTGTGATGATGTGGACATAATTAATGTCTACAATGTAGAGAAGAATGTGGTTCATCCACATTCTCCTCCACACTCTAGTTAGCCAATGAAGAGAAGAGAGAGAATTACTATTACCATTTTTAAATTATTTAATTATTTGATTCAATTTATTAACTCATATTAAAATTTTAATATTTGGTAAGTAGATAATATTGTAACTTGGTTACATTGTGCATTGAAGATGATTTTTTAATTTAATAGTTGTGAACTCAACATTTATCCTACATGGTTCACAATCTACTTAATTTTTTGACATTTGTCAAAATTTATCCTACTACAATATTAGAGCATTGGAGATGCTCTTAGTTACTTTACTACTTAGAGGATCTCCAGTGTATGAATGTGAATATTAAATGTTCATGACACGTGTTTGTACATATTTGAATAACTATATCCCCTTAATATCAATGTTGACAGTCAGAATAACAGCAGCGAAATACTACGCACAATGGACCACTTTCTTTCATTTTTCATGTTAAACTGAATTTTTAATTTTAATAGATTGAGCGATAATAAGTCTTTTAGTAACATTCATATATGAATAACAACTTAACAAACATATCTTCTAAATATATCCTTATTTGTTATTTCACATGTATATAACATGTTGCGAATGTTAAATGATAACCATCACATTATCCTCTCTGATTTTAAACATATTTGGAGACTCAAATCTTGATTTTAAACATATTTGTAGACTCACTTGTGTTCACGAATCCTTCAATCATGTATCTTAGTTTAAACATAGTTCCCGAACTTTTTACCCACAATTCTACAGATTTTTGGATGTTTTTTTCTGAGTCGTACCGTCAAAGACACTGTGTGGTTTCAAACAGTGGGCTTGACTACTGTCATGCCACGTCACACAAAATTAAACTACGATAGAATCCACTGGAGAGATAAATATGAAAACGTTATATCTAATAACTAGTATTTGATCATGTGCATTTGCACATATATAAAACACGTTTTTGTTTGTATTTATTAGTTAGGCATGTACTTCTATCATATAAAAATTATTACTTTTTCTTAAGTTACTTTTATCATTCAAAATTAATTGAGATTTAAATTTTATTTTAACCATGCAACGTTTACGTTAGTAACATGAATAAAATAATTAATATATTTGTGGCATATATTAAGAAAATTAACATAATAAAAAAAATTATTGGTGTTTCTGATTTTTAGAAAAAAAAAAGTGTCAATCATATTTTTCTTCCAACAATGCAACCAAATATAGCGGTTGCAGCTCTGAATGTGCCAATCAACTTTAAGTTCCAACATTAGCCATTACACATTTGAATATTTTGCTACCAAATTTAAAATTAATTTAGTAACTGATCCAAAAAATAAATAATGAAAAAATATATATTAAGGTATAACGGTTTTAGCAGATTAGTGAGTAATTAATTAAAAAAAATGTAACTCCTTTGTAGGGAAATGAAAATAGATTTTATTAAATGTTTTATTAAATGAATCAGCTAGTAATTATATATATATATAGATGACATGGCATTTAATTTTTTCACTTGGCAGTAATGCATTGGAGATGCTCTTGTTGTCG
>BKCP01005406.1:163221-175935 GCA_008636005.1 Striga asiatica | reverse complement strand
TTATATCAAGAAAAAATACAAAGTACAACCGGCGGCTAAATAGCTGAAGAGGTGAAGAGCCTCATAGAAAACAAACAATAACGGAAAAGAACTTCTTGCAAACGGCAAAGACTAATGCACTAAGTCTGGAGACACGGAGATCATCCTAAGCTGCAAAACAAAAGACAACACCAAAAGACTTGTTGACCACTGAACCCGTAAGGGTCCTAGCTAAACAGACTCAATGCCAAAAGAACCCACAACAATAAGCCTCAGAGCAATAAGAAAACAACAGCAACCCTTTGTACAACCAACACCTGCCAACAACCAACCAAACACCCACTAACAACCCACAAAGAGAAAAAACAGAAGCTGAGGAAATCAGGAAGAGAGCAGCAACAAGCAAACTAAGCCACAAACAAACACCAAGAAACAAAACAACCAAAAGAAGCAACAATACTAACAAGCCAACCAACACCACTAACAACCAAAACAAGAAAACCAACAGTCAACCCAAACCAACAAAGCAACCATCAAGATCTAATAGGCCAACACCACTAAAAGACCACAAGAAAAAAACAACAACAACTCATAGGCAAGAACCCCAACACCACAAACAACATCACTAAAAAGAAAAGAACACAACCTCTAACAACAACAACAAACCAGTAAAATTCCTAAAAAAAATTAGCCAACAACATAACACTAACCCAGACATAGAGCAAAATTTAACCAATCACAAAAAGATTTAGAAACGATATCAGGTTCAGGTCTTCGGAACTTTTTGAAAATCCAGTTGTTTCTTTCCTTCCAAAGGACCAGAGAATGTAAGCTGTCAGATGCAGCCTTTTTTATGAAGTTTTAGATTTTTTAATAGAGCACAAATGAGACAACCAAGCCTTAAAGCTGCTAGGGTCAAGCTCAGATCATCCCATCTCAGAGGAGAAAGTCTCCATATCATCTTGGAACGAGGGCAATGGAAGAATAGATGATCTTGAGTCTCCTGAGCTTCTCCACATAAGTTGCAAGTTGTGCCTAAGACCAAGCTTTTTTTTAATTAAATTACTACTTACCGGGGCAAGGTTATCAATCCACTTCCAAATAAAGTTCTTAATCTTTCCTTGATTTTTTGGATTCTAGCTCCGTCCTCTCAGTGTCTTCCTGATCAAATGATCCCTACTACTTTCTAAAATGTCCAGTAAGTTCCATTGTCGTTTGAAAAAAATTAAAAAAGGGGTAACTAAAATTGTGGAAAAATGTCAGCATAAATTGAGCATGAGAGCGGCCAACTTGNATGTGACCCCTTCAGGTCTCAAACAATGAGACTTAATATCTCCTTACCTATTTAGGCTATGAGGTTTTCAGATGCTCGACCATACAAACTTTTCGAAGCGCACCCTGTCCTGATTAACCTGAAACCCATCCAGAAGCGAAGCGAAGCGAAGTTCAGCTAAGCAATTTCTTGGTGACAGAACAGAAAACCCCCAAGAATTTAGCCCAGCTGCGTCTCCACCCCCTGTTCGCCAAATGACAGCTTCATCATCTTCGAACTTTCTCTTTGAAGCGTCAGTGGCCAAAGAATCTGTGGAGGGAAAGCTTCTGCCAATGTTCGTCTTTCGTTTCATACATGTTCTGCTACGCCGCTAGTTAGACTTTCCTTACTTGAGTATGAAACTGGAGGAATTTCTATCGAGTAGTCACTCTTAGCCTCTTTCTGTCCTCACTCGGAATAGTCTTTGTTTGTGAAGGACCGGTCTGAAAGTGCAAGACTAGCTGGACCCAGACTGACTAATCGCTAAGAGCTCACCCCGAGTGGGATAACTCGTCTATCGGAAGACCCTTTTTTTTAGGAGTTTACGAAACTTTTCAACAAAGCTCGCATGTTGATAGAGGTCGAAGGGAAGCTTCGAGTGCTTTTTCCATGTTTGGTAAACATAGTTGATAAGTTAGCTTATAACTTTTAAGTGAATTTTGAGTTTATAGTTGATAGCTTATGACTTATGGCTGAAAAACTAGTTTACATGATAAAAGTGCTTAGTAAAATTAGTTGATAAGCTAGCTAAAATAAAATTTTCAATTGACTTATTTGAAAAACTACTCAAGGAAGCTTATGAGTTCGAGTTTTTTTTAAAAAAACGCGTGCTACCAAATCAAACTTATTTGAATACTGAAAGCTTATAAGCTAATCATATAAGTTATAAGTTAGTTTATATGCTTATCAAATACAACCTTATAATTGTGTCTAAGCTTCTTTCTGGTTTGATCAACATTTAAGTTGCCAAAGGGAGATTTAAGGGCCTCTAAATCTCAAAAAATGGGTTGTGTTTGACTCAACTTATCTTTGTTGATGACTTTTAATTATTTGTGGACATTATTGGAAAATACAATTTGTTTTCGTATAAAAAAGCGAATTGGGTTAAATCTTCCAATTTCTTTAGCAGCAATGTTGCTCATGATACTCAAAGAAACACGTCTTCTAGTAAAACCCCCCCAGAAAAAGAAAAAAAAAAAGAATTCTTGAGTTTTTTTCTGAAGTTGTCAGAAATAGAGTACTTAGTTAGAAAAATTAATTATTATCTTGTGTTGGAAAGGAAGTATTGATAAAATCAAATTTTTATGTGTTTTCCATTGTGTTTGTAATGTATTGCTTCTGCTACATGTTGGGATATGCTATACTCTTTTCCAAAATTTTGCTAAATTTTGGTGGCGTAAAGGGGTCTAGTTTCAAATAGGTCTGCACTGGAAAAAATGGGAGGATCTTTCTCTGCCTCAAAAGATGGGTGGTTTGGGTTTCCATGATCGCACTAATCTTGAAAAAGCTCTGAAAGATTGCTACTAAACGCAATTTGCTAGTTAAGGTTTTTTTTTAATACATATTTAAAATATATTTCATGTATTTGCTAGTTAGTTAAGGTTCTTAAATGTACTTTAAAGAACCTTAAAGTACCATAATATATTTTATGTATTTTATCTTAACTAACTAGCAAATACATAAAATATACTTTAAATATGTATAAAAAAAAAAAAAATGGGACAATTATTAGATCTCATCTCTCAACCAGAGATGAATATATACCAAAACATGGGACCATCCTTAGATCCCACCTCTCAACTATTGTAAACTCGTGAGGCATGGAGGTATGTCTTCAAATTTGGTTTAGGTGAGTGAACTGTTGGAAAGGGATGGAACGACTTGTAATGAAGCACTCATCAGAACAACATTTTTTTTTAACTGGAAAGTGATGCTTTTTACATATCACTATGCTTAAACTGAATGAGAAAGACACGATTGTGTGGGTATTTGACAAGAAAGTTCTCGGCGGCTTCTTCTTATGCTAATCTTATAGTGAAAAAGTGGGGAATTCGGACATAACTACATGCAATATGGTTGAAAGTAGAAATAACTATATGAGGAAAAGAAACTGATGAAATTTTAGATTTAAAAGGAAACTTTAGCACTTCATATGGGAATGTTGCTCTGGAATCCTACATGTTCACTGCATCATTTTTAAAAAATGAATCATGTTGATCCTGTCTGCAGGGTTTGTGGAGAAGGATGGGAGACTATTGAAGTGCACGAGAACTAAACAAGTTTGGAAACTCCACCAATCCAGTGGGATGGCCCTGAACATGACTCTAAGAAAAGGTTATGAATCTTTGGGTCTTCCAAAACGTGTTGAAGTCGGAAAAAAAACTATTGTGGAGGTTTCACTGGTGGATTGGATTAAATTCTCTTATTTTTAAGTTCCTTAATTTTTCTATCTAGGCCTTTTATGGTTAAGTGTCTAGTTACTTGAAGATTGTTTTGTTATTTTATGTTTGTAGCTACTTGATAAGTTTGCTAAAAAATCAGCCAACTTTTGCTTCCTTTAACAATTTTATCTTACAGTTGTTTAGACCACATATGTGTGGTTCTCCCTTTTGCCTCATTGTATCGGCCAATTGATCTATCGTGTACTTCTAAATATTCTATCCTTTCGAAAAAGAAAAAACAAAAGAATTATCATAAATGTTTTAGCTAACCAAATTATTAGGCCTTGACGAGAAGGGATAGCTCAGTGGTAGCACTTCTTACTTGGGACCAAAAGGTCTCGAGTTCGAGTCATGCAGGGAGTAAGTGTGAAAGATTCTTTTAAAAAGAAGGAAAAAAAAAAACAACCAAATTATTGGGCCGTATCACACAACATCCAAGCCCATAAAATTTGGACCTTTACATGAAGTTCACAAACGGACACCTTTAGCCTAATACATCGAACCCGAGTTACGTTCTCACACAAAGCCCAAACCCGTGACCAAACATCATCTACCCATGATAAATGACATTCCAGCTCCTTGTAATTAACCCCCACCCAACATCTATTAAAATTCTGATATAAGTTAAGCAGTCCGTTCATAGCCTTAGCATGAGCAGTTATGGATTAGCCATCAACTAATCATCGGTAGGCCATATTCTAATTAGTTATAACATGTCATCAGCTACATTAACATATTGTCTTTTTAACAATCTTATTTAATCCGAATGTTTACGAAAGCTTATCTTTTAGTATTTGAAATGGGTTTTGGAGTGAAAAGTAAATCAAGAACCAATTATGATACTACTAGTACAGAGCGCGCGCGATGCACGGGGTACACAATTTTAATGCTATTTATCCAGACTTATAATTATTTACATGAATAAAGAAAAATGTACGGGATATATATAGTACGTGACCCGTGCAAAGTACGGGATATATTTATTTGGAGAATATTATATTATAAGATGCAATATTCAATAAAAGTTTATAATACGCAAGAAAATTGTACAATGTTCAATAAAAGTTTTATAATATTCAAGTTGAGTCTTAAAATCTCTTGTACATTAAGACTACTGACAAAATAATATTTTGATCAATGAGTTTCCTTTCCTTGTAGCCAAATTGTGAATGTGATTTGAGAAGTACAACAAATCGATATATAGCTGACTTGCTTTTTTCATTGTAGTTTTTTTCTTTTTTTTTTTTATAATGAATTTAAAGTTATTCTAAAATATAGCAAAAATTAATTTTTTTTATTATAATTAGGAATTTTACTAAATATAAACTCTCAATCTATGGTGTTAATCAACGTTTAAGCCTAAAAAATTAGGAATTTTTACCTCTTTTAATTAACGTTTAAGTCTAAAAAACAATAGAGTTGTTATAAGTTTTTTTTCTACATTTTTTAAAACATTAAATATGAGCATGTTAGGGCTAACTTGTAAAATAATTAATATATTATCTCACTAAACCATTTATACTAATAAAAATTTAATTTTAGCATATAATTTATCCCTTGATATAAGAGAAAGTAACAGTTTTACTTATTGTTGTTCACCATATAATATTTAATTATTATTTTATTATATAATAAAAAAATATTGTTAAATAGTGTAGTAGAATTGTTATAAAATTATATGATTTTTTTTTTACAATATGAATTTAATATTTTTTTATGATTTGATAATATAAACAAATCTATACTTAATTTTGACAAATAAAACAAATAAATACTTTAGTAAGTATTTAATGTATATACTAAATAGGAATATATTTGGTATAATCAAATACCAAATATAATCAAATAAGTCGAAGTGTACATTTTTATTTGGTATTTGATTTTTTTATTATTAAAATATTTTTATTATACTTACCTTTTTAAAATAAAATAAATAAATTAATTAATTAAATAAATAAAATATTATAATACCAAAATAGTAATGGCATTTAATGTAGTTGACTTTTCTAGATAGTAAAGGTAGTAAATAGAATCTCCTTTTATGTAAGTATAGATTAATTTATTTTCTTTCTATAATTTAAATAAACAAACGGAATATGACTCTTTTTATTTAGTTAACTAGTGCGTATCCCTTGCGACGCACGGGGTATATAAATTTGGAGAATATTATAATTTGACATGCATTAGGATATATGAGAGTTTTACATACGAACATTATTCAATCATAAAATGTTCGTCACGAAAAAATCTTATATTATTAAAAACTTTTGTGTACACAACATTATGAGTTTGATTATTAGGTAACTCGTTGTGAGGAGCACGGGCCGGACGCGGGATGCACAAAGGGCTATGGAAATTGGGCCTCACACAACTGGACTCCCTTGTTGGGCTTCTTTCCTAGGCTGCTGATGCTGATTGCAGGCGCTGAAAAATTGCCACACACACTTGGACAATTCTTATTTCTAACTATATTATAAATTATATTTTATTCCAAGTTTAAAACTTTTTTATTTCTATTTAATGTAGATAGTTATTTATTCTCAGCTATACTAATAAAGCATGTTTTTAGTTTGAATCATCTAACTTCCTTAATAGTGAGTTGAATAATTTATAGATACAAACATAATTTAATGATTCCTCCTAATTTCTCTCTCCTCTCCCCTATTATTTCATATTCCATATTTCACAATTTTCTCCAAATAAAACAAAAAATTTACATACAACAATTATTAGGTTGACCATCTAATATATCAAAATAAGACTGTAAATAAACGTAAACTTTTCCTTAATAATTTATATATTTTTTTTAAATAAAAATTGTAATGTTTCAAGTTCGACATAAAATTGGTTTGTTATTAATTGTTTATGAATAGGCTATCTATCTTAATTTTTGTTCAAAGTTGGTTTATTTTATTTATATCATCAGATATATCATGTTAGTCACCATTGGGCATAAGCTCATAGGATGTGATGATAAATGTTCGTTTAGATTTTAACATATACAACATAAATGTAAAAAATACAGAGAATATACAGTTGCACAACAATTAGAAAAATGTGATTTTCTTAATCAAATCTTTAGGATAAATGCATCGCCAAATCATAAAATTCCTCAAGCAAGGAGTTCGCTCTTATATATCAATCGAGAATTCAGTGCCGATAATTTGCATTGTTCCAAAAAAATAATATATTTATCAATAAAATAAATAATGTATTTGTGATTAATGAAATCAAACTACGAAATAAAGAAAAGAAGTAAGAAATGAGCAGTCGTTGGAAAAAATTCTATTGTGCGCGAGATTGTTTTTTATCAATTCAATATTTATTTTTACTATAGTAATATAGGTTATAATAACGCAAGAAAATGATGTAAATTATATTACTTAGGAAAATCATATATTCACTACAAAAAGAATTCATAAACATTGAAATGTTAATGTATCATAGTTTTTACATTTTTTTATACATATTTTGTATCTATATTAATATTGATTTTCGTTTGGATCAATTTATGACATGTAGGTGATATGTAAATATAATTTGATAATATCCATTAATTACCCTAGTTTTTTTGGTTTCTATAGATACTCGGTTTTTTAAAATTTGAATGTCTTGTTCTATTCAATTTTTAAAAACAATTAATATTTATTTTAATATAAAACATATTTTTAAATTTAGATTATGTAACTTATTTATTAAAAAAAATAGTTATTTTTTTTAAAGTACTTGATTTTGTTAAATTAATCATTTTAGAATTTTGAATTTATGAAACATTGGAAGAAGATAATCTAAAATATCCTCAAAGCTCCCTACGAAAAAAAATTGCATTGTTTGATAAGTATAAACTCACCCAATTAGTCCATACATGTAAAGGATAATCAAATCAGGTTAAAAAATAAAAAATAACTCAAAGATTTAGGTTATTTTAGTGGGCTATATATTGACCACGGAACAAACAATTTGAATTCAAGATGAAAACCTTATCTCTAAAATCCAAGCCGAGATTTTGACTCCTACAATGATCTAAAACCCACAATTTGTGGCAACATTTAATGTTAATTATTTTTTTAAAAAATAAAATAAAAAAGTTACTATTAATAGAAAGTAATTAATGATGAACAAATTTGACCATATAGTTGACTTGTCATTTTTGATAAATGTTAATTCTTATTATATATACTAGTGTGTAGCCCGTGCTATGCACAGGTAAATAATACTAATAATAATTATACATTAAAGATGGGAATAAATAATATTAACTATAATTTTTAATTAAATATGTGAGGTTACATGTGATAAAATTTACGGTATATAGTCTATTGTAACAATATAAAATTATCTTGTATAAAGAACATAGAAAAGTTTATGTCTAAAATATTAAAATTGAGAGAAATTTACATATTATATATAAAATAAATATTGAGATGATACCTAAAATTATTTCTTCATCAATTTGAGTAAAATAAACAGAGGCTTAATAACTCCATGCTTTATGCATATGCTTCATTTATCAATTTTATATAATAAATTTAAAATCTCATTATTAAAATTTTTATTCAAACGTATAAAATAAACTGATGTTTAACAATTCTATGCTGCATACACTTCATTTATCAAATTTATGTAATTATTTTAAAACCTCGTTGTTATTAAGATTTTTATTCAAACACGTATCAACAAAGTACACATCTTTGGATTTGTGATGAAACACGAATAAATAATTTCTTTTTAAAAGAAATCCGTAATTATTTGTTTTTAAAATCAATGCAAACTCATAGAGAGTTTTTGTTCTTAACAAACTCTACAGTTCTAATTAAATCATACTATTCTAATTTGAATTTCATGATGGTTTTAAAATCTGTACACGTGGTCATAATCTATATCAAGTAAACAATCACCATAATTTTAGAAATCAGTATTTATCAGTTTTTGAAAATTAATGCAAATTGTTTGATAGTTTTTTTCTAAGAAACTCCTACAGTTCTAATTAAATTATATTATTCAATTCAATTTGTGTACGAATTTAAAGTTTCAATTGAAAATGAATTTAAAAATCTGTACATGTGTTGATAATCTTTCAAGTAAACATAGTCCCATTTTTTTTTTCTGTTATTAAGTTTTTGATTCCAACAAATGATGTGGTGAATATTTATTAAGTGAGTACCTATGATGTATGGATTAATATCCAATGTTGTAGCATACTCTTTTTTAATTGTATAAATATAATTTTGATTTTTTTTTTTCTGTTTGCATAGACGTTATTTAAAATTAGTGCAAGTTAATTAAATGAAGTTCATTTTTTAATAAAATTTATTTATGTTTTTCTTTTTTTACTAAAATGAGTGATGCAAACTCGTACCATTTGAAATTCTCCACAATTTGAATAAGGACTCCTTAACTTTTGAATACTGCTAAATTTCATGTCTATCATTATTTATGCGGACAATTTTGTAGGAAAGTTATTAAGAAATTGTTAACATTTGAATTTTAATTAAAGATTTGCATGAAAATTATTAGGAAATTATTAACAATTGAATTTGAATTAAAGATTTTTTTTTTTTTTTTCTGTTTTCCTTATAAATTTGTTAAAGCAACCATATTTTATTTAAACTTCTATCCCTTCCTTATTTAGAAATTTTGAAATTTGTTTTGATTGCTATATTTAGTAAATAGTAATTCTTTTTATATAAGTATAGATATAGATTTATTTTAATGATCCAATTCTTGTTTCATACACATAACTAAAAAATCTAAAACTCAAAAGACGGAACCTTTTCCATATTCGTTTCTACTACTAATGAGGAAAGGTTAACATCCGCATTATAATATTACGTGGAAATTGGCTAAGAAATATGTTCCATATTTATTAAAAAGTTCCAAAAAACATAAGCATTAAATATGGAAATTTCGGCCAATATATTTCCAAAATTAGTAATTACAAATTTTTTTAACGGGAAACAGCTACTATTTTAAAAATATTCAAACCTTTTTTTATATATATAGATTAGGTAGACTTAACAGTTAGTCTCATACTTATTCAATATAGTTATACATACTATAAAATGTCATATTAAAAACTTTGTGTTTAATGATTAGACAAACATATTTTATAATAATTATACATATAAACTGAAACGTCGCATTCTAAGAATCAACATAAAAATTATCATATTTCATAAATAAATATGCATTTTTATTGACGAGTCGACTCGCCATACGATTGAGCCATCCCACGCAAGAATTTGTGATGAAGAAAAAAATATCAAGCAATTGTAATTTTACCTTTAGATTTGAATTAAGAGTACCATATCAAATGAGCATGAATTATATAATTTGGTACAATAGTTATTAACAAGTATGAATAACTCAATCAACAAATGACTTTCCTAAATTAATGTAAAGACGAAAAGAAAAATTCATGTCTGAGACAAGGAATACAATAAATATGCAGGAAGTAGATTACATAGTGGAACTGCAAAATTGCACTTTCAAATCTCTAAAAATAGAAACAAAATGTGCGTGTTTTCATTTGTTTTTCTTTATGGTTACTGTAAGTGCAAGTCATGTAAAAGCGAGGCCAAACATTTGCCAACTTTGTTTCAATGGAAAACCTTTTCCCACCTAATAATGATTTCACACACTTTCTTCATACCACAACCTCATCGACTTTGACCTTTTCACGATGTTTATAGTCGTGCAATTAATATATATTGTTCTTGTTTCGTTTTATTGGATGAATGACATGTGTCTATGATGACGTCATAATTATACACGTGTCAGTCATCTGTTGAAAAATGATTTTGAAACGCAACGAATATCTAGTCAACAGTAGCTTATATTATATGCAAAAGACATTATTATGAGCCCATGACAATGACATTTTGGCTTGCACGCGAGCATATATATATATATAGCTTGCATAATGTAGTTCATGAAAGAAAGCAAATTCTACCTGCTAAAAACTAATGCATTGCTGTAGCTTCACTCTTACTCAAAAAAAAAAAAAAAGAAAAGAAAAAAGAATGATAATGATCTCCACTTAAGTGATCATCATCATGTTGTTGATCAAGCACAAGTTTTGATAATTTCATTCAATTTCTTAGGCCGGATTTTAGTTTTCTCTGTAATCTTTGTATTGAAATGGGCACGCTGAAGTCGATAAGAGGAAAGTTATCCCTCTCGATAATTAGCGTCGTTTTTAGCGTGTTGGCCTTTTTGTCTCTGTTGTACACTGAAAGGATCAGTTCAAGTTCGTTTTCATCGGGCAACATTTTCAGATTCAAGCCTTGTGCTAAAAGAAATATGGCAAATAAATCTATCAAAGGTAGAATGTTCTCTGCTTTTTCATACTTTGTGCCGAGTTTTCGTGACAACATTGTGTTTTTCTTTTACAGATAAAAGAGATTATGTGAACGGGAGTGCATTGGATTTTGCAGCAGATGATCGGTTCACGTTTGAACCGGACGAGTGTAGCCTTAATAACGGGAAATGGGTTTTCAACAGCTCAATTAAACCTTTATATACGGACACAACATGCCCGTATTTAGACAGGCAGGTTTCGTGCGTTAAGAATGGGAAAAATGACTCTACTTACCAGCAATGGGAATGGATGCCTAATGACTGCATTTTGCCAAGGTAAGTTGGATATCGTTTTCTTTTTCTTTTTTTTTTTNATCTTGAACGATAAACTTAGGCTAAGCTAATTGGTAGTTCTTGTTAAACTTAGCTCATGCTATTGATTTCTAATAATTCTACGTGCAGATTTGATCCGATAAAAGCGTTAGAAAAAATACGCGGGAAGAGGCTAATGTTTGTAGGGGATTCGCTTCAAAGAGGGCAATGGCAATCATTCGTTTGCCTAGTCGAATCGATTATACCACAAAGGAAGAAATCGATGAAACGAGGCCGTGTACATTCTGTGTTCAAAGTCAAGGTGCAAACACATAAAACATTGTTCAAAATTGGTTTCAACTTTCAAGTCTTATAACTCATTGATTCTATAGGAATACAATGCCACAATCGAATTCTATTGGGCGCCATTCCTAGTGGAGTCGAACTCGGATGTGCGCATAATAGCCGACCCAAAGAAGCGGATTTTGAAAGTGGACTCGGTTGCCAAGCACGCCAAACACTGGATTGGAGTTGATATCCTCGTTTTCAACACCTACGTTTGGTGGATGAGTGGACTCAAGATCAAGTCACTGTAAATTACTCAATCACTTTTCATGTTACTTTTTTTTTTTTGTTTTTTTTTTCACATTTGAGTCGCTCACACGATCTTTTTAAAAAAAACTCGTAGATGGGGTTCGTTTGAAAATGGAGAAGAAGGATACGAAGAACTCGACGCACCTGTATCATACAAAGTAGGACTTAAGACATGGGCTAATTGGGTAGACTCAAATGTCAATCCCAACAAAACAAGAGTGTTTTTTACTACCATGTCTCCTACTCATCAAAGGTGAGTTTTTTTATTTTTTATTTTTTTTTTATTTTTTTTCCTCGACATATCAGCTAGTTTTTCAGTCATAAGTCATGAACTATCAGCTATAACCTCGAAATTTACTTATTAGCTATCGACTAACTTATCAGCTAACTTATCTGCTGGGTTTACCAAACATTGCAGGAGTGCAGATTGGGGCAATGAGAAAGGCATAAAATGTTTTAACGAGACAAAGCCGATTACAAAGAGATGGCATTGGGGAACCGGTTCAGACAAGAACATGATGAAGGTAGTTGAAGGGGTCGTGTCTAGGATGAAAGTGGCTATCACGTTGCTAAACATAACCCAATTGTCGGAATATAGAATCGATGCTCATTCATCGATTTACACTGAGATGGGCGGCAACTTGCTAACGGACGAACAAAAGGAGGATCCTTTGCATTATGCCGACTGCATACATTGGTGTCTGCCCGGAGTTCCTGATACGTGGAATCGGATATTTTACGCGCATTTGTTGTACTTGTAGATGGACCAATATTAAA
>BKCP01005406.1:131416-161839 GCA_008636005.1 Striga asiatica | reverse complement strand
ATATCGGTATTCTTTTTTTTTTTTATTCAAATTCATTTAGATGCTTCTTGTTTTCGTATTTCATTGTTAGTGTACATCTATCTGGCTGGATGTATTCCATCGAACTGTTTGTCTTTGCTTCATGCAGCTGCTCAAAAGAAAAAAGAATTAGCTGAGCAAGTTAAGGATGTCTCTAAGAACCTTGGGGTTGGTTTTTTTCATATTAAATTGTTCATTTTTCCCCTTCATCTCAAGTTGTCACCTTTATTAATTTTGGACACTGTTGTTTGTTTGCAGTCATTCAAGAACCAATGATGCTCTCAGCTCAGCTACTTGTATATTTCTCTCTCTCATCTTCCTCCATTGATATATCAATGATGATGATGACGAAGCACTGACGAATTTATTCGGAAGATGAGGATTTGTATTAGCAATTTTTGTATTGTTAAAACAATTGTTATGTTTTGCCTAATTATATTATATAGTGTGCTGATGATGCGATTGGCTTTGGAAGCCTTGTGTACTTTGCTAATTATGTAATTAACATTCAAGGTTTTTAAGACCATCTGGATGCTGATGGTGCAATGATTTTGATGCTGATGGTGCAATGATTTGATGTTATTAGTTTAATGGTGTTTCATGGATGTACTATTGATTGTATCAGTAATGCTAAGGAGCCAACTGTGGGCTCCACAACTGTTGGCTCCGTTATGGAGCCAACTTTTGAAAAGTATGGTTGTAAAAATAAGCCTAGTTAATGAGCATTTTTGTTTTGCTGAGCAAATTTAAATTGTTTTTCATCTGTTACTAATCAAACAAAGCAAGAATTTTTAAGTTAGTATTTAATATAAATATAATTAATTTTGAGATTAATGATAAATTTTATGCTTATTATACTTTAAAATTAATATAAAATATTTTAGATTAATAATATAAATAAAAATATGATATTTACGGCAATTTTTGTAAATTTAAGAGGCTCTACTTGTCAGTACGGGTATAACTCATTAGCTAGCTCGACCGCCGGACGGATTACAGCATAAACCCTGCTCTAGGGTTTTAGACAGGAAAGGGGAAAAAAAAGTACAGAACTTTGGGAGAAAATCTGCTTTCATCACCTGCAAATCTGCAATGGCCTCCTCAATTTCGCGGAAATTGCGCCTCCACCAAATTCATTTCTTCAATCGGTTGGTTTCTTCAAAATTCCACAGCACTCCCATCAAATCGCTCCAGAGGCCAACCCTGATTCAGGTCCCTCCAGAAACCTTCGTCGATTACCAGCATAAATTGCTGCGCACTTTCCCGGCGAGTCATCGGAATCTGTGCACGGCGGCCACATCTGGTGCGAATCAACCGGCGAGCTCGAATGTAGGTTCAGCTCCGTCTAGTGGGTCTGCGGAGGGTAATTCTGGAAATAAGAATGAAGAAGGGCAGCGTTCAGGTGGATCGCAGAATACTTCTCAGGAAGGAAAGCCTATCCGAGGAGGGGTAATTTGTTATTTATCTCTTACAGATTTATCGTCCCATGTTTCCATTTTTCTTGTGGGTTTTCTAGAGAAAAGAAATTCCATTTCATATTTGAGTATGAAAAGTAACAAACTTTATGGGATAGTGTGTTTGATAAAGCTTGTAATATTTTATCGTGATAGCCCGTCTCATGGATGAGCTTCTTTTTGCTTCTTTGCACTGGAGCTGGATTGGTGTACTACTATGACAGGGAAAAGAAACGCCATATTGAAGGTTAGATATCTACGGTGAGTTGGGTGTTCATGTTTTTCTTTGTTGCAAGAAAATGGTGCATACATGGGTGATTCATTTCTGAATGCCGATGAGGACATTATCTGATGACAAAGGGTTGGTTGTTTTTGGGTGGAAAGAATGAGTTATGTCTGGTGTCTTTGTTTTTCAGTCTACGAAGTATGAAAATATATAGTTATATACTATCTCAGAAGTTGCAACTAAATTATTGCTTGTCTTTATTTAATGCAATACTGGGAAATAGAAGTTGGTGTGTTCCATGATCCATCCTTATGTGACGAGGAGTTTCTGTTGCAGCATTCTTACCTTTTACTAGACTAAGTTTAGTGAGTTGTCAACATGGTATAATAATTAAAATAAAGTTCTGTTTGAAGGATAATCAATGGATATGGGGTGGCTCTGGATGGATGATGAGCTCTTACTAAGTTTCTGCCAGCTTTTCATGTGGATTTTCCACTTTTCTTCTCTTCTTAGAAGAAAAATCCATTGCACCTCTCTCTCTCTCTCTCTTTCTCTCGCTCTCTCCATGTGAAGTTTAATAAGCAAGATGGTTGATTGTAGCCCCTCATATTTATTTTTTTAGGATGTTGCTTCTTTCTTGTCTAAAAGCTCTCATTATCTTGAAGTAATTGCTTCATGGATTTGATTTTGATGACCAAAGGCATATATACGATGTGGAAGATAAGCATTTAATAGAGTATATCTAATTCTTTATTTATTATTTATTTTTCGGGACAAGCAAGCAAGATGTGGGCTCTCAGATTGGTTGGCTGGTTTGGATATTTGATTTTGGTTGTTATTTTCTTTGCATATGACTTCATTTTTGGGCATAGCTAGTGATTTTTATTGATGCTTATGGTTTCAGCTGCACTTTCCTGCAGAACTTGTTCTTTCTTTGCGGTAGTTTTTTTCTTCTTCTTATTCAAACTATATCTCTTATGTCTATGGTTAGCTCGTCTAAGTTGTGATGTATAATGAACAATAATTTGCAGGGATAACAAATGCCTCGACTGCAGTAAAAGAGGGACCATCTGTTGGGAAGGCGTCTATTGGTGGCCCGTTTAGCCTCATTGATCATAATGGGAAACCCGTTACCGATAAGGACTTCAAAGGAAAATGGAACTTGATTTATTTTGGATTCACACACTGTCCTGATATATGCCCAGATGAGCTACAAAAGATGGCAGAAGCAATCGACAGAATCAGTCAGTCAAATTAGTCAAATTTAGCTCCCGCCTCTCTCCCAACTCCATCATCGACTTTTATCAATTAGTTTGTTATATTTTTCTGTGTTTGCAGAAGAGAAGTCTAAAGTGGAAGTTGTGCCAGTCTTCATATCTGTTGATCCGGAAAGAGATACTGTTGAACAAGTTCGAGAGTACGTCAAAGGTAAATTTATACTTTTGACATGCAAGCAAAAAGTATTCTTAAAAAAAATATTTGGATTAATAGTGTCATAGCGTTTGTGCAGAATTTCATCCGAAATTAATTGGGCTCACTGGTTCACCGGAGGATGTTAAGAAAGCCGCACGAGCTTATCGTGTGTACTATATGAAAACGGAAGAAGAAGGTTCAGACTATCTTGTGGATCATTCTATTGTCATGTATGTATAACCTTCAGTGCTTTAAATTTGGCCATGATAGATATTAACTTCACTAGTGTGTGACATCTTCTTATATATGTTGTATGATTTTCTCATGTCCTTCATGCAATGTATATATAATAACATTTTCTTAAGTGATTTACGATGTTTTACCAAGTTCAATGACAATGTAGAATTTGGCAAGACAGTCAAACGGTGATTATTGTTTTCACTAACCGTTAATGGCATTGCAGGTACCTAATGGATCCAAATATGGAATTTGTGAAGTTCTTTGGAAAGAATTATGATGCTACTTCGCTTGCAGATGGAGTAAGTGAGGAGATAAAGCGGCACAAGATAGTGAGAGCATAGATTGTCAGGCATTTTTCCGACTTATTTAATTTTATGCTACATTTTTGTGACTTCTCTTAAAGATATATGCTCCACGAGAGATTGTTTCAATGCAGCTATATTTGCTCCATTCCGTATGCATAATAAAGTTATAAGTTGTCAAATCGCAGTTTGTTTTTATTATTGTGACATTCGCACACAGATGTGGAATTTTTTCAGTTTCAGGTCACACAAAAGCAAGTCTTCTACGTTATCATCTTTTTACCTATTGTCCAAACATATGATAGATTAAGATGTATGCGTTAAAAAACTTGTGTAGCTACCTCATGTCTGAAAGCTGTGATTTGACAAATATATGTGACAATCATAGAGATTCAAAGGTTCCGTGTGGTTGTCAACGAAATATTGTTGGCTGCAGATTTCATCTTCTGTCACATAACATTACTTTAATTTTTGACATCCAAGTATTATTTTACTAAATATTATCAGTACAAAACAATATAACAAACATGCTATTTGTTCCTCTATTTTAAGGTTGTTAATGAACTGAACGTTCGCGAACAAAAGCTCGTTCGTTTGTTAATCGAGCCGAGTTGGAACAAAAAATTAGGCTCGTTGAATAATCGAACGAACATGAGCTCGTTCGCGAATGTTCGATAATGTTCGCGAACAGTGATTTAATATAATTTTATTTTAATTTTTATATATTTACATAATATTTTTAATAAAAAAATCTAAAATATAAAAATATTTATATTTTACTTTTTTATTTCGAGTTCGAACGAAATTTCGAGTTAATCAAATATATTTAAAAAAATTATGTCCTATATTATTTGAAAACGAACAAATTCGAACTTTGACAAACAATTAAACGAATGAGCTCGAAAATTAAACGAACGAACACGACGTTGAACAACCCAAGCTCATCTGGTTCGGTCGATTATAACACTATATTTCTAGTTCGTTAGTAAAAATATTTAAATCACCATCTCACCACAAGAAATCATCTCATCTACTCCCATCATAACATTGGTATCATATTATAAAACCACTCAAAAGTTCATATTTTCTAGACTGAGTGATGGACACAACAGATTCAGAAAACAAAAAAAGCCAGGGAACAGAACATCAACCAAGTACGTTCTAACTCTCCTCTCGAAACCACAAAAAACTGGCATTGGAAACATTTTATTTATTTAGCAGGCATTGGTACTATTACTACCTTGGCACTTAAAGCTACAAAGTTCAGCTGGTTGGTACTACACTCCGTACTGAAGTTTTTATATTACAGTAAACAAAAATATACCACAAGAAACTTTAGTTACGGCTGTGGGTTTTCCGTTGAGATTCTTGCGATTTGCTCACTCTCTTTTCCAGTAACCAGAGATGCAAAACCAAACATAGAATTATCGAACAACCTTCTTGCATCACCAATTGGCTCTAATAATGGCCAAAGCACAAAGCCTAAATAGGCAGGAATAGGGTCCTCATGTTCCTCAAATAGCAGCTAATAACCTAGGCCACCCGTTCCTGAAATCACCGGCATGGAGCAATTATTGTCAATTTGAGAAATATGGTATGGACAAAGTAACTGTTCGGAAATTTTCAGCCAAAAATATGGTATGGTCTGCAAACTCTTGTAAGAGTTATCTGGATGTGTACCAAATTGAAAATTGAGCGTCCGTCTCATTCCTAAGCAAAGAAAATTTAACTAGAATGCAATTTCATAAATACCTCGGGTCAATCGAGTAATCCATGTAGTGCACATTAGGGAAGCACTTCATGGGTCAATAAACCTGGGGAAGTTTGTTTTGCCCAGATAAACCAGCTGCATTTCCTCTCTCCATATCTAAAAGCAATAAAGTTTCATAGTTTATGAAGTTATCAAGAACTGACTTTTGTTTTCCCAGAAGGAAACTAAAGTAGTGGTCACTTCGTAAATCAAGCGCATACCATGTCACGGAATTCAAGTCTAATATGAGGTACATTTGTCTTATGAATGTCATTTCCATCAGGACCATGCTTGAAGTACTCCTGACCGATCCAGTGTGACTGTATAAAAAAAATTATCCAATGAACAATAAANAAAATGAACAGTCAAAGACCCCTTAAACTTAGAGATGTTGCACAAAGTGGACCAACTTATAATCACAAAGATACGACATTTATTTATGTCAGCTCGAACATTTTTACAAAGATACGACATTTATTTATGTCAGCTCGAACATTTTTTGTCATTCAAACACATATATTGTTAGATAGGCATGAAGCTTCCAAACCATACAAGAATCAGAATCAAACTTCTAATATGTGGTGCCTAGTTTACCCTTACCAAAATCCAAATGTCTCATTTTTTTCCCTTGATTACTAGATTGATCAGGCAATTAAATAATGAAAATATATCCCAGCATGAAAGCTGTCTCAGCTGCGATATAATTCAGCCTCAGGTGTTGTCTTTTATTTTATTTTATTCTTTTTCCCCAAAGAAGCAAAGATTAAAAGCCAAAATAACTTTTAAAACCGTGAAAGATGGCAAATTGTGGAAATAGTAACCTTTAAAGCATGAGAGAATCCAGACTGATACACCGAGTTACGAGCAATCTCACATAAATCACATGAACTTAATTTCCACACCTGCAATAACAGAGTAAGCAATGCAAAACTTTTTCAGTCGTAAATGTAGTTGACAAGAAGATAAAACCAGATTGTGAGTAACTCACAGAGGCTGCAATACTGTATTCTTCTACCAGGGGCTCTTTTGTCAAGTGAATTTGTAGTGGGTCGTCAGTTGATAGGGATACATTGAGGCCCCGGAGGAAAAACATGGGAAAAGGATTACGATGGTAGTCCAGGAATAAAGAGTTGTTGCTCAAAGGAGACATAGCCAGACCAATCTGAATTCAGACGCTAGTTTAAATATTAGTAAATAAAAAACAGACCAAGCAAATAGTGTATTTGGTTCTTTTGTTTTTTTCCTTTTTTCCATGTTCTTTACTTTACCTGGGCTAGGTAGTATAAGTATTGAAGCACGGGAGATTTTCGAAGATTGATTCCATGTGCAATATTGTGAGCCGTGAGAAATGTTGCGGCAAGATGGTCAATATCACCAGCCTGATCATGTGATAATATGTCAGAAATTAGTAAAATTACTTGGCAATGTGGCAAAGAAAATTAATTGTTCACCTCTCCAGAATGAGGTCGGAACTTAATAGTTGTCATACCTTTGGACTCACGAAGCTGAAAATGTATATAATTCAAAATTTTAGTTAGATTTTCAAAAAATGGAAGATAAATAACTACAATTGCAAAAAAAACACAATCAAGTATTTCCCAAACAAAATCCCTTTTTTTTAGGGGAAGATTATTGGAAACATTGATGGAAAAAGATTATCCTCTTCACGTAACAAACAGTAAAAGAAGCTTCATTAACAGCAACCCTCATGGACCAACCTTATTCAGAGTGTAAAGGTTAGCATAACAGTAGTATGCATAATACGAAAATGCAGGGTTAAATATATTGGTCCATTGAGCTGGCGTAGGCATGTGTTTTGTAGGCCTCCTCTCAGGCTTACTTTCATCATCCACAAGGTCCAATCCAACAACCTGTGCAAGACGAAAACTGGTACTTCAGAACAAGTCGAAGCCCCAATGGAAAAACTGCACCTCTTCTCAGTCACAGTAACTCGCTTTCACTAAAATTTTGGTTGAGAACCTCATATATGTTTACACAATAAGATGGGAATCGACAAACCTGCTTCAGGAAAACATGCAACTGTGGATGCGAATCTGGATCGACAGTAACCTCAAATAAAGGCAGAAATATATTATCGAGGATGCTCTGAAATGAGGTCACAATTCCCATTTCCTTGTACACGTTGTAGAGTCTTGGAAGCTGGATTTTTAAATTTTAAAAAATATAATAAGATCATTTATATGTCTGGGGACAAAAATATGGATATAATGGTGCTGAGAAATAAATGAAAGAGGGATTGTGACAAGTATGTGTTCTTCACATTTATGTATTAGAAACACTAAGCAAATTTAATACTTTTAGCATGATAGCATTAATATTCCATCACAATATCACATTCAGCTTATTTTGACCCATCTCAAATTAATATCAACATACAACTTTTCCATTTTATGAAGTTACCTAGCCAAAGTTTATTAATATCTCAAGCTGAGGACACGGCACCAATATCCACACAAATTGAAAGCCGACTCTAAATATTATTCATGAGAGAAAAAAATTCTCAAATTATCAATAATAATTTGGATAACTGGAAGTGAACAGACAACTCTATACTTGGATTTTCTCATAAAAATTCCCACAACAAGAATTTAATGTCTGATGCTTTAATAGACTGGGTCCATATAACACTACAGATGCATCAAAATAAATTCCATATCCATCGGATATCTTAAAGTTCACAATGTAACACCCTTCCCACGTATATGATGATGCTGAACTTTGATTGTGTTGATTTCAAAATATGCATGTCAGCAAGCAAATGTTTGCTCTCCCAGTGGATGCTCAGGATAAAACTGAAGTGCTAATTAGTACACAGAAGGCATGTAACACCCATTAGTCATATGGAAGATATGGTCACCAGTCATCAATTTCAACATCAGTGATCACAGCTATATTAAACAGAAGCAAATACACTATTTTTTTTTTTACCTGAATCAGCCATACAACATTTTCACTGTATAAATCATTATTTACAATCCAACTGGCTAGTTGGTCCCACTCACTCATCTTTCTGCCATATATGGATATTCGATATTCAGCCATCTGTACAGGTGTAATACAACAACCTTAGAAAGTAAAATTAAAACACTCAAACAAGAAAGATCATAAGTTGTGATTTTCTCATGTCCTCAGCAGAATATATTACCATAGGCCACGCACTATGGATTTACAACAGCACGGAAATACTTAAAGGCTACATGTGGAGATATTTTTAGATTCGTTTAAGCATAAGTGAGTATCATACACACCAAAAGGGAAAAAAAACATAAATATCAACACAAAGATACAAAAGAGAGAATGTGTTAGAATAATGAAGGTAGAAAATGAGTGCTTATGCTGCAAATAACTCAAATGAGACATGCTTCAACGTAACACGTGTGTAAAGTGAGTCAAGTAGTCAACCAAGGTCGACATTCCTCCCACCTATAATCCATTAAACAAATTACAAATAAAATGTGTTGGCCCTTATAAATTAAGCACTAAAAAAATGTATCAACAGTTTATCATAGACCCACTTGATATTTACTTGCTTCCATGTCCGTAAACACTTGCTTAGTTAATTCTGCAAGAAAACGACCTGTTGGAAAAATTACAAGTTAAACTTGGAGTCCATCAACAAAAACATGTTATCAGATTAAAGATGCAGAAATGAATCAGAATAAAATAGTGAAACTATGTCAGAACTTGCTATAATGAATAATACTGTATATGTCTAAATCATTGGTGATGTTGAGTTGCACTATAGATTGACGACTACAATTTTTCAAGTATTAACTTTAATGTTCCATCAGGGCGATGAAAAGGAGAGCATGTACCTTGAATGAGATTATCCTGTTTTAAAAATATTTCTCTTAATCTGCTCTGACCACAGGGATTGTACTTTAAATTGAACTTGTCAAAGCGATGAAAGGTGCTTTTGTCAGCATGAACGTCCAAAAGATCAACATTGAGGTCATACCTGTCATTTTATATTAATAAGACAATCAGCAACTTGTGTAGAAGCTATGGACAGAATGTGAGAAACCGGTTGAGGTAGTAGATAAAGGAATTAACTGTGAGAACAAACAGTATCTATGGAACTCTTTCATCTTCCATTAGTATTTTCACTAAAATCTTTGTACTTACCCAGTTAAGTCCAAGCTCTCAAACACTTCTTTTAAAGTCAGATATGTCCCATCTCGGAATATAACAACCTGAAAATGGGAATATAAACCTTTGTCACATAAAGCAGCATAAAATCATAAACCTACAATTGCGTTGAGTAAACCATACCAGTTACGAAAGAAAATAGACTGATCATGCTAGAAAATAAAGCAGTACCTCATCTGGTTCCTTCCTTAACTTCGACTTTATAAACCGTAGAAGATGCTTCTGATTCATGCAAGCGGAGTGATGGACGTGTGTGTCAACTTTCCTAACATTATAAAAATCTCTATGCGGTGCACTTTTCTGAGCCAAAAACTCTCTGTCCGCATTAAGCATCAGATGAAGATTGAATTTCTGAGGCACATACATGTTGAGACTTGAGAGTATCAATAAATTATTAATTCAAAGAGAAATAACTAATGCATAAATCATAATTGGAAGATACATCAACCTGCTCTAGAAGAACCAGCCTGTGGTGGCATAAAGTTCGGATATTACCAGCTGCTATGACCTTAAGGATATGATGCAGGTCTCTGAAAAATGTTGTAGCATCAGCTACGGGAAAAAGTTTTTCTTTTGCTGGTGAAAAGAAAGTAACCGCATCAGATAACGGAGAAACAAATATCAGAAGAATAACGTCAGTAAGGTTTTCTCGCATCTTACCATCTTTATTCGCATAAACATGAACCACCCCATCTTCCATTTGGAAGTAGTGCTGCAGCAATTTTAACTCAATTTATCAAGACACTGATGGTTAAACTTACAGTTTAATGCTATAAAGAAATGTTCTGAAGTTTGAGTAGATCAGATCAAGCACAGTGTTCATGTTATAATGCTGAGGAGATTTACATCTGACTTCCCCACTGGAGTATGATCAAATGGATTCTCAATCGGCTTTGGAGTGGTGGGATCAGATATAACTTCTGTCACCCATGGAGCAACAGCTTCTTTAAAGACATAACTTCTCCGCAATTCAAGGCAATCTTGCACTGTACGATAGACCTCTGCTTCATCCAGAGACGGTATCTCTAGCAGCAATAAATGTGGAAAAAACAAAACAGTGAAAACCACAAATACATGCAAAAACTAGGCATAAGCAACAGGCAAGAAGGGAGAAAAGGAATCTGCATGTACAAAAGGGCAAATGAGAAAAGGCAGATCAAGCTATCCTCGTACGCTTATACAAGCAATAAGAAAACCCAACGTCCACAAGAAACAGAAAAGGAGAAATAGGGTGACATAAGGATAATATGGGAAAAGGTGAAATCAGCTTTCAACAAGCTAAAATGTAACCTTCCCCTATAAGGGAACCATCATGGTCAAGTAGAAGAAACAATTTTCAGCTATGTTTAACTCAACAGCAGTCAAAGGATTCTCCATCAAGCAATGTCTAAATCCACTCATGAACAGGTAATAATGTGATACATCAAAACAACGCAATGAGAGCAATACCCATGGGGGAAATTCTCAATCGTACAAAAGTCTCGTGCTCTGGTTCTTTCCTCAGAATATCAGCTGCTACAGGATCAGGTTGAACACCATGCAGGTCACCAGATACACTATGCGAGCGAATCATGCTTGCAGAAATGGGCATTGCTTCACCATTAGCATTTATGGGCTCAGATACATTCTGGAACAAGCATTCCCAGTCAGAGGTCATAAAAAAGATATGTTTGCAGGCGAGTGTGGAAAGAAAGGCACGATGCATGTAGCAAACAAGAAATAGAGCTTGAGTAAGCAATTTATAGCAACCAACTCACCGCATTTCCATTAACATGAAGATATGCAGTTTCTAGCTTAGCACTATCGGTCATAATATCTTCATCGTCCGAACCTTCTACATTTTCAAATGCACTTGCACTAGCAACAGGCGATTTAGGGGAAGTAGGCCGAACAAGATGTCCAACTCTGTTTGCTGAACTCACATTACCAGAGTCACCTGAAATGAATTAAGTCACTAATGCTAAACCAAGTTGAGAAATGGTAAATTAAGTAAGAAGCATGGAGATTTATCAGGAAAAAATAGCTGGCATGTCAGAAAAATGCTATCTTTGAATATTGCATAACCAATATACTAATATGAGAAAATGTAATATCGATCTGAAAATATTTCACAAGGAAAACCAGTGAAGTAGAGAAGTGTATCCACTTGCTGGGCGTAACAACAGCCAAGATGTCATTTCATTTTTCCAATTCATTTTTTACTGTTTGTTTTGATAAAAGGAAACGGATGTAGCCAGTTCAACAGTATGTAAGGCATAGAAACAAAATATTTGGAGCAACACAAACAAAGGCAACACAAAAAATACATACTTGCTACAAAAAAAATATGAGCACACATAAATAATATAGGAAGTGATAGCAGATTATAATCAATTTTATGTATAGCGGCATAAAGGCATTACAGCCACAGTTTGTTTTGTTTTGTTGTTTTCTGGCAGTTCTTAGAAGAAGGGAGCAGCTTCCTTTACAAATATACAAATTTTTTCAATATAATGCTAGGACCTTGCAGATGAAGTGTAGAGCATGTCAAATGTATAGTTTTGGACCTGCCACAATAGGTGAACAGCATGAACAAATATAACAGCAACAAGAATGACCGTGTAGAACTTAACAGCTAGTTAATAGTAATAGCTTCACTACTGAGATAATCAATTGTATCATAAACATTGAACGGGAAATGAAATACACATTAAAATATATAATCCATTAATAAGTATACTAGAATAAGTAATCAACAACTGTATTCAAATTCACCACACCAAACAGGATTCTCAATTAGTACAAAAATAGTCGCACTAAATAAATTCACATCAAAACCATACACTGTTTTCATTACACCACAAGAAAGCTATTGCAGATTCCAGTCAAGCTTAGGATTACTTTCCAAATGCATGATAACAGGTCTCCATTTACACACACAGATAAAGTTCACACATTATAACAGTTAAATATATTTTAGTCCATCAATCAATCATCCAGAAGAAAATCGATACAATCCCATACCTTCAGCCAACGTGCGAAGCCTCGGCAGCCCCACGGGTACCGCATCCATATACACCGAACCATTCCTTCTCTCGCCCACCTCACCCACCCCGCCGCCGGGAAACGTCGTCACGTCCGGCAAAGACGCCGAACCACGGCGGTAGGGCCCCCCGTCCCCCTTCCTCCGCCTCCCGGAAGGATACTTCCTCACGAGCTCCGCCGCGTCTCCGCCGTCCTCCCCCATCGCCGCGTCCTCTCTATCTCTCTCTATCGCCTTGGCAAACTCGAGCAGCTGGTTCAGAGTTTTCCGGTGCATATAGTATGCCGAAACCGCCACAAACGACGCTCCAAAGAGAGCCGCCATTGCTAGATGAAGCGAATAAACATCCATTTTCGGCTGTGATGCAGAGCGAAGCTGCAACTGTATTGACGTATACGAAAAATACAGATGCAATTGAAAAACCCTACTGCTGAGGATAGTGAGAGAGTGCCCTGTTTTAGTGGTTTGTTGACAGGGGAGAAGAGAGAAAGGGGCGAGCTGATGGTCTTTATGGGCAGAGAGTGAACCAAGAGAATCGGCATAACACATTGATATATTCGATTAATGCGTTTTCAGTATTTTTCAGGGGAAAATGGAATATTTCTATGAGTTTTTGGTATTTTCCCGGGAAATAAAAATAAATATAATTCTTATTATATAGTTTTCATTCAATAGCTCTGTAACAAACGTTTATTCTTTGGAAGAATATGCAATTGGATATCCATTTCATTCAACCTATTTTCTTTATATATTTATCTTTTATAAAAAAATAATAATTAATTACGAAGTGATAAAAAATAGTAAAATAATAAGTTATGGTTTAATATATTGTGTCAAGTCTATCATGCATGTAGAAACGGAGTTCTGGCACAAGATTTCTGAAAAAAATACATAATTAAGGCTCAATTTTCGCAAATTTGAGGTTAGTGATTCTTGTTTAATGATCACCTTGTCTTTATTAGTGTGTGTATAATTTATAAACATTTATCCTACAATAATTATTGAAGCTATGAAGACAAAGTTAGACAGCTGTGATAACACTTGAATAATCAGCACAAAATGTACAAAGATAGGACCTGTTTTTGCCTGGTGAAGTGTGATTTGTCTGTGGCTTAATTAACCATTATTTTATTTTTAATTATGTTATTTATTATTAGTCTTCCTCTCTTATGATATGATAAGAAGATTAACGTACACCATAGATATGATTTTTAAATATCACAAGATTTGAATATGTAGTGGTGGACACATACATAGCTTTTTGGTACTTAATATCAACATATTACTTTTTTCTAGCAGTTGAGTGAAATTTTTGACTATCCATACTTTTTTTTACCGTTAAATCGATGTGATTGTGTACATGGTAGCCTGGTAGGGGTGGAATTTGAGTCATACTCATAATGCATGTTCCTTCCTTCAGGTAAACAGTTGTGTCAATAACACTTAAATATTTACTAAGTTAGGTCTATTTTTCTTGTATAGACGATGTGAGACAACTCACAAGTGTATATTCTAACAGTATTAAGGCCAAACAAAAATAAAATATAATACAGTTGTGTTAATTGTTGAACATGCAGCCTCCTAAGACTATCAAGGATATCCAACATCAATTTCCCATGGAGCTCGACAGAGTGTTAATCCACACGATTACATTTCTAGAAAACTGGGGTGGTATGGAAAAGAGGAATAGATCATCAGATATCGGTCATATCATAACGATAAAGATCGTCGTCTTTATTACTAGCTAAAAGAACTCTCGTTGTCTAAAAGTCATACATTAGAAATTCAAATGGGGCGTGACTGTTCGCAAAATATTTTCACTATCCGCAAGTGTACGGTATAGCTATAGTGAGTGGCGAGCAAGGTCGTATTCCACAGAGATTGTTGTCAAAATAACTAAGTATCAAAATGTAAACGGTTAAATATTATTCAGTCTAATGCAAATTTAAATGGTGATTTTATTCTAAACTAATGAATGATTGCAAAATAAATTCTAACACTAATGAAGGCTTGTTCTAAGATAAATCAGAAATGTGAAAATAGATTCTAGGCTATACTTTCCTCGGGATTATTCTAGCAAAGATTTCTTATTCATTCAAACCTTATTTAATTCTACCATTCGTAGGGATAATCGCTAAAGTAATTTACACCTTTCTCTCGAACAAGTTAAATCGTAGATATTAATTGTTATCTATCTCCTCTCGATCTCAAGATGAACAGCTAACTCCCATAAGCTCCTAAGATTCTAGTTCCCTCGCAAGATTCTATCAACCTCTCGGTCTGTTTAGTCTCTTACGTTATGAATTTCCCAATTCTAGCAATCAACTATCTCTTCTCGGTCTCAAGTCAATCACAAATATGCACAAATGCGGGGGCCCTATATTCACACAATTAATAAAAGCACAAGAAATTGATAAACGAATGATAAACCGGAATGAATAAACAAAATCACTTCATAAAATAATCATAGTACTCACAAATCCTAGAATCCCTAAAAAGTTTAGCTACTAAACATATTCTCAAAACTCAAAATAAATATATTCATGAGTTCAATGAAGAAGAAAAAGAGAAAAGAAAGAAGAATTATTGTCGTCGTTAGTTCCCGAATCTTCAATCTTGACTTCCTCGAATCCCTCGTGTGTTTCGTGCTTTCTCTAGGCCTCCAATGGTGTCAAAAGTCCCAAAAACGAGTTCTCCAATTCTGTTTTATACTGTAGGGCAATTCTGGGTCGAAAAAGGAAAGAAATCGCACAAGAATCCTATGCCCCGCAGATCTGGTATGCGCATCACACGAGTCGTGTGACTTTTTTCAACATTTCGGCGAACTTCCAGACTCACACGACCGGGTCACACGAGTCGTGTGAGGCCACACGACCCGTGTCTCAACCCACACGACCCGTGTGAAAAAGCCGCAGCTGCGCTTGTTATTTTCTCAACTCATACGACCCGTGTCACTAGCCACACGAGTCGTGTGTCCTCTTCTGCACCTGTTTTCGCCGTTTTTCGTCCCGATTCCATTTCCAACGTTTTTCCGGGCATATTTCCTGCAAAACCAACGACAAAAACACCTCTATCATAGATTAATAAATAAAACAAAATGGTGCACAATCACACGATAACCATGGCCAAATATCACATTATATCACTCATAATGCATGAAAATATGATGAATGTCAGTGACCAAGTGGTAAAGCAACGAGTTTTGGTCCTACTCTGGGTCGCCTTCTCTGTCAATCCTTTCATTGGAGTGTTGGTTATGGGTCAACCGACACAGCATGAACAAATACAATTTTCTTCTGAGAATTTTGGGGCTATCAGTTAAGGCAACTTTTCCAGCCCTACCAATTGCATTGTCCGATTGAACTTGGTGTCCCCTTTCGTCTTTACATACTTATGATGTAGATTTATTATGCTGAAATCCATAAGAGAACTTGACATTTAAAGGGTATCGTTAGGTAGCTCGACCAACGGGAGAAGAGTGAAAAGCTTCAAGGCCGGACATCCAAGAACATTTGCATAACACATGAAACTACAATACTGCATAAGAGCCTCGACCAATGGGAGAAGAGTGAAAAGCTTCAAGGCCGGACATCCAAGCACATTTGCCAATAACACTTGAAACTACAATACTGCATAAGAGACATGTTTGTGTGCTTATGTCCACACATTATACCATGCATCTCCTTATTAACCATTCCCAACCACATTTGAACATTATGACACTATAGCTACCTTTTACATCAATTTAACTAAGAGACAGTTTTCAACTTGGGGTTCGTCTATCTTGACCCACCCCTCCTCGGCTGCACGCTCGAGGCCCAACTTGTACGTGGTGCTAAGCCCGTCCTTATGGTCCATCTCCTCGGCTCATCCCCACAGTTTCGTAAAGTTACTATCTATATATACATACAACTGTACACAAATACAAATTGTATACCTTCAGTTAGATGCTCTTGGGCTTCAAGGCTCTTACTGCTGATGCAACCTATGAGTTATCGTCTATAATTTCAATATTAACTTCCAAATTATGAGTTATATTTTCAGTTAGATTTACCAAATTATACATTAATTATATTTAAGAATTTATTTTCTTAATTATCAACGGGCCAACCTACACTCTACCAAAGTCCACGGCCAGTAGGCCGACCGATCTAGGCCCGCTCACTGCCATGCCTAAAGAATCAAAGCCCAACCTGCCTGTGTTTTAGTCCATTTTGACAATATTGTTGATAAATGTAATGAGTAAGAGATCCTGTTACCATTTAATTAATTGAAAAATAATTAGATTATTATTATACAAACTAGTGTGTACCCCGTGCGATGCACGGGAACATTATTAAATTAAAAATATTATAAATAGACTTCGAGTTTGAGTCACTCAAAGCGGAAGTGGAAACTACTATTTATCCTATTTAAAAAGAGGAAGAAAAAAAATTACAAATTAAAGAGGAGGATAAACAATACTTAATAATTATAAATTAAAGATTCGGGGTCAAACAATGTAAAATTATTTTGTATAAGAGAATATAAAAAAATTTGATTACACACCATTTCAAAATTATGATTATACTTTTTTGTATGGTTAGCTTATAATATTTGTAAAAATATTAGTATTTAGACCGATGAAAATTAGCTTCTTAAAGTAGATAATGGATTTCTAATAGTAATTATGAATTTGTTTCTATTTTATTTTATTTTTTCTTTTTAAAGACTTTCATCTTCTTAAAGTAGATAATGGATTTCTTAGTAGTAATTATGAATTGGTTTCTATTTTATTTTATTTTTTCTTTTTAAAGATAATGGATTTCTAGTAGTAATTATGAATTGATTTCTATTTTATTTTATTTTTTCAAATCTGTATAGCTAAGGGATGAGATTTTTTAAACACGTGAGACGTATGCCATGAGATTTTGTAACAGAAGAGATAAGTTCGTGTAGATTTATACTGAAAATAGCAAAAAGAAATACAAATATTTACTGTCAAACAACGGTTTTGATAAACTAAAAAACAGGACAAAGAGAAACAAATCTTTACACAATTAAATGAGCCGATTTTTTTGCCTATTCAGATTTGTCCAACGATTACTATATATAGGATATAGTTAATGATTTTGGCGGGAAAAAGTTTCTAAATTTGTAAAAAGATTATTCTTTTTATATAATGATAGATTGTTCAAGTAATTTTAAAGATTTGCTATGCCAATCAAACTAGTTATTTATTAAAAAAACAATTTAATGATATAAAAATAAAATAATAATATTATAATAATAGAAAGTGTAACTTCAGTTGGCTGTGGTTGCCAAAAACCCTAATCTCGAAGAAAATGGCATTATATAACGCACACCACTCGTGTTCATGACGCCGACCTCAGACCCTAATTCATTTCTGTTAATATATGCTCCACTCTCAGTTTCTGTATCCTCATCTCCATATCAAAACTTAGGAGGTGGGCTCGTTTTCTTTTTGGTCTAAGCTCATTTGTTTTGCGTTTTCAGCTCATGGCGGGTATTTTTGTTGTTTTTCGGTGAAGATTAGAAAAATGTCGGGTGACGAAAGAAAAGAGAGGGATTTGGATCTCACCTCTCCTGAAGTTGTCATCATACACAAATCCGCGGCAGATTTATTTTTTATTTACTTCTGAATAACTTCTGCTGATGCTTATGTGTATATATGCTCAAAGCTTTGAATTTGTTTCGTGTTTTGAGATAATTTAGTTGACATTTATGAGAAAGCATTGTTGAAATTATGCATAGGCACTCGTATCAGAGCAGGAGATACTAAAAATATGCGAGCTTTTGTGCTCACAAATGCTACTGAGAATGCTTTATGTTGTCCTATATGTTTTCTGGAAACATTGTTTAATTTTATTTTTTCCTGTATATTTAGATCGATGGGATTCGCATGTGATTTTGTGTAATGTGGATACTTTCGTGCACTTGTCTTTGCTAGTGCTTGAGTCCATGTCTCCTCTGCGATGAACATGTTTATGAGCTATGGTTGATATCCATATGATGCTAGAGTGCAGGGGATTAAATCAATGTTGTTAATTTTTGCAAAATTATTAAACTAGATTTTTTTTTAAAAAATATTAACTTGGTCTCAACACTTCAACTGCATACATTTTTTTTTTCCATTTTTTATGTCCCTTAGCAGGCAACTTTGCCGAGGTGATCAAATCCTTGTTGATTTCCTCTTTTTCCCTGTTGCCTATAATACATTTGACCGATGCTAGACATTTTTGGGTGGTGAATTTCTGATTGTGCCACTCTTTCTAGCGGCCAACATATTATCCAGTTCCTTAAAAGATCTCGATTTCCATCATCTTGTTAATTGCTGGGTATTGCATATCCTGACTTCATAACTTCGTATTCCTATTTTGTTCTGCCTTCCTGAATCTCAAAGCTATTATGAACTAAGAATGCATTTTTATGAGGAAAAGCATGATTCTCTAAATGATGATCACTTTGATGGGCGATGGTTATATCCAATGAAGTTCTATATAGTCATAGTTACACTGATAGAAATTCATGTTTTCTTTCCTAAACATTTTGGGTTTTGAGTTTTCTTTCTTCTGATAACTTTGTTGGAATCAAGAGGCAACTTTGCCGAGGTGATCGATGGTGCTATTGATTTCCTCCTTTCCCTGTTGCCAATATTCCTATAGGCTGCATATTTGTTTCTTGGGATTGATCAAATGCTGTGAATCTCATAATCTTGTGAAGCCAAAATATCAAATTAATTGTTCAACGTAGTGGGACTTTTGGATTAGGTGATGTAATTTGAAAGTCTGTTTTCAGATATTAATTAATTTTCAATATAACAAGTTGCATTTCAAAACATAAAAAATTTCAAACATTGTGAAATGTTTCTGCAGGCAAGAAACCGAAGAAGTTAGAGGATGCTGCCTGATGATTCAAAGCCTATGGACTCAGTTGCTCAGGAATGAGATTATTAAGTTGCATTAAAGTCATGAAATTTTGGCTGGTCCAGAGTTGTTTGTTGATTTAAAATGGGAATTCTACCTGGAACAGTTTGTAATTTTGTGTATGTGTTAGTTGCTGTACACAGCCCTTTTTTGTTAGATGCTTGTAAATTAGAAGAAACTTCACAGAATAGCAAGTCAGTATTTGTGATATTTGTGTTGGTGTTTTACTAGTGAACTAGTACTATAGGACGTAGGTGCTTGTTAAAATTTTTTTTCTTAAATTTTAAATTAATGAGAAAAATTGTTTTAAAATTTATTAGTTTTTACAAAAACAATATATATTATTATGTATGTTAGAAAGATTGTGTGACTTATTAGTGTTATATTATAATAATTTTTTTAACGTATACCATATAATTATTTTAAACATAAATATATTAATTGATAAATAATTTTATTTTTTTAGTTAATATAAGTAGTTTTATTATTGTTATAAAGAAAAACATAATTTAAGTAAAAATTATTGACTTTTAAAATTTATTACAATTCATGGTTATGATGGAATTTATATTAAAATGTAATTAATACATCTAATATGACATAAATAATTAACATATTTATAGATAATTTGAAACTAATTATCTTTAGATTGTAAATAAATTAAATATATTCAAGCCAAATAATAGAGCATGTAATTTTGTTATATAAGATTACAAACTATGAGAGCCTGTTATTTAGGCTCAGCACATTCGAGAATTATATACGAGGAATATCAAAATTATTATGTTGAATATTGTTGAGAATTGAAGGTGAAGCCTTTGTCACAATTTGAAATGTCTTGGAGTTGAATAAATAATTAAGTTAATTAACACAGACCATATATATGTAAGATTCCATAAACAGCTACAGTGAGTGATCTCAAACAATAATCGACATAAAATGGTCACTGTTAAATATATTATTTTGTACATAATAATTAGTGTATATCCCGTGCGATGCACGAAAACAATATTATAAATAAACCTCGAGTTGGAGTCACTCAATAATCGAAGTGGAAACTACTATTGATCCTATTTAAAAAGAGGAAGTAAAAAAATAATTATAAATTAAAGAGAAAGATAAAAAATACTTAATAATTATAAATTAAAGATTCGGGGTCAAACAATGTAAAATTATTTTGTATAAGATAATATAAAAAAATTTGATTACACACCATTTCAAAATTATTATTATACTTTTTTGTATGGTTAGCTTATAATATTTGTAAAAATATTAGTAATTAGAACGATAAAAATTAGCTTCTTAAAGTAGATAATGGATTTTCAGTAGTAATTATGAATTGGTTTCTATTTTATTTTATTTTTTCTTTTTAAAGATAATGGATTTCTAGTAGTAATTATGAATTGGTTTCTATTTTATTTTATTTTTTTAAATCTGTATAGATAAGGGATGAAATTTTTTAAACACGGAAGACGTATGCAATGAGATTTTGTAACAGAAGAGATAAGCGTGTAGATTTATACTAAAAATAGGAAAAAGAAAAACAAATATTTATTGTCAAACAACGGTTTTGATAAACTAAAAAAAATGAGCCGATTTTTTTGCCTATTTAGATTTGTCTAACAATTACTATATTAGGATATATATAATGATTTTGGCGGGAAAAAGTTTCTAAATTTGTAAAAAGATTATTCTTTTTATATAATGATAGATATGTACTAAACATTCATAGTACATATTATATTTGACTATTTGTACATAATCGTAGTTGAATCATATATATGTTCTATGTTTGCATTTTTGTTAAACTAAATTATCTCATTGCATTCATCTCAAATCAATTGAATCAAATTGTTATATTGTAAGAGCAACTTTAACGGTAGGTTTTTAATAGGTTTGTAAACTTCACTTTTTAATATTTACCATTAAAGTTGGGAGCTTTGAGGTTTAACATTACAATCTGGTGTTGAACATTCAACACTCACATAAACCTCACTTTTTAATCCCACACCTGTCAAACATGTTCCCTTTAGTCTTTTTCTTTTTCTTATCTAATTTCATGTTTTTTTTATCCAGCGTACCTATTCTCATGTTTTCCTTCACATACAAAATATAATGTTTATTTTTTTCTTAATTCCTTTGTTACCTAATTTCATGTTTTCCTTCATTATACCTTTGTGAATACAATATTTAAATTTTTAATTCATTTCGTAATATTTTTTACGATAATAATTTTTTAATGTTACTAAATTATTTTGAACATATTAATCAAGTTAAAACATATATGGAATGAACCTGATTATTAAGAATAATAAATCGATCATGTATGGAAATTTTAATTTTTATTGCCATGTAGTTTTCTATATTTTATATTATTGTAAGATTTATGTATAATAAATTTTTCTAATTATTGATTTTTTTTTTAAATTTTATCGCTATGTAGCTTTTTATATTTTATATTATTGTAAGGTTTATGTGTAATAAATTTCACTTATTATTATTTTTTTTAGTTTTAATTTTGCGTAAAATATATTTATTATGATATATAATAAATATGACATTGTAAAAAATTATTAGTAATTTTTTTAGTAAATATGAACTAAATTGATATATAAATTAAAGTAAGTGGGAAACATGCGGAGTCCACTAAATGAAGATTTGTGAGGTTTATGGTTATTAGAGGTTTGTGATATTGAGAGTAAAAATGAGGTTTAGATGATGTGGAGTATTGGAAATGTAAAAATTAAAGTTTATAAACCTTTACCATAGTTGCTCTAAACCTTTATCAACATATACATTTTATTTATTACTTGAGAATAGACATCATACACATAGAATTGCAAAGTTTGAGCCTTTGAGGTTCGATTTTGGGCACTAGAAATGTAAACGAGTTGAATTGAGTTTGACCTCGGATTTTTTTGAGTCGGGCTTTAAATAATTACATTAAAATTTATATTTTTGAGTTTCAATGAATCGAGCTAAGCCGATATCACGAACATCTTGTTTTGTTTGACCCATGCCTTTCTAAAATGCTTTCAGGATCTACAATTTAGTAAAAAGCCCATGATTACTTGAAAGCCGTATTAATCAGCCCAAACATCTCTGGCCCATTCGTTGGGCGAAAAAGGGTTGCTATATATGGTTTAGTTCATCATCTACCTCATTGACAATCTGTTCTTAGGGTTTCGGAAGGGAGTCTTTCACCAGAGCTTCTGTTTCAACAATGAGGGCCAAGGTGAAGCATCTCGATTCGATCCTTCGTTTAGTTATTGTCGATTGTTATTGCAGTAGCTTGTGCTTAGTCTCTTGCTCTCTGTTTGTTTATTTCCGTGCTGTTTTCATGGGGTTTTGCAGTGGAAGAAGAAGCGTATGAGGAGGTTGAAGAGGAAGCGCAGAAAGATGAGGCAGAGATCCAAGTAATAGGGCTTTTGTTTCGAAGAGTTTTCCATTGTATTGCTTTCTGTTTCATGAACTTCGATTTTAGTTTGTAGTAATGAGTAACGGTTTATTGCTTTTGAGAACTGCATTTGGTGGATCAACTATTTATGAATTGAGCTTTTCCCCCCCAAGAATCTCTTTTTCTTCTATTTATGCTTAATGGTGTTCTGACTTCTGAATGGTGTGTGGTTTGTTTGAGCTATGACTGTGCGCGCATATGATTTTAGCCAATTGGTTTATGGTTTTTGGTGTGAGCATCTGCTTAAATATTTAGTACTTTTTGATAGAATTCGCGTGCTTTTGTGGATTCATCCCGGCCTGATGGCACGGGCAATTGATGTAATGCTTTCTGAATTATGCTGATTTTTGATTGAAAGTACCTGGAATGGGATGCCTGATTGCTCGTGGCATATAATTGTAGATTAGGTTTACAGGCTTGTCAGTGCTGTGTGATTTGGGAGTAATTAACTCGAGTGCTTAGTTATGACTATTGGCTTGGGGTAAATTCTATCCTACCGTGCCCTCACCGGCTTAATGGCCAACACGTGTCTTCTCTTTTGTTTTATTTTTATTTTTTATTTTTTGAAAACAAAGGCACAAATCTTTAACCATGGTTGCCAAAATTTCATTTCCCCCCCTTTCAAGCCCGCCTCTTTCTTCATCCAAAAATTTTAGAGAATTGGAATTCAATTTTTCACCATTGGCATATAAAACATGAGTCTCCCTTGTATTTTTATTTTTTATTCCTCAACTTCTTCTCTCTCTGTTTTTATTTTTTTAACTGATAAAAATTTCATTAAAAAAAATGGACGAACTGTGGGTGGAGGAGACGAGGAATATGGTGGCGGACGAAATTTTGGGAAAAAGAGGTATTGCTTCCAGACAGAGGAGATCAGATTGTTGGCAGCTGAGATCTGGAAAAAAGAGGTCGTCGGATGGTGTCGGTCGGCGGACCTCTTGGGTACGAGAAAAGGACGAACGAATTGAGAAGTAATTGGTCCGCGGAGGTTGAGCTTATTGCTTTTCTTCTTACTCCGTCAGCGGAGGAAGAAGTTTTTTTTATTTTTTTATTTCTGCTGATGGAAGTTGCCTGCGTGAAAATTATAAGCAGAAAGAGAGAATGAGGGCAACGATTTTATAATTCTGGATTTTTTTTTATATGGGCTGGTTAATATTTGTTGGCCCAATTGTTCTTGTTTTTTTGTTAAGGGTTGGTTGATGTATTTTGGGCTGATTTGATTAAATTGTTTTTGTGGCTAGTTAATGTGCTTGTTGGGCTGATTTATATTTTTATTTTATATTTGTTAATGGCTGGTGGTTGGGCTAAGCTTATTTCTTTTTTTTTTTTCTTTTTTGGATTAAATTAGTTGAATGTGCTTGTTGGGCCAACCTTTCGTATATTATTTTTCATAAATAGTGTTGGACTTGTTTTTTGTATTTGAGCTGCTATCATAAATTTTTTAATTTTATTATTGTTGGAATGGTGTTTACTTGTTTCCTATTTTAGGATGATATCATAAAAGTCTGAATTGGTAAAAAAATGAACAAGAAAATCATTTGGTACAAAATAATGTCTTAAGAAATTGCTACAAAAATGAAAAATAAAAAATATGCAAAGTATGTCTTTAAGAAACTACTACATAAATAAAATTAAAAGATATACATGAATAAATAGAAGACATCATTTGGTTCAATGTGACAACTAACAAGAAAACAATGTTTATTTTTTTTTAAAAAAAACAAGGAAATTATGATACAATTAATTGACAAAAAGAAATTTATAAAAATATGCTCAATAAATCTTTTCCATCTAATATTACAAATATATAATTACACTAATAAAGAGAAACAAGTTAATTCTAATTTGAATGTTTGACAACCACCAAAATAAATTCCACAATTGCGAAAATAGTGCTTCAAAATAATCAAACTATAACAAAATAATTACACAACATGCTACTACAAAGATTCAAGTCCAAATCAAATTAGTCCCATACAATTGCAAAATATTCGAAATCTCTACTACAAATAGACACAATCCAATAATTCAAATTACTTAACAAATGTCGCAAAGAGACCCACATTACAAAATACAATTAGACAAAGTCCAATAATTCAAATTACTTAACAAATGTCGCAAATAGACCTAGATTACAAAATATTGCAATGAAACATGCTTCAATCTTCAAATTTAGTTCTGCCTTGTTATGAGATGAGCCCTGTCAATAGAAAAAAAAAAAAAAAAAACATGAATTTGCATCAATTTTCTTTTATCCATGAGAAAACTTAAATACCAATAAGATCAAACTATTCTTAAACTTGAGATGAATGTGGAAATGGATATCCGAATAAATTCAGCAAATACATATTTCCAGTGGCTCTTAATCTCCTCTTCCGGTCTCTTAATCTTGAGTTGTGCTTTACATGAAGTTCTAGTTATTGGCTTTTGATAAATAGGTATTTTTTTACTAGAACTTTTTTCATCTTTTACGCCAGCACATGAACAATCAAAGATGTTCGACTGAATTTCAGTACTACGGGAAAACAACGTTGATCGCCCTTTCTAAAGCTAAATCCTTTAGCATGTGCATATTGACAATAGAACAAATAAGCATCTTCAATACTTTTAACAATTGTACCCACGGCTAATTTACTATCAAGAACAACAACGATACCGTTAGAAGATTGTATCCCAACCTGCTCACCAATCCCCGATTCAAGCAGCTCTAAGTCAGTCAGGCTCTTCAGTTTCAACTTCACATACACTATCTTCTCCAACATTTTCTCCATCCAAATTTTCTGTTGAGAATGAATAGATGCTATCCATTTTTCTGCGAATATAACTAAGAACAAAAAAAAAAATTCAGCTTATATGTCCAAACTTAACAATATTAAAAAGTTAAAAAATAATTAGCAAACTAAAATAAGACTTAATTATAATTGAACAATTAACAAACAATTTGGTCCTGGATATTCACAATGAGATTCTAAACCGTATCAAGTTTAATTTCAAAATCAAGACAAAAAAAGAATCCCACAGGCTTCAAACTAACTAGATTAATTTCATAAATTAATCTTGCAACAAAAGACTTAAAATTCACAAGCTTGTTGGACACAGACATCACAATATATAATCTCTGCAACAAAAAAAATAAAAAATAAAAAATAAAAAATAAAAAATATAATCTCTGCAACAAAATCTATTGAAAAACATTCATACAACTCATGTTAAAAACGAATGAAATGCAACAAGAAAGCACAAAATTGTACCTTTATGGACATCCAGAGATTTGAGCAAAAATTGTTGGACTTATGCGAAGACATGCGAATACACGCGGGCACGGGAGGAGGCGGACGGAGATGACGAGAAACGCCCAGAAGATTCAAGCACGGGCCGGAGACACCCTAAGACAACCGAAGACAGGCGGAGATGGGTCGGAGACGACCAGATACGGGCGTAGATGGGAGTCCGGAAATTTGATATTTGGGGTTAGGGTTCTAATTTGCCGATCTCAGATTTGATAAATCTGACTATGGTTTAAAATATTGTAATTTTGTTCTTTTTTTAATTAAATGTTTTGGTAAGGTGAGTAGGTGATTTAACTATGGTTTATTGGTATGGTTGACAATTGTTAAGCACATTAAACAAAAAGAAAAAATACCAATGGACACGTGTCGACCATTAAACCGGTGAGGGTAGTACCCTCACCGGTAGGATAGAACTTACCCTTGGCTAGAATTAGAAAGATGATACAGATGAGATTGGATACGAAGCTAAATTGAATGATTTCCTTGACTGGACCAGATGCTGCTGCTACTGGGTAATTTTATATTCAGTAATGTTATGTTCCATTAGGTACTTTTATACAGAAAATCTATGGTGCCAATATGGGCACCATATGGTGCCATAATCTCATGATCCAACGCCTAATATCTATTGTGGAATTGATAAGATATATTAGGCGTTGGATCGTGAGATTTATGGCACCATAGAATTTCTGACTTTTATAAGTTATCTTTGTTTCTTGTATATTTAATAGGCATCGGTTGCATTTAATCATATACTTTTATCAGAATCTTTTTGACATCAACAGTCATCTTACAGGCTACTTTAATGGTTATATGGTGTTTTCCAATTACCAATAAATTGTATTTATTATATTTGATTGAGAAGTGACGTTGTAATAAACATTTCTCCTTCCATCTTCTCAAGTGTGTGAATTCTGACTTGTGTTTATGAGTGCTCGAGGGTTGAATAGTTGTGGTTCTTTTGGGTTTTGAGAAAAAAGAAGAAATGAGGAGAGAAGGAAAAGAGATGTATACTTTGGATTGATCTAACCTAGAAATTTTTGGGTATTCCTCTGTTATTTATGGGAACTGTCTTTGTGTTCTGCGTTTGTTGTATGTTTTCGCTTTATCAAATATGCCAATCAGTGCATCATGTGCTTGAAATTTATCATATTGTTATTGATTATGTTAATGGTCGATGAGCATAAAAGCATGCAAAGTTGGTACAAGTTGTGGTTAGAAGAGCTTATTGTGGTGTGAATTGTGATTGATTGCTTGGGTTTAGTTCAAGGAGTTTCTTGAGTGGTAATTTTGCTAATGTATGCCGAATGTTGAAAAATTGTGTGCCTCATAAGAATATTGCAACTGATATGGGGTTTGATTCATGTTATGTACCTCGAAATGCTTCTACTTGTGACTAATAAAACTCTCCACAGACTACTCGTAGAAAAACTCTCCGCAAACTATACCAATTTGCACTTTATCAACATATCATTTACTCTTCTGTATGTTTACTGATTTTTTTTTTTTAAATTTACAAAAATTCAATTGAAAAATCAAAACAAAAATAAATTACAAATCAACAACCAATCATGAACTTAAAAACTAACAACAAAATAAATCGCAAATCAATCATTAATTAATTATAAAAGTTAGTATATTGTAATTAATAGAAATCAATAACAAAAAAGAATTGCAAATTAGTCATTCGGGAACTATAAAAGTTAGTATATTGTAATTAAAAAGTAAAAACTTCGTAAATGCAAAAATAAAATGAAAGTTGAAAGAAGACTAATTTTTTTTTCATATAAAAACTTGAGCCTAAATAACGCACAATAAATTTTGTTTGATAGAATGAATTTTCTGAAAACGAGTTTGTCTCAAATGTTTTCTACGACGATTTCAAAGATTTGTCAACTAACTTATCAACTAATATTACAAATAATTTTTATATCATAGTATAGCTTAGCAATTCTAATAGGTATCAAATTCGAATTAATCCAACTCCCAAGTCTTAACCAGCCCAAACTCTCAGGCCCATGCGTTATGCTTAAAAGGGCTACAATATATAATTCAGAACAAGTTCCTAGGGTTTTTTCCATCGCTCCAAATTTCCACCTTTAATAGTTTTTAGGGTTCCACAAGAAGGGACATTCTTTCATCAGAGATTCTGTTTCACCCATGAGGGCCAAGGTAAAGTGTCTCAATTCGATCCCACTTAATTATCATCGATTATTGTTGCTTTTGCCTTGCGCCTAATCTCTTTCTCTCTCTGTTTGTTTATTTTTCTGCTGTTTTCATGGGGTTTTGCAGTGGAAGAAGAAGCGTATGAGGAGGTTGAAGAGGAAGCGCAGAAAGATGAGGCAGAGATCCAAGTAATAGGGCTTTTATTTCCCATGTAATGCTTTCTGATTTGTGAACTCTCATTATGTAGTAGCGATTTTCAGAACTACATTTCATGTATCAACTATTTATCAGCTGAGCTTATTATTATTATTCAGAATCAGTTTTTTTTCCTGTTATGGTGTGTTTTTTGGTTGAAAATATGATGATGTGTTGGTATGTTGTGTTTTCTTTGTTAATTGTTGACTGAATTTCTCTGTGTTCATGTGGAATGTGAGAAGTAAGTAGCCTTGCATTTGTAGATCCATTTGTGGAATGTGCTGGGAAATAAATGCATCTGAATCTTGATGATGTTTGATAGAAAGCTTTTGGAAATGGTGGTGGCTTACAAATTGTAGCCTTTTGTGTGTGCTTATTAATCTGAGCGCTGGATTTTATTCTTGGGTTAGAATTTAGAATAATGGCAGGGATTAGATCAGATTCATCTTAGCTGATTGTAATTGTTAAATCATTTGCAATCACAATTGGTGTGTTACAACTTACAAGCTGGTGTACTTATTATCTACTCAGCTGTAAATAAGAATGATCTTCAAGGGATTCACATAAGTTGTTTGGGTAACTTTGTAACAAGTCTGCGTGAGCTAAATTGACTGGGGATAAGCATCTGTCTATCAAGCAATTTCCTATTCTGTGATCTTATGATTCAGATTTTGGCATTCAAACAGATTATAGGAAAAAATGTGGTCCTCGTTTTGGTGTGCCAAATGTGGTCTTTGGCTGTTTGATCCTTGATCCTGCTTGATGTTTGTTGCACATTGGATTTTGGGTCTGCTTGTTTGAGAATAAGAATCCTTTATTTGGATTTTAATGCAGATTACCTGCTAGTTCGGGAATAAATTCCTATATGGTGAATTTCACCTTTCCTGTTTTTGTTTGCTTGTGATTGGATGAACAACTCTGATAGGGTTGAATAAAACTCTTGTATGAGATTGTACAAAAGATATAATCCTATCAGAAGTTCAGAATCAATAGTGTCATCTTACCAAAGCTTGAGGAGTGTTAATTGTCTTTGTAAGCAAGTAGCTTGAGGAGTGGTAATTGTCTTTGTAAGCAAGTTAGTATTTTCACAAGGAAATTTTTGTACAGCCCAAAGAATATTTAAAACTGCATCCCTTATTTATGGAAAAATAAGGTGGGAGAATAAGAATATTTGACGAGGCTAGTCAGTGTTTGCGATTAATGGTTTGAGATAAAGTGTAACATGTTAATCAAACATCGGACGGTTCTTGTTAACTTTCGTGAATTTTGTTCTAGAAAGCCAACTTGTTATTTACTATTGGCGCATAACCTACCCAAAAGGGCACGCAAACAGTTGTTTTCATGTCATTTTAGGATGATAATGAGAGGGGTTTACTATTGTGTCTTCTTCCTTCTCTTAGCCGTTGTCAACGACTTTTGATGAGAGAGGAATAGAAAAATAAGCCAACTCAACTCACCACTCTACCCTTCTTCTACATATATAAGGTTTGTTTGGTTTTAGCTGACAGCGGATATGAGTTGTATTAATGAGTTGCCTAGTTGATTGTATAATTCAGTCAGTTTGGTAAATAACAGGTTTGTATAGCTAGTTTTAAAATTTTACTTATTCATTTATTATACATATCATCTCTTCTCAAAATATCTATATATTGAGTTTTTTCAAAATTAGCGTTTTAGATTAAAAAATTAATCAAATAAACTTTTATCCAAATAACCTAGTTAGCAGATTTGACGAGTCAAATATCTAATTTTAAATTAATCTGTTAACAACCATCAACCATAGACCAATAATTA
>BKCP01005406.1:98561-131251 GCA_008636005.1 Striga asiatica | reverse complement strand
CAAACATTCATATTTTCCGAAAATCACGAAAATCGGCTTCATCCGTAGTCCCAGCACCGTAAAGATGGAGTCTTGATGGATTATATTCCGAAAACACCCTCACCCAACATGTTTATAGCTCCTCCTCACAGCGCAGCTCAATGAGAATCCAACTCTTCTTTTCATGTCTTCTCTTGATACCTTTGCTCCATAGCCTACGCCTCGTTCGGGTCTCCGCACAATGTCTAGACGGCCAGCTGTCACTTTTGGTGCAGCTGAATAATAGCCTCGAATATAATCCTCTGTTCTCTACAAAGTTAATCACCTGGAGCCAATCCTTTGACTGCTGCAGCTGGGATGGGATAGTTTGTGACGAGCTGGGCCACGTCATCAGTTTGGACCTCGAAAACGAAAACATATCCGGCGGGCTCGATAACTCGACCGCCCTTTTCGAGCTTCGTTACCTAAAGAAGCTGAATTTAGCTTCCAACAGTTTGGTAGGTTGGAATATCCCGAAAGGGCTTCAAAATCTCACGGATTTGGTGTACCTGAATCTGTCCAACTCCGGTTTTGGCGGGCAGGTGCCAATCGAGCTTTCGAAACTGACGAATTTGATCGTTCTCGATCTTTCCAGCTTGTTTGTCATTTCCGAGCCTCTGAGACTCGAAAGCCCGGACTTGAGGACGCTCGTTCGGAATCTCACGGGGCTTAAAGAGCTCTATCTCGATGCAGTCAATATTTCGACTCAGAAGAACGACTGGGGCCGAGCTCTTTCGTCTTCTCTCCCGAACCTAACGACCTTGAGCCTGCGGAGTTGTGACCTATCGGGCCCACTCGATAGTGACGTTTTGAGGATGAGCTGGCTCTCGGTTATCCAGCTGGACAACAACAATCTGTCGACATCGGTGCCTGAATTTCTTGCGAGCTTCTCGAATTTGACGGTTTTGACGCTCAGCGGCTGCTCGTTAACCGGTTCCTTGCCGGAAGTTATTTTTCAGGTACCCACTCTACAAGTTTTGGATTTGTCCAACAATAATATGCTCGGTGGTACGATTCGACAGTTGGGACAAGGTAGTTTGTTAAGGACATTGGTTCTTACCAACACTAATTTGTCCGGTTCATTACCGGATAGCGTTGCGAATCTCAAAATGCTGTCCAAGATAGACGTTGCCAACTGCAAGTTTACCGGGAATATTCCGCCGGAAATGGCCAACTTGACGGAACTCGTTTACCTCGATTTCTCGAACAATGAGTTCACTGGTTTAATCCCGCCTTTTCGGAATTCCAAGAATCTTAGCTACGTTGACCTCAGCCGAAACCTTCTGACGGGCACGTTGTCCCACGCGCATTTCGAGGGACTTTCGAGTCTTGTGTATGTCGACTTAGGGTACAACTTACTCAACGGAAGCATCCCGAGTTCTCTCTTTAGCCTCCCTTTCTTGCAAAAACTTCAGCTTTCGAACAACAAATTCGGCGGCCGAGTAGATGAGTTTTCGACTTCAAATGCTACAAACTTGGATACTTTGGATTTAAGCAATAACGAGCTCACGAGCCCTATTCCAATGTCTCTCTTTGAACTCACACGACTTAGCGTGCTCTCGCTCGATTTCAACTTGTTCAACGGGACCATAAAGCTCGAAAATTTTCAAAGGCTCGGCAATCTTACAAGACTCGAGCTCGGTCACAACAACTTGACAGTAGATGCAAGCATTGGCAGTTGGGATCTCACGACGAGTTTGCCCCAGCTAAGCAGACTAAATCTTGCTTCGTGCAGTTTGTCGAGCTTCCCGGGCTTGATCAACCAATCCAAAATCACGTTTTTGGACCTCTCGAATAATTTCATCGAGGGGGAAATCCCTAGTTGGATTTGGAATGTGGGAAATGGAAGACTTTCCCATTTAAATCTTTCAAACAATCTTTTGCTCGATTTTCAAAGGCCGTTCTATATCTCCGGTTCTATAAGCGTGCTCGACTTGAGCTCGAACGAGCTCAGAGGCGAGCTCCCAATGCCACCACAATCGGCTTCCTACGTAGATTACTCAAACAACAGTTTTACAGGGACAATCCCACCCGATATAGGCAACTTCAGTTTATTCGCCATATTTTTATCTGTCGCAAATAATAACCTCACCGGACAAATCCCCGAGTCCCTTTGTCATTTGGCTTACCTTCAAGTTCTCGATTTATCCGGAAATCACTTGGACGGTAATATACCTTCGTGTTTGATAGAAAACCGAACTACTTCTCTCGGAGTGTTGAATTTGAGCAGAAACCGTATAAACGGGTTCATCCCCGACAAATTTTCAGTCGGCTGCAGTCTGAAAACTCTGGACATGAGCAGTAATAGCTTGGAGGGGAAGATTCCACGATCCTTGTCCAACTGCGCGTATTTAGAAGTTATAAACTTTGGAAACAATAGAATCGAAGATAGATTCCCTTGCATGCTGAAAAACTCTTCGAGCCTGCGTGTGCTCGTTTTGAGACATAATAAATTTTACGGGGACTTGAGATGTCCCGCGATAAACGGGAGCTGGCCGAATCTTCAGATTATCGACATTGCCTTTAATAAATTCTCCGGCGAGTTATATCCCAAATGCATCGCCAGCTGGAAAGGAATGACGCTCGAGAGCGGTACGGATTCGAATCAGTCGAACGAGAATGATCACCTACGGTTCGTTTTTCTCAAAATGAATCGATTTTATTACCAAGATACAGTCACGGTCACGATAAAAGGACTCGAGCTTGAGCTCGTCAAGATTTTGAAAGTTTTCACGGCCATCGATTTCTCGTGCAACAATTTCAGTGGGGAAATACCGAAGACGATCGGCGATCTGACTTCTCTTTACGTTCTCAACTTATCACACAATTCGCTTACTGGGAATATTCCGAGCTCGGTTGGGAATCTGAGTCAGCTAGGGTCGTTGGACCTCTCGGTCAACAGACTAACGGGGGAAATACCGAACGAGCTCGCGGGACTTAATTTTCTCTCGTTTGTGAACCTTTCGTACAACATGCTCGTGGGTCGAATCCCGAAAGGTCCCCAATTACAGACGTTTTCGGCTGAGAATTTTGTGGGAAATGCAGGGCTTTGCGGGTTACCTCTGAAAACGAGTTGTGGTTTAGTAAACGACACAGAGGAAAACAGAGGGCTGGGATTAAACAAGCATGGGTTCGACTGGCAGTTTATATTTACGGGCCTTGGGTTTGGGGTGGGTGCGTCGTTGGTTGTGGCCCCGCTCGTTTTCTGTAAGGTTTGGCGGGAAAAGTGCGAAGGGAAACTGGATCGGTTCTTGAAGGCGGTTTTTCCAGGGTACGGAGTGAGTTACGTTAGGTGTGACAGTAAAGTTGAGAACATTGAAGAGCGAACGAGTGATGATGATGATGATGATGATGACGATGATAAGGAAGAGGAAAATGATGAGGACAATGATGAATTCGGAGGAAAGTACTGCGTTTTCTGCACGAAAATGGACGTTCGGTTGAAACAAGCGGTGCATAATCCAAAGTGTACATGCCATTGTGCACCACCTATATTCTCTTCTTCTCCTCAAACTCAAGCTACATCATCATCATCTTCTTCTTTGTTGGTGATCTATTTTGACAACTGTTGAAATCTCTCTACTCTTTTTTTTTTTTCTTTTCTTCATTCTTTATGATACATATTTATAGATGTTTTTGAAATAATGTTTTTGAAATGCTTGTGTAAGTTGAGATTGATTATTTGGAATGTGTTCACAAATGTTGAGCTGGAGCTCGAGTCTTAATAGCTAAACACGAGTTTTAATTAGCCAAACTCTAGACAATTATATAAAGAAAAAACATCTTTTCGAGCCAGAGCTCGATTATACGAGTTTTAAACGAGCTCGAGCTTGACCTTAACGAGCCGGGCTCACTAACAAACTCGTTTTGATTGGCATTATTTTAGAGTTTGGAGAAGACCAATGACGAATGAGCAAACTAATTGTAGCACATTGAGCCAAAAGATAGATGCTGTTGAGCTGTCATTGAAACAGAAAGAAACAATAAACAAAATGCACAGAATAAATTCATATGAATGCTACAAGTTTTGACTTTTGAAGAACATAGGCAAAATTACATAAATTTAGGGGTGGCCAAGTCAAAGATTGTACCTTTCAAGAGAATAATAATTTGATAGCCTCTGATCATATGCATATATTTTTAGCTATATATGTATTTGTGATAGTTTAAATAAATAATTTCACTAAGAACAATGTCTATATTAATGGTATGTACAGTTTCAGATCATTATGTGCTATTGGGCTTTATTTTTCCTTATATTTGTTTCTTTTTAATACAAAAATACAAAATGTGAAAAAAAAAAAACTTTATAAAATTGGTGTACAATTAATTCTGCTGACTGTTGGTGTTAACTATTCAACCAAATAATCAATGGATACAAAATTAAATAAATATAAAAGATACAGAATATAACAAAAATACAATAAAGTTTCCGCATATCTTTCTTAAAAATAAATAGCAAAGATTATGATAAAATGGTCCCAGCGGGGCTCGAACCCGCGACCTTCGGCTCATAAGACCAACGCTCTAACCGACTGAGCTACGGGACCATTGACAAGCATTAGAATCAGAACTAACAAATATCGGTTTCTTTCGCCGTGGTTATTAGTCAACTCAATTAAAACATCCGGTTTCAAAAGTCAACGGAACACCTTCTGTTAAAGTTAGCATCCTGCAAAAATTTTAGTGAATTTATCAAGAAAGTTTGCTAATGAAGACGTTGAATCCAAGCCCAGGTAACTGTAGGAGAAATGGAGTAATCGGGCTGGGCCTGTTGCCCGATCAAGGCCCGAGTACTATCAACATCAAGCTCTCTCACGGGCTTAACCACTATGAAGTATTCGTGCCATTTAGCTCTAGTTTTGGTACTTTCTCTTTTTATCACCAACATATCAGTTGATTTATTCGTTTGATCTGTTTTGGCTTATGTTATCAGCCAAACTGTAGTTTGAGTTCTTGTTCGTTACTCTCGTGATCGAATTTTTTCGTGATTTTTCATTGGTCTCTGTTAGGACTATCAATCATCACGAGGGAGCTACATCATTTCTTGCTTTGACTAATCGTTAGGCTGGTTCACCCGTCACACTTTTTTTCAAAACAAAAATGCATACTTATAGCATGAAATGTCGTGTTTTGTCATATTGTTTTTATATAGTATAACATTTCAGCTTGAAGTATTGCATATTTGTTGAAAAAGTAGCTGCTACCCATCTATTTTCTTGAGTGTTGAATTTAAAGATCAAACTTTTTTGTGAGCTCAGAGATGCCCGATTACGTAGCAGGTTATCTCAAGTCCTTTGTTTGTCGACAAATTGGTTTGAGGCCCGAGAGGCACAAACTCTTGTTCAGAGGTAGTGAGAAAGAAGACGATGAGGATCTCCTGACTGCAGGTCTAACGGACTATTGTGAGGTGTTACTCGTGGAGGCTGAGGCATTTGAGAAAGCAAGCCATGAAGAAGTTGAGTCGAAAGGGGAAGAAGCTGTTTCTCAAGTTAGGAAAGAGGTCGACAAGCTCGACCAACAGGTTGATCTAATTTCGTATCTCATTCTTTTTCTTCTCGNTTTCGGTTATGTGGAAAATATTATGACTTCTTGGTTTATTATTTGATATCAGGTGTCATCTTTGCAAGCTCTTGTGAACCGTGGAATTAAGGTTGACGATAAGGAAATCATTTATTTGACCGAAATGCTAATGAGGCAATTGCTTATATTGGATGGCATTGAAGCTGAAGGAGAAGGGAGAGTCAAGAGAAAGATGGAGGTTAGTGTTCAATTGCGTATAGAAATTGAAATTCGAGCTTCTTTTCCGAGTAGATCAACCATTCTTGTTCTCTGGAAAGATAAGAAAGAACATTTATCTGTCTTTGACATCAGACTCATTGTTGCTTAAATTGCAGTACCATTTATTTATATATTATATATTTTTTGAACTTGACTTTACTTAGGTTCGTCGAGTCCAGAGCATCGTGGAGATACTGGATGCCTATAAGTTGAGAAATTTCAAACTTATTTAGCAGCATGCACAGATTCTCTGTAGACGCTCTGCAGTGTTAGATTCTTTCTCCTTTTTCGTCTTCTTCGATTAAATAGCTTCTTGCTTGGAACATTGTGGGTAATTAATTATATGCTTGGATTGTAGATTTTTTGTGAATCTTTTCATTTGTTTGGAACATAGTGGCTAATTATATGTTTGGATTGTAGCTTTTTTGTTAATCTTTTCATCTAGTAATTGCTTCTTCACGATCGTGATTAGAAAACAGAAAAAGAAGAGTACACAGACAGCTTTTACTGCAAACTAAGCATAATACAAGAATAAGGATACAAGAACTACACTTGTTTAAGTGGTAACAAACAAATCACACCAAAACAGCAGCTCACAAATCTATAGTGACCCCACGAGCCCCAGTGAAAATCCCGGGCGGTCGAGCCATCTCGTCAGCGGGGTTATGCCAGCCGTGCTTAGCCGCGTCAAACTTTTCACCGTCTCCCCACAATGCATACGCCTCCTCCCCGTGTACTGCATCGTCTCCGATCATCAGCTGATCCTCCGGCATTCTCAGCGGCATAAGTAGCCGGATTACGAGCAGAATCACGCTTGTTGCCACAAAGTTCCACCCGATGATGAAAAGTGCCGCCACAAGCTGCTTCACGAAGAGGATGCCTCCGCCATAAAAGGCGCCTCTCGTGTTTGTGACGGGAAGAAGCATACTGCAAAGGGTCGGGTGGGCAAATAGGCCGGTCAGGAGGCCGCCGAGGATTCCGGCAACCGCATGCGTATAGAACACGGCCAGCGTGTCATCGACCTATAGCATAAAAGGGCAAAATAGGTAGAATTGTATATTCCAAGATCATACATGAATTGGATGTTTAGTTTGCATATATCAAAATTAGTGTAAATAAATAGAGGTGCTCAGAAGTCCCTTTGATAAAATTGGAACGATACAGAGAAGAGGAGCATGACTCATACGCACGCATAAACAAAGGTGCTANGGAAATCACTAATTACGTAATGATAGGCACCTCACACAAGAATTTGTATCTTTCTTCATATTTTCTTCATCAATCGTATTTAGGTCATTTTCAAAAAAAGATTATTTCCAAAAGTTTGAATGGTAACTAGGAGGAGAATCAAGCAATTCAACAATAATGAAAAATGTTTAGAATTGAAGTGTAGACAAGTGGACTTGATGAGCAATATTTCTCATGAGAAAGTCCAAGCTCATCTATCACCATATCATGATATAATCAACAAACATAAGTGTACAATTAATGATAAATATGAATGAGTGCAATTGGAATAGTGAAAAGAACATTTAAAACTAAAAATACCTTCTGTAACAAAGTTGACTTTTTGTGAAGAATCATCATCGAGTACCATGGAATGCTCCCAGAAAGCACGCCGTATACTATAGCAGCCCACGATTGCACCACACCTATTGGTCAAACATTCACTTTCAATTAAATCCAATTTCAAAACCGGTAATGCTCATGGTACACTGTCTAATGATCATATTTTTCTTTTTTCAACAGAATAACATAATTTTGTACTTAAATATCACACTTTATATACTTATATAACAAAATCACGACATTTCATAAATAATTTATATTTTTATTAAAAAAATATGATTGTTTAATCATTACGCATTTTATGGTTGTGACTTCAAAACCAACCTTTCGAACCAATTTTGAATTTTGACTGGTTAGGTCAGTTGGCAACAACTAGTGCTGTTAAATTAAACGAGTCTGACTCGGCTCGGCTCGTTAAAACTCGAGTTCGGCCGTTGGGCTCATTTTAAAGCTCGTCTGGTTAACGAGCCAAGCTTGACTCGACTCTACTCGATAAAGCTTGAAAATAGAATTAATTTTTTATAGTTCGCCTCGTTAAGGCTCGAACTCGACTCATTATTAGTGATAAACAAGCCGAGCTCGAACTCAAGCTCGATTTCAGGCTCGTTAAGGGCTCGAGCTCGAGCTCGGGTCGTTTACAGGCCTAGCAACAACTTATGTATACTTGGAAAAAGGCTCGTTTTATCGACTAACCGTACCTGCACCAGGTGTGATGCAAGCGAGTCCGGTTATCATCCCTTGGACAGCCCCTATAACCGAGGGCTTCCCAAAGTAGAAAACATCGAGCGATGTCCAAACGAGAAGGCTTGTTGCTGCCGATATGTTTGTGTTTAGGATAGCTATGGAAGAAACTATGTTTGCAGCATAAGGTGCCCCGCCATTGAAGCCCGACCACCCCATCCACAGCAGCCCGGCCCCGGCAAGCATCAGCAGTATATTGTTTGGAACATATCTTTCCCGATCCGCTTTCAACCTCGGCCCAACCTGTAGCGAATTAACAGAATTTAATGAGTAAATTTTGAGGAAAACTACTTAGAAAGGATTAGAGAAATTAAAGAAAACAAAATAATTTATAATAATGTTGCAAGTACTTGTTTCCAGCTTCACTTGAGCATATAAGAAATTATGTAATGTCAAGATTTTCAAAGAACATTGGATTCAAATTAAACTAAAGAACACATTTTGCAGCTAACTAAAGGTCAAACTAAAGGGATGCTAGTAAGTTGTAAAAACGACTAAAAGAAAAAAGACTAAGCTCAATGGAAGTTCGATCTAGGGTTGTAAACAAGCTGATCCGAACTCAAGCTCATGGTAGTCAAACTTGAGCTCGAGCATTTAATGAGCCGAGTTGGGCTCAGCTCATTAACAAAACGAGTCAGCTTGATCTTGACTCGTTTATCACCAAAAGAGTTGCGCTCAAGTCTTAATATGCTGAATGATAAAAAGATATATATTATTAATTCTGTACTTTAACGAGCTGAGCTCGATTCGTTATCCTAATCAGCTCGTTTATTAAATGAACAAACGAGCCAGGCCGAGCTCATAAGCGGCTCATTTCAATTAATAACTATATTAATCCTATTAACGGGCGTGTGTGTTGGTGTCACAGAAAAAAATACAGGCCATACCGCCATAGGAATGAATTTTCCGGTCAAGGGTAATTTCGTCAAGAAAGTAAGTGAAAAGGAAAAAATATAGTAATAAAAAAAACATAGTACCCAATAGGCAGCCGTGAAACCAGAAATCCCCGACGAGAGGTGAATGACGTAGCCGCCGGAATAATCGATGACACCCCAGTGGTACAAAAACCCGCCGCCCCATAAGCTGTACGCGCCGACCGTGTAGCAGAAGATCAGCCACAGCGGCACAAACGCCATCCACGCCTTGATGTTCATCCTCCCCAGCACCGACCCAGCCAGCAGGATTGTCGTGATCGCCGCGAACGTGTACTGGAAATACACCAGCGTCGCCATCGGGAAGTACGGCCGGTTCATCCTCGTCTCCACCGTCCCGTTCGAGTAGTAGTGCGTGCTCTCCGGCACGGCGGCGCGCCTCGTCAGGTACCTGCGCGGGTCCAATTTCTTAATTAGGTTTCAAATTTCGAGAAATTGACGATTTACTGATGTTTTTGCAGTACTTTTGCTCGAGGGCAAGAGCGCCTTCGCCCCAGAAGGGGAGGAGCTCATCGCCGAAGGCGATGCGGTAGCCGACGAGGACCCAGCAGATGAGGACGGCGGCGAAGGCGTAGAGCGCCATGAAGGCGGAGTTGACGGCCCACTTCTTCTTGACGATGCTGGCGTAGAGGATGACGAGGCCCGGCATGGACTGGAGGCCGACGAGCGTCGCCGCCGTCATCTGCCACGCGTTGTCGCCCTTGTTCAGCCAGTCGGGGACCGCTGGCAGGCGCTCCTGGTAGGCCCCGGAAGTTGAACTCGGCATGTCGTTTTCCCTTTTTCCTTATCCGATGAGCTCCAGGTGTTGGAATTTTGTGAATTTTGATGTAAATCGCTTTCTGAAGAATGAAACGCAAGTGTTTGATAGAAGGCTTGAGTGGGAAAAAAGGTCGTAATTCACGGCGGATCCGAAAGTCGTCGCTGGTCAAATCTGTGGAGTCTACGCGCGGCCGCGTGTGGTGGGTAGGGAGTGGGATGGAAGGTTCATGTGAAAATGATATGTTTATTTTCTCTTTTTTCTTTATGTCTGTGCGTAATTATATTATATTATGTTTATAACATTNTACTTTTGGCAGTGAATTGGGTCCATTGCTATTGGTTTTATTAAGGGTGGTTAGCTCGAGCTCGGATCCCTTAACTTATTGAGTTCAACTGGGCTTGTTGAACAAACGAGTCAAAAATTGAGCCCGAATTTGATTCGTTTATCAATATTAACGAGACGAGTTCGAGTCGATCTCAAATTTTAACGAATCGAATAATAGAAAATTACATAAAAAAATCTCTTTTCCGCGTCTTAACTTGTTGAGCAGAGCACGACTTGTTAACGGAACAAGTTTTAATAGAGTTCGAGCTCGACTCTTAAGGGATTGAGCTGAGCTTACGAACAACTCGTTTCTTTAACAGCTATCCATTTTATATTATTTAACTTTGGCATAATTTTGTTTGTTGATTAGTGATGACTTGTATAAGCTATTTTAATAATTGATTGTATTATATGTTTTGACTAATGGATTTGGTAAATAATTAATAGTGGATAACAGAGTTCTAATTAAAAATTACTAATAAAGATAGTAAATAATATTTTTGTTAGATTTATTTGTTTATAAGTTTAAACATTACTAAATAGTTAACTAATATATTTATTATAATTTAAATATTTATGATTGATAATAAATATAATTACTAGTAAAAGTATATACTACTATATTATGTATATAAAATTCAATCTTTCTCTTCATAAAAAACTTTTATTTGGAGATTTTTCAAAGTTAGTTTTTGAAACAAAATATATATATATATATATATATATATATATATATATTTAAAAGTTTTCAGTAAATATGTAGAAGAGAGGATATGACTAGTTGAGCCTGTTAAAAATATCACCACCGACATTAGTAATGTTCTAGAAAAGTGGAGAAACTAAGTTTACATATTAATTAATTACATCTAGCCTAAGCACTGTACTAACCGACATACTAGAATGCTCCAAAGACAAGTATAAATATATGTATAGCTAATGACTTGTGTGAGTGTGCTGTGAGTGATCAAAATAAAAAAGTGAGTAGCAAGTGTTGTGCGTAGCAAGTGAATTGAGAGAGTGAAATTTTTTGAGTGCTATTGTGAGGTGTGAGTGTTATATGTGTAAATTACATTTTTTGTAAAATATAAAAAATTATTTTGATTACTATTCTTGTGAGTCTAGTTTCAACACGTGGTATGAAGACGGCAGCCCACGTAATAAATCGGCTACCACAAGCAAAGCTGGGATTCATGTCACCATTCGAAAAGCTATGGAAAATCAAACCAACTGTTAGCCACTTCAGAGTCTTCGGGTGTGTCTGTTACGTGTTCGTACCAAGTCACTTACGGAGCAAATTTGACAAGAAGGCAATCAGATGCATATTCTTGGGATATGACAGCCAAAGAAAAGGGTGGAGATGCTGCGATCCATCAACCGGTCGGTGTTACACATCACGCAACGTGATATTTGATGAAGCATCCTCTTGGTGGACACCGCAGAAGTTGGAGCTACCAGATTCAAAAGAAATCGAGGATAAGCTCCAGAAATGGGTGAAGCTTCCAGAAGCAACCCAAAGAATGGAAGAATCAGACGAGGAAGGGGAGTCGCCAAGAACTCAATGTCCGTGGCAGACCGGTGTACATGAAGTAACTCCAGAAGTGATGAGGCCAACTCAACTCGAGGAGATTGAGCCACCAGGAGAGGAAGCAGGTGAAGTACCGGCAAGTCCACAACAACTACGGAGATCTTTAAGGCAAAAGAGGCCAAATCCCAGGTACGCCAATATAGCCTTAGAAGAAGATACAAGTATAAAGGAGCCACAAATATTTGAAGAAGCAATTAAACACACAGAATGGACAAAAGCAATGAATGAGGAGATTATGGCTCTAAGGCAGAATGAAACATGGGACTTAGTACCCAAACCGGATGGAGTTAAACCCATATCTTGTAAATGGGTTTATAAAATAAAAAGGCGGCCGGACGGATCAATAGAAAGATATAAAGCTCGACTAGTTGCACGAGGGTTCTCACAACAGTACGGGCTAGACTATGACGAGACATTTAGTCCAGTGGCGAAAATCACAACAGTTCGAGGATTGATTGCACTGGCAACAAGTAAGTCCTGGAAGTTATGGCAGATGGACGTGAAGAATGCATTTCTACATGGAGAGCTCGACAGAGAAATATACATGGTCCAACCTGCGGGGTTCGAGGACAAGGAGAATCCAGGCTACGTGTGCAAACTAAAGAAGGCCCTATACGGGTTAAAGCAGGCGCCACGAGCATGGTACGGTAAGATCGCTGAATTCTTAATTCAGTGTGGATACTCTGTTACACCAGCAGACTCGAACCTCTTCGTCAAGAAACGAGAAAGAAAACTAGCAATAGTGCTAGTATATGTGGATGATATCATCATTACTGGAGACGATGAAGAAGAAATCCGACAAACTAGGAGGAATTTATTGGTGAGATTCCAAATGAAAGAACTTGGAGAACTTAAGCATTTTTTGGGGCTTGAGCTAAAAGAAAAAGGCAACGGTCTTTTATTGTGTCAGTCAAAATATGCTAAAGATCTATTGAGGAAATTTGGCATGATTGACTGCAAGCCTTTATCGACTCCAATTGAAGCAAACGCCAAGATATGTGCTCAAGATGGCAAAGACTTGGAGGATGCAACTATGTACAGGCAGCTAGTCGGAAGTCTAATTTACCTAACCTTAACACGGCCAGACATTTCATATGCAGTGGGGATCGCAAGCCGATTCATGGAAAAACCAAAGAAGCCACACCTCGAGTTAGTCCGACGCATACTAAGGTATGTAAAAGGATCAATTGATTATGGACTTTTCTATCAAAAGAATAAAGATTTCAAAATTGATGGGTACTGCGACGCGGACTATGTTGGATGTCGTGATACGAGAAGGTCCACTACTGGGTATGTGTTCAAGTTTGGAGCGGCCGCAATATCATGGTATAGCAAGAGACAACCGACAGTGTCCCTATCAACAGCAGAGGCCGAGTACCGAGCAGCAGCAATGGCAGCCCAAGAAAGCACATGGCTTATGCAACTATTAAAGGATCTACATCAGCCATTTAGCTACGCGGTACAACTATACTGTGATAATCAATCCGCTATACGCATAGCAGAAAATCCCGTATGCCACGCGAGAACAAAACATGTCGAAGTTCACTATCACTTCGTTAGAGAAAAAGTGCTCAAAGGGGAGATAGAAATGAAGCACGTTGGTACGGAAGACCAAGTAGCCGACGTGTTTACCAAAGGGCTCAATTTTTCAAAATTCGAAGAGTTCCGAATACGTCTTGGAATAGTTCGAGAAGAAGACTTAACTCGAGAGAAAGTCGGTGTTGAGGGGGAGTGTTAAAAATATCACCACCGACATTAGGAATGTTCTAGGAAAGTGGAGAAACTAAGTTTACATATTAATTAATTACATCTAGCCTAAGCACTGTACTAACCGACATACTAGAATGCTCCAAAGACAAGTATAAATATATGTATAGCTAATGACTTGTGTGAGTGTGCTGTGAGTGATCAAAATAAAAAAGTGAGTAGCAAGTGTTGTGCGTAGCAAGTGAATTGAGAGAGTGAAATTTTTTGAGTGCTATTGTGAGGTGTGAGTGTTATATGTGTAAATTACATTTTTTGTAAAATATAAAAAATTATTTTGATTACTATTCTTGTGAGTCTAGTTTCAACAGAGCCTTCTTCAATTCAAACCTCTAATTATAGCAACAATAATCCCCTATTTCTCCTTGAGAATTGATAAATTTTGAGTAATTGTAGGAGAAAAATGGAGGGGCATTTATGTTATTTTCATAGGAAACTCAAGTGGCCAATGGCCATTGATTGGTTAGCTGATCCCTCAAATGAAAATAGAATCTGAGTCTTATATTCAGGTGGCGAGCATAAAACCATGTTTGGCCCAGCTAATCCAAACAAAGTAAACGCAGCCACCAATAATCAGAATAAAAAATAGATATATAATTTCAGAAAATTCTCAAACTATTTATACAAAATAAATACCATTATATGCTTCCCAGTCCTCTTGGAATTCTCTTCTTAGTGCAAAAGGGTAAGTGGTATAAGCTGAAGTAGTTAGTAATCATGAGGTGAAACAATAAGTGGTAGAACAAAAAATATTTAATAATCATATAATTATGTACATGAAAATATCTCATTCATTGTATTTCGCTGAAAACCTAACAGATACCTGATAATATTTCGCTGAAAACCTAACAGATAAAGAACCAAGTGAAATTGTGACTTACAGCAAATAGTTTATAACTGAGTCACTGACTGAGAAACTAAAAGATAATGTTAGATAAATATAGCTGGAAAATTAGGAGTGGGCGCGGTCTGAGTCGGTATGAGATTTGACCTGTCCCGTCTTTTGTGAACCGATTTGGGATGAGACACCGTCCCAAATGGATCGGTATGATTCGGGACTTAGACAAAACGGAACAAAAAAATAAACTCAACCAGAGAGTACTCATTTCACTAAAACAAACAATCAACATTCTGATTCCATTAAATAAGCAACTTATTTAGTTAAGTTACTAGTACAATACTCGTGTCCTACACGGGTACTTAAATATGTAAAATAAAAATTAAAATAATTTACATTTTTACATGATAGATATACATCAATAATAACTAACTAACAAAATGATAATTAATTCCAATGGTTCCCCTTTTTTTACACTAAATTTGTCAAAAAAACATATTTTTAATTATATTTTTAAAATTATATATGTATAAAACCGATATTATTTGCAACTCCATATATTTGATTTTTTTTTAAATAAAACAAGTTTTATTGTATTGTGATTATATTTCATATTTATAGAGCCAGTGTCTCACGTCTATTAATTTTTCAAGTATTTTGAATTCATATAATTTATAAGTTAGAATTTACGTAGAAATGTATTATTCTCTTACCTTAAGAAATACAAATTATTTTATTATATATAATTATGATATTCTCTTATTTTACTATTTTAAATAACATAATAACATTCAGTTTTTTATAATATATTTAAATTTAGAAATAATATTTTATAATAATTCTTAAATTAATTTTTTGTATTACTTAATTTTTATTTTTTCCAAATTTTATGGAAAAAACAATAAAATAATTATTTTATAGTGTATTAATGAATTAGATTTTTATTATTTTTATAAAATAATTTATATTGTTATTTGATGTAATTTAAATTGAGTTGATAATAAAATTAATTTTATTTATAAATATAGATGAAATTATTATTTATTTTATACAATATGAATGTCAAATCGAAGATCGTTAAAATATGATTTTTTTGGTAGATCATATATAAAAAATAAAATACAAATAAAAAATTTAAAAATAAAAAAAAATTTAGGACACATATTGAGCTACATCTATTTTCTTTGAATGCCACATATTGAGCTACATCTATATTTTTTCTTGTCCTTACTTGAGCATTTAGGACTATATTATGTGAAGAGGATGAGTGTATTGTTTGTGGTGTGGATAAAGGGAAGACGTGAATGGGAGTGTAAGTTGATGAGGGAAGTTGAATGAGGTTGATAGAGTAAAAAAAAAAAAGAGAATATCGAAAGAAAAAAAGGCTGAAAAAAAATAAAAATAAAAAACTGAAAAAAAAAAAGAAAAAAAGAGAAAAAATGTTTGTATAATTGTTTCTATTTTATTATTGACTTAAATAAAAGACGATTGGGTTTGATTGTTGGATTCTCTTATATGGCTTGCGAGTATTGATCGAAATGGGGTATGGAATGATTTTGTTGGGTTTGAGTATGATTGGTAGGTGATGATTATGTTTAGTTCATGTTTTGTAGTTTAGATGCTCGAGTTTTCGTCACTTTATCCATATATTTCCTACCCTAACCAAAGAGCCTACATTACAACCGAATGAAAGTCCTTTTTGATTCACGAATTGCATGCACAATGAGTGGTGGAGATATTTGACGATTTGCAAGCTTATGGTAATTCTTCAACATTGAATTGATTTGAGCGAGTATTCCCTTATACACTATTGAGAGTGAGAGTATACACTTATCCGGTGAGGTTTGTGAATTAAAGTATTGACCATGATTTTGATGAAGCATTCTTTATGTTTAAAAATTCCGGAACTTGGTTATGTTATTTGCCCGATGCATATTGAGAATGTGTATGATTGACTTTGAGAGTTGTGATTGTCTTTTCGTGTGTGTGTTGGTAGGAGTTTGATGCATCGATCGGGACTATCAATGGTTTAAGTTTGGGGGTCTGTTCATGTGTGATTTTACACCATATTTATGTAGTATCTAGAGCTTATTCATTGCATTATTGGTGTATAAATTGCATTATTGTGCTATAATTCTATATCTTGTTGGAAAGGTATTACACGTGCTTGTTTTGTAGATATTTTCACATATTTGTAGAGCTTGTGGCTATTGGAGCCGCATTGTGAGTACCTAAGACCCCCAGGATGATGATAGATTGATGCACGGATGAGAAAAATGGAAGAAACGAGTGAAACGGACAAAAACGAGCAAGCAGGATTGTGACACGGGCAGTGACACGGGCACCATGCCCGTGTCAGAGGCTGTGTCACCTCAACAGAGACAATTCGTAACCTGGGAGTTGACACGGGCTGCGACACGGACCGTGACATGGGCAGAATAGCCGTGTCGCGCGCGCAGGCTGTTTTTTATATCTTACCTATTTTGAAAAGGAGAAGGGTTTTGGACATTATAAAAGGCATATTTACCCTATTTTGAGAGGAGAAACATGGAATACACATTAGAGAGGCCCTAGAACACACAAGGGAAGCAATTGGGAAGCAAAAGAAGATCAACCACAAAGGGATCAAGGAGATTGAAAGATCAACGAGATTCCTAGTTTTTCTTTCTTCTTTCCTTTTGAACTTTTATTGATCATGTCGATTTCTAATATGTCTATGTATTTGAATTCGAACATGAGTGGCTAGTTTATTTGATTCTAAGACTTGGTAGTAGATTAATATGTTGGAATTTTGGATGAATTATTATAATTGATTGTTTTTCTTTTGAACCCTATTCAAATATTTTGTTCTTGTTTCATGTTTAGCACTTGATCAATGCTTTTACATGTTTGACAATATTGTTCATAATTCGAGAGATGAGTTCAATATTAGGTCTTAAATATTTGACACAATTTACTTGCTTGAATCGAGAGATTAGTAGGTCGTTGTGAGGATATTAGATCTTTTAATCTATTTGGAGTTGAATTGCATGTGTTGATTGGAGACGCTAATATATGTGATTTAATCTACGGTTTTATCGATCTTGAGAGGGACGATAGGCTAAATTTGTGATCATCTTATAGGGAAGATAAAGAAAACATTGGTTGTGATATTTCTGAAGGAACTCAACTATTAATTGAAGCCAAAGTCTTAGAATCTATCGTTCTCATACATTTTCTTACGTGTTTTTCTAGCTTTTCTTCTTGTTGCTTTATTTCTCTTTAATTATATTTTCTTAGTTTAGCTAATCCATCTCATATTCGGTCGTCTAAATAAAGTTGACACTATCATAATCTGGTACTTGATATATTAATTATTTGGTCTCTTGGGATACGACCTTGCTTGCCACATACTACGAGTGAAGCCGTACACTTGCGGTCGAGCTTTAAAAATATAGGCGAACACCTAGTTAAATGAATCTTCCATTTTTCTAGTTTGTTAGATTATGTATATATTTCACATGTGCATGATTTCGGTAATATTTTAGGTATCTTTTCTTAATTAAAGTTATGTATGTATCTTGGAAATTATTTATTATATAAAATTTAACCCTCAACTAAGTTATCATGTTTTACCAAGATTTATCGTTTTGTTAAAAGATAGGTAAACAAATAGTTGAGAATATTTAGATCTTTTATAAGTATTTATTATGCTGTTTTTGTTGCATAATTTTTTGTTTAAATAAATTTTATATATTAAAATCATTAAATATGATTACGATTTTGTCATCAAAAGTATATTAAAAATAAGTACGTTATTCAAAACAAAAATTCAATATCATTTCAAAACATTGTTGTTTGGGTTACTGTTGAGTTGATTTTTTAGAGATATGGAAGAAAACAGTTTGGGAGATATGTGGAAGAAACAAAATTCTTGAAGAATAATAGTGTGAATATTGTGGTTGATTTTTAAGAGATTTGGAATGTTTTATTCATTTCATTGTATTAAATGAATAAAATAATAAATGAGTACTAGTGTATTACTAATTTGACATTAAAAATATGTCAAATAAAGAGGTTTTTAGGTAAATATTAGTTATTAATAAAAAAATATAAGATGGGATATATATTATGTTATTACTAATTTGCCATTTAAAATATACCAAAGTAAAGGTATATTAGTTAGTTCTTTCTTTTACAAAAACACTCGTCCTTTTATAGTAGTATTCTGAGTTACCATTTTAGTTAGCACAACATTTAGACATAGAATATAATAAAACATTTGGACTAAATATTGTATAAGATTATTTTGTAGATATTGTTTATAAGAACCAATTTGTTTTGGTAGACTTCTGTGGAAGAGTTATTTTTTTCCAACAGCTACTTAGCTAAGAGATCATAACAATTTCTTCAAAGACCACCTCAATCTCCATCATTTTTAGTAAAATTTAGAATTATTTGAGTCATATTTTGGGCGTGGATCATAATAGTCTTCAATGTTACGCTGTTATTTATTTAATTAAATATTAGTGATTAACTAAAAAATATAAGATTTGAAGAGTATTAGTGTATTACTAATTTACCATTAAAATTAAGTCAAAGTAAGGTTTTTTTAGGTAGTTCATTTGTTAATTAAAAATATAAAATAAGACGGGTATTACTGAATTGCTGATTTGTCATTAAATATATGTCAAAGTAAGGGTTTTTTAGGCAAATCATTATTTTTACAAAATCAGTCGTCCTTTTATAATAGTATAGATAGATAGATAGATAGATAGATAGATATAGATATAGATAGATAGATAGATAGAAAATAGACGTAACTTATAAGCCTAGTGTGCTACTCCTCCCATCACCAATTGATTTTGGGATGAAATCTGGTGCATCTAGACTCACTGCGCCTAGGTGCACGTTAGTGAGGTTCCATCCCAAAATTAAAGCAAATGCGGAGACAACTCACAATTGATTTTCTAATAACTAATATGATTTGCACTAGAATTCTGATTATGTCAGCTCAATTATTTTCCTTTTCTTTCTGCATGCATTTTTTGTGGCAAGTGAATGGTATTTTTACTATTTTTCCCTTTTTCAGTTTTGATGGATGATCATAGGGAAAGTGAAGCAATTTCAGAGCTCACGAAAGCCATCCTTCAGACCGGACTTACAGCGGCTCCATCTCCGTGCCGCGTTCCATGATTCTATGGGAGATTATTCTTCTGCCCTTCGAGAGAGTGAGGCAGCACTTTGTCTCGATCCTAATCATTCGGACACGATACAACTCTATCGAAAAGCAGAAAAAAGGGCTAGCGAACAACAACACAAGTGACGAGATCGTGAAAAGAGATTTTTCATTACTTTTGGTGGATGCCTTGTCGTAATTCTTGTTGTTTCTACAGCACGACTCGAGGAGCAAGGGCTTTTTTCTTTTTACGGTTACGAGCTTTGAGTAGAGCTTCTGAGCTTGGATCGACTCTCTCGTGATCACATTTGTTATAGATGTAGATAATTGATGAGCTCAATAACCTTTTGAGCAATTATTGTATATATTATGTGATACAATGTTTCTGTTTCACAGGAATTAGCACAAGGAAGTGCTTAATGTGCATTTAGTTGGAGCTTGTTATCCAAATCTGTGTCATTTGCTGTTGCTTTGTAATGTGGTTGGCAGATTTTTCTCGAATGCCATTGATATATTCTCGTCGGCTGCTGAGAACTGCATAAATGAAACACAGCATGCCTTCTTTAAAGCCTGTCCTAATGCTTGAGGGAGATAATTACCAAACCTAAGATTTTGTCTATACTTGATACTTTTCTGACCATATACACAGTATTTCTATTTATCTTGAAACTAGAAATCTCAGTAAAAAAAAAAAAGAAAAAGAAAAAACTACACTGGATGGTATAAAATTTTTTCTTCCATCACTAACGGTTTTCAACAAGTTTTCTTTGACCTCATAATGGGTTAAAAAAATTAGTATTCCCATATAAGTGGACAGGACATTTCAAGAGAAGTTCCGTATATACAGAAAGTCCAAAACGTTGGATGCTTGGAGCCATTTGACTTAAAAAAAAAAAAAGTAAGAGCTGTGTTGATCTAAATGGTGAAAAATCCATTTACTGCATTGCAGTTGATGTGTTGATCGAACGTCAAAGGGAGACTTTTCAACCTAGCGACGAAAATATCAACCAACACTTTTAACTCTCAAACCATAACAACAACTACTTTTAAACAGAGAAAGAAAAGTCAACCAAAGCCTGAATCAGATTTTCCCAACCAAATATGGAAAAAATTCACTCATTCAAAGTTCCAAGAAAAAAAGGGTAAACTATATGTTAATTCAATCAGTAGAAACAATTTGAATCCAATAAAGTATATCACGTCACTACAACTCATTAAAAGAATCTACACATTTGAAGAAAGAAGAGTAAAATTTTGATTTTTTTTTTTTAACTAAATGTTCCAGCCTAAATCTCATCATCATCATCACCTCCCCGAATCAAAGGAAGCACTAGACATTGCACCTACCGAACACGACCTAAACGACACCGTTGTAGCTGAAGTCAACACAACACTATCGGTCAACCCTAATGCCAAAAACCTCGACGTGATCTCATCAACCCTCCTCGAGGCAGCCGAGCTCAACTTCTCGAACAACGGCAAAGCCTCGTCCCCGTTGAGATACTTCACCACCTCCCTCATGTTGGGCCTCTTTTCGGGCCGGGCATGCGAACAAAGCAGGCCGAGGCCCAAAACCAGCTCCATCTCCTCCACACAGTAATCGGAACCCAACCTAACATCGACCGCACCAAATAAATCCCCCCTGTTCACGCATTCCGCGACCCAATCCACCAGAATCACGTTCCTATCGGCCTCGTACACGACGGGCCCACGCCCGCACGCCACCTCGAGCAGCAAGATACCGTACGCAAAGACGTCCGTGCCCTTGGATGCTTTGCCCGTTCGGGTGAGCTCGGGAGCTATGTACCCGATCGTCCCGACTACGTTTGTGGTGTGGGCCGTTTTCTCGTGATCGTACAATCGGGCCAGCCCGAAGTCCCCGAGCTTGGGGTTCATGTCCCGGTCGATCAAAACATTGCTTGACTTCACGTCGCGGTGGATCACGACTTTCTCCCACTCCTCGTGGAGGTACACAAGTCCCGAGGCAACCCCTTTGACTATATTGAACCTCTGTTCCCAAGTTAGAGTTGGGCGGATGTTTTTGGAGCCGTAGAGTAACGAGTCGAGGCTTCCGTTCGGAACGTAGTCGTAGACCAAAAGGAGGTCATTCTTGTACTTGCACCAGCCTTGAAGGTTGACCAAGTTCTTGTGCCTCAGCCGGCCGAGGCTCTCGATTTCGGCCACAAACTCCTTCATCCCCTGCAGTTCGTTGTTCGATTTGATTCTCTTGACGGCGATTTCGCTTCCGGTGGACGGCAAAACCCCCTTGTAGACGGACCCGAATCCTCCGGACCCGATTTTCGCGCTCTCCTTGAAGCCCCCGGTTGCCTTGTGGAGGTCCGCGTGGCGGAACCTATGCGGGCTCTCGAGCTCCCAATCCTCGAGCACCTCGAAACTCATGATGAACTTGCGGTAGAATAATGTGCCGACGAGTATAGCCATAAGGATGAAGAGCACGACCGAGAGAGTGGCTATGAGGGCCGTTCTCACGATGCCTTTTGAGGAAGAGAAGTTGTCGGACGGTACGACCGGGAGGTGACCGAGGTCGAGCGGGCCCGCGGGCCCATTTAGCCGGAAGCTCCACCCGAGGATGTAATGTGAGCTCGACTTTTCTCCCGTGGAAGCCGAGAACCCGACGTACATCTGCTCCGTCACGACGGAGGACAAGTCGATGGGTTCGGAGATGAGGGGTTGGATCGGTTTGGGGACATTGAGGGGCGAAATGGTGAGGTTGATGGTGTTGGTAGACCCGTTGTAGTCGATCCAAGCTTGGATCGGGCCGGCCCGCTCCAAGTTGAACTCCTCCGTACGGGCTTGGGTGCCGTCGACGTAATACTGTGCGGAGCTCGAATAGGTCGAGTTCATGCCGTTGACGTTGATGCCTACGTGGTTGCCTTCCGAGTCGGAGCCCTCGTTGTAGCCGTTGACCGTGTCGAACTCGACAACGAAGATGTGGTTAGACGGGTCTCGGTCATTAGACGGGTTGAACACGCCGAGGAGGTGGCCGGGGGACGGGTCGTCGAACTCCGGGCGGGGGGAGAGGACGAACGCGAAGCCGTAGCCTCCGTTGTTTGGGCGAGATGGAGATATTTGGAATACAAAGTAAGTGCTAAATGATGAGACGTTGTTGTTGTTGCTGTTGCTGATGCTGGTAAACATGGGGATTGGTGTAGGGTAAAACGCGTGGCCTATGATGTTTTGTGATTTGTTGGTGAGGCGAAGGGCACCGCTCGGTTTGAGCACGGTGGCTCCGGTTAGGACGAGGTTTGAGGAGTTGAAGCCGTTGTACGAGAATTCCAAGGGTTGAGATAGGGAGAGGGAGAAGAGAGTAGAGAGAGAGAGTAATATTGTTATAGGAGTAATGAGGAGGAGGAGTTTGGGAGTGTTAGCCATGCTTATGGTGTTCATATGAGATCAACATATATAATTTAAAGGATTGATGTTTAAGGAAAGTATATATAAAAATGTTACAAGGAAATGGGGGAGTTAGTTATTATTGCTAAGAGGAGTAGTGGTGCTGAGAGAAAAGAAAGACCTTGACCAATAGGAATGGAAAATTGGAAGGGAAGAATAATTCCAAAGAGTTTGAACGACGCGTGAGGACGTTTGCAGTGGCATTAGAATAAGGGCAATGGGTTTTGGAGCTACTGATGTCGCCGTCGTTTGCGAATGAAAGCACTTGCTATCTGATTTTTTAGATCAAACTTTGAATAGTTCATCACTTGAGAATGTAGGTAGTTGTATATTTTGCGTGGGCTAAAGAATTTATATATCTTTTTGAGTTTCAAAATAACTTGCTTTATAAAATCTTAAGATTCTTTATTTTGATGTTACTATTGTTGGATAACTAGATGAGAGTTAAAACTCTTTACTTTACTGTAAACTAGTATAACGATAACATTTGTTTGATCAACGGTTGTTCACTATGACCTTGTTTAATGATCAACTTTAACAAAGTTAAAGGTTTGTGGGGGAATTAAAGGTTTCATCCATGACAACTTTTAATTTTATTGTTTTGTCAGTGACAATTTGATTGATAAGTAGCGATTCGAAATAATATTTTGTATCATTCAAAAAAGCTTAATTAATATATGAGCATTTTTGGGATTAGGAGTAGAGCTAGGATGGTTATTTTGTACATATCAAATAGTTGTTTAACAAACAATTATACATATAAGCTAATTCAATGCACTAATCAAAACGTACTGTTAATCCAATTAGATATCCACTATTCACCTAATTAAACCATCAACTATATCAAGTATTGAGTTTTAGACCTTTTCGTTTTTCATTGGATACACCAATAATCTTTAGGTTCGAATTGAAAAAATTGAAACGTCATTTAGTTCTATCCTGATCGTGTTCGCATATTTAACTCCAGGCTAAATTGTCGTGGTATCTTGTCAAAACTTTAATTTTCATATAATAATTTTTCCTTTCCAAGTTTTTTAAGATGATATAGCCAGTTAGATCAGCTTGGTTAGTGGTTAAGAATCTGATCTTCTAAAAGATCGGTTCAAATTTCAGATCGGATGGGTGAACATAGAGTCAGTTTGAACTTGTTTACCGAAGAGGTTTGATTTGAACTAAGATAATCTATTTATGTGTAAATAGAACTTCTATAAAACCTTAATTACAATCATTATCATTGTGCAATAACATAGAGATTTTTTTTTTTTTTTCTTTTCTTTTCATACATAAACTGATTTGAGTATTAGAGTTTGTACGGGAGCAAGAAGCGGATTTGTGAGGTGAAGACGATGCATCACTGTATATATATAATTTAAATTTGACCATTAAAAGAAGAATTGAAAGTTATATTATCAAAATAGCCCCATCAACCACATATAACTAACTATCATTCGATAGTCCTATTTTAATGCTATGATTTTTATGTTTTATTTCATACATATGCTAAATGCCAAGCTTATCTTGATCAGGTCATATCATTCATAGTATGGTTCTCGCCACATTTAATTCCACGTGGTCATATTGGCCTCTTTAGTTAGTACCGCGTACCCAGTCAACATGCCACGTAACATTTAACCAGATGATGCTTTATAATTAATCATCTTTCACGTTGTAATCAGAGTAGTTTAGAATGATTGATAAATTAATTAATCATTATTATAGTTTTATGCTCGAGCCATTATTCTATAATCAATGAAATAAGTACCAATAGTAATACTAATAATGGAAATATTGGGAAGTAACTACTTTGGCACTAGAACGGGTCATAATATTCTTCCCCCTAATTATGTTTTATTTAATAATAATAATAATAATAATAATAATAATAATAATAATAATAATAATAATAATAATATTTATTCCTTGTGGAAAATATGGAAACCTCAAATATGTGTCAACGCGTGGCGTGATGAAGAGTCCCGTGCATGGAGGAATTCTAATTTTTTTTCGTCCACAGGCTTTATTTTTTGATGGGTGACATGGGTCCACTAACCAGTTCGAGAAACCAAGTCTTTTTTTTTTTTTAACAGAAGAAACCAAGTCAAGAGGGTAGATAATTAAATTAGTTGGCCTTAAATTTAGTTCACGGGGCTCTGAATTAAAAAAGTCGTACATTAATTAGTTTATGCATGCTTAGTTTACTATAGAGTATATTTCATTATGTGTTTTTGGCTTCACCATTCTTCAGGTTGGATTTATATTTGATAGTAAGTTTGTGTTGACATCCATTATAATACATATATATATCAGACATTGTACTATATTTTTTATTTCGGATATATAACATTGCTATCATTTATTAAAAAAAAAAAGTTGCTAACTAGTAACTATAACATTCTCGTGATAATGAATGCCACAAATCTTGTTATAATTCTCATTTTATCAGATTAATAATTGACGATCGTGAATTTCACGTTCCTATTATATAAAATAAAATTTAATTATCAATCATAATTGAATTATAACATTATTATCAATCCTAATTAAAAATTATTTTATTATCACTCCTTGATATGTAGTTTTATACAATATGAATGAAAAGTATTATTATTGGAGGAAAATGTTGAGTACGGAACCATTCCGTCGGGTTTATAACCGTTAGATCAATTATTCTCGACGATTACATGATGATCTAACGGTTACAAAATCGACGGAATAATTCCGTAACGGGACCATAGCATTTTCCATATTAGTGAGAAAATTTATCGTTTGAACAATCTTATGCAGAGTGTTAAGAGGTGTAAACGCTCGAGCCATTATTGAACCAAGCGTGAGTAATAGAAAATTACATTTTGAAAATTTAAAATGAAAAATGTAATATTTGTTTCTTAAAATATTTTTATGCTTAAATTTCTTAAGTCCACGCTCATGGGGAGTATGATTGGATTGTCCGTAATGATTCAATTTGTACACTTGTTCGATAAGAAATTGTAAAATAAATATAATATAATAAATTAAAACAAAGGTTAGAAAAAGTACTTCAAAAGTTTACATTTGATAATATTGATTTTATTAAGCATGTTTTTGTGGAATATAAGAATTTACATATTTATTATTTTATTACTCCAATAATTAAATACCAATTACGTTGAATCGCTTCATTTTATTTCAAATCAACTTTCAAAAGGACAAATAAATTTGAAAATTATATTTTCATATCAAATTTATTCGTAAAGCTTGTTATTATTATTATAATTTTTATTATTAATTAACTAATTATTTAACCAAAAATACACCATAGTTGTTATTTTTTCAAAAAAGAAGTTTCAAATCAAAGTTGTATGATTTGAAGCTCCAAAATATTAATATTACCTATTAAAAGTGATTAAATTTTACTTTTTTATTGTTGTTAATGAAAATAAAATTACAATATTTGTTAGTAAAGTGAAATCTTTTAATTGAGATTAAAAAAATTGTTAATGGTAAGAGAAATCATTCAATTTTAATAAGGCTAAATCAAAACAAAAATAAGATATAAATATACTATTACATTGTTATAATTTTTTTAGGTAGGACTTTAACCCACCCAAGGCCCAATGTAGCTACGTTCCTGTATGGAGCCATCAGATTGTTTTCTTATGGAGTCATCCACCACTTAATGTATTGACATCTGTCTAAATTGTATTTATTGCAGGACACGTGTCAATATACTATTGGTGAATAAGTGTGGATGACTCCATAGCAAAACTGCAATTAGATAATTAAGATTTAGATTAATTTTTTTATTAAGTCACTATCATAAGATGTAATATTACTGCAAAGCCTTAGTTAATCTAGGCTTGACCGCTATTATGCAATAATCATGAGTTGATTTTTTTCTTTTTAGAGCATCCACAATACTTTGGGTCTCTTGACAAAAAATCACATGCCATGTAAGAAATAGACTTAGTCTATAAAAAAATGCTTCCCAATGCAATTAAAAGTGGACATGGTCTAGCTTATGTGACAATAAAAAAAGAGACTAAGTCCACACTTGAGTCTATTTTGGACCCAAGTACAAACTCAAACACTAATCATTTATTCCTACTTTAATTTTTCTTTTAATAAAAAAAAACATATTAGATCATTTTTATTGGTTGACATATATGCTAGACCTAGTATTTTTATTTTTACATTGCAAAATTTTTGAAGTTTTTTACTTGGGTTTGTCCACGTCATTTAAGATTCAAGTCCAATTATATGCCACATATACAAAAAGAGACCCAAAGCATTGTGATGTTCTTAGAAGTTATGATCCCACTGTCAACTCTCACGCACGGGACCATGCGTGCATTGTCACATAGTAACAACTTGGGAATTTTCTCTTGTTTTGGGATTATTACGCGAAATTGTAGACGAGGAAAAGTCAAAAACACAAAAAGTTGGCATCATTCCACACAAAACAAAAGATTGGTTATATTTTTTTATAAATTATATAGTTTTATTAGAAAAATATCATATTTTAAAAAATAAAATAAATAAAAATATGACATTTATTTAATAATATAAGATACATTTTTTGTTCAAATAAAAGGAAAAAGAAAATAACAACTGATTCATTGCCATCTTCGATTAAACTTGAAACATGTGCATCGATTTAAATGACCAGTATCAAACTAGCAACCGCAGCAATTTAGTTTGAAAAAATAAGAATAATAAAAATAAAAAATATTAATCGTCGACAGCAGGATTCGAACCTGCGCAGGCAAAGCCCAACAGATTTCGAGTCTGTCTCCTTAACCACTCGGACATATCGACGCAATTGTTCAGATTTAATATAAGTTATTTATCACTCTTAATTATGATACTACAGGCCCATTCGTTCCAAAATTAGCTGGGCCTTTTGAAATAGACTAGGCAATATGTAGCCCATTTAATGAGACAAATGTTAGGTCCCTTTGTCACTTTCACTAGAGATGAAATCGTGTTTGCAAACTGGAACTTTTCAGAGACTGCATAGTGTTATGGTACAAGAAAAACTTAGAAAAATCTTCAAACCAATGAGAAATTAAGACTACTAAAATGACTTGCTGGAAAATATGAATTTTTACTGCTTTTGTTGAAGAAGTTAATGCTTCAAGTTACGAGTTGTCGCCACAAGTTTATGGATTTTTGTTGGTCGTTTTATTCTTTCCTTTTGAGCCAAATGGAGGATAAAACCTATGATGGTGATTGAAATTCTTGATATTACAAAAAGACTCGTGGATAAAAAATAAAAAAATAAAAAATGCCTGCTTTTGTCTCTACTTAGCTTTTTTCTTGTTCCCATCAATAGATTCTATTGGCACTTACTTACTTACTGAGCCACTGACATTACACGTTTTACATCTATGGAGTTAATCCTCTGCTTTTTCTCTGCATTACTTTTAGATAAATCATCATCATCATAAGCTGTATTAACTCTGTTTAAGAATGAATTTCTTTGTCAAAAAAGTTGAGGGTGATATATTTGAAGCATAAAGCAAACACATCTACAGTTCTTATTCTCATTCTCTTTCAGCTAAGAACAACTTTTTTCCATCTCATCATAAGTTTTTTATTGCAGCAAGATATTTATATCATCACTCTCTAAAAGGTCACCCTTTTTCACTCACTCTTCCTAAATGGCCTCAAGTCTTGATCAGACCTCAGCTTTTCACCCGAAAACGCACGATGGGCTCGAGTTCTGGCAGTTCATGGTTGCAGGCTCGATAGCCGGTTCGATCGAGCACATGGCTATGTTTCCAGTCGACACCCTCAAAACCAGAGTGCAAGCCATTAGCCCTTCACCCAAAACCCCATTGCTAAACCTCAGGCAGTCCCTCAGCTCCATAATGAAACTCCAAGGGCTGTCGGGCTTGTACCGCGGCATCACAGCAATGGGCCTTGGCGCTGGCCCGGCCCATGCGATTTACTTCTCTGTGTACGAATCCTCCAAGAAATTCTTATCGTCCTTCGGAAGCCCGAATAATAATAATGTTGTGGCCCATGCGGCTTCGGGCGTGTTTGCTACTGTCTCGAGCGATGCTTTTTACACTCCGATGGATGTGGTTAAGCAGAGGCTGCAGTTGGAGGGAAGCCCGTATAGAGGAGTGTGTGATTGCGTGAGGAGGGTATTTACGGAAGAAGGAATTAACGGGTTTTACGCGAGCTATAGGACGACGGTTTTTATGAATGCGCCTTTCACGGCCGTGCATTTCGCGACTTACGAGGCGGCCAAGAGAGGGCTGAGCAGCAGCAGCTCGGAGGAGAGTTTGTTTGTGCACGCGACAGCTGGCGCGGCAGCTGGCGGGCTGGCCGCGGCTGTGACCACTCCACTTGATGTTGTTAAGACTCAGCTGCAGTGCCAGGTGAGGGTAATTGTAACTTGTAACATTTTTAAACAAAAAAATTAGGGAGTGCTATATATTTGGATTTTGTGTGTGTGTGTGTTCTCCAAATGTTATTAACTTGCTTTTGGATGATTTTTAGTGTAAAATGGATCCAAAAAAAAAAAAGCTTTGCTTTAGAAACGGGTACCCGTCAAGAAGTGGTCTTTTATCCGTGCGAAAAGGTCATTTCTTGATGGGAGTTCAAGGAAATGATCAAGTCGAGGTTTTTTTTGTACAAATGGCTAAAAAGATTATAATTTTATATGAAGGGCTAAAAAAGATGGTGGTTTGGTTCAATTGTGCAGGGTGTTTGCGGATGTGATCGCTTTTCAAGTAGCTCGATTATGGATATGATACGGACGATCAAGAAAAAGGATGGGTACGGTGGACTGATGCGTGGATGGATTCCTCGAATGTTGTTTCATGCTCCAGCTGCTGCTATCTGCTGGTCTACCTATGAAGGAGTCAAGAGTTTTTTCCAGGCTAGGACTTGAATTGAGAAGATGATGCACATAATAAAACAATATTACAATGTCTCAATAATTTATATCTTAAAATGAGAATAATGTGTTACTACAATCTTCAAAGTCCATTTTTTTTCTTCAGTTATTACAATTTACACCAACCGAGCACTAAGTCACTTCAGAACTTGTCGACCCCTATACCGTCTCGATAAACCTCGTACACTTGCCGGTTTCTTGTTCTCCTAATACCCGCCGTGAAATGGAGCTTTGATTCTTCGGACATTATGCACGAAACCTTGATCCAAATGATCACTTTTGTCTTCATCCCCTCAATCTCGGACAACTTGCCTTTCTCCAAGTAACCCGTCACCACTGTAGAGAAACGCACCATCGATTGGTCACGATAACATATTTCGCACACGGATGGGATGTGCACCGTAAGCCTTTTTGTGCTCTCCTCAAACTCATAGTTGGTGGCGTCACGGGGGAATATTCCTACCGCCAGGTCATATTCTTTGAGCAGCTCTGTTAGGGGCCTCTGCACTTTTCCTGAACAAAGAATAGTAATACAATAGATTTCGTGCGAAAAAAAGAATTTGTTTTTTGGAGCAAGATACAAGAGAGGGGAAATTAAATGAAGCTGACCTTTAACCTTGTTGACTAACCATTTGGCTCCTCCTTCGATGCTGTTCGACAATGACTATCGAGCGCAAAACACACGAAGAATGAAGATTAGTGTATCGAACGAACATCAACAATGTAAGTTTATAGAACAATGATTTATCCAACTATAATCGGGGCAGCGTGTGACTTGCAATGTTATGGTAAAAAAAATGTTCTGTCAAATTCAAGACAAAATATCTCTTGATAAGAATGCAGACAACATTAAGCATAAATTTAGAAAAATAAGAATAATTCTTTTGAAATATAAAAACAAAAACTGACATTTCTAACAAAATCATATATTCAAGCATTCACAAAATAAAGAAAATAAAAGATACATGGATCTTACATTGATCTCATTGCCAACAGAGCTAATTTGGGTATTGGCTTGTTGACCCAGCCAATAAGAACCCACCTTGCTCATGACCATATCCATTGTCACAATGATTTGCTTCTATGTAATGTAATGGATGACAAAATCTTTCAAGTTTGCAGAGCTAATTTTCCCTTTTTCTTTTTCTATTTTTCTCTATTTCTGAAGTCCCAATATTAGAAACCCAGAGCCTCAGAGAAGAGAGAGGCACTCATTCATTCTCCTTTGCGGGTTTTTAGCACCATTTGCGGTTCTCTTCATTTACTATTCACCATCACAATGCATGACCCAATGGTATCGACTTACGAAATAAATCAATTATGAATATAGATGTTACTATAAAGAGTGTCATAATTTAATGATGTATAGTAATAAAATATTTTGCTAATATACGTAAATGTATATACTGTACATATTATTTGAAAGATAAATTTCTTGAAGAATTTTAATTATAATATTAATTAATAAATTTTAGTCCGTATAAAAATGAAATTTATATTTTAATTTTTCTTTAACAATTTACTTATTTTCTAATTCTAAAAAAAAAATGTTTGTGTATAGATTGTTTTTAAAAACAAAAATCGACATATAGTGGTTTGACAAATAACCTAATTTATCATTTTAATGTTCGATATCTGTGCCTGGAATAATTGTTTTAAATCTTTCAAAACTATGTATGATAAATATGCCAAAGATAACATTATTATACTTTTTATTATACTAAATAATTTTTTATTTAAAGACTACCTAACTTATCTGTGTTGGATCTTGTTGTGACTCGTGTTTAATTCCTGAAGCATGTTGAGCTTGGCTAATGAAGGAGAGATTAATAATTGTAGTGGAGCAAGAAAAATGAGAGGTTCTGATGGTGCAAGAAATATATGATTATTAATCATCTTCGTTCAGATTTGAGTTGGTCTTAACATCGGAGTAGTTTATTTATTTCAAAAAGACAAAAATGAAGTGGACAAAAAAAAAAAAAAAAAAAAAGGGGTAGCCCAAAATAGAACACCCGTATTTAGCAAATACGTTTTTTTAATTTTTTTTTTTAATGAAAAACGTATTTAGCTAATACGTCCTTAAATTAAATTTGTTTAATTTTTTTAAAAACATATTGCCGAAAAAAGGTATATACAATTTTAATTATAAACCGTATTTAGGAAATACGTTTTTAAGAAAACCCAAATTGGAAACCCTAAAGCCTAATTAAATCAATTTTTGTTTTAAAAAAAATAATTTTTCAGAAAACGTATTTCATTAATACGGTTTTTAACAAATTAAATTAAATTACAACGTATAAAGTAAATACGTTTTTTAATATAATAAAAATGTAAAACGTATTACTCAAATACGTTGTTTAATATAATTAAAAAATAGAAACGAATTTCATAAATACGTTTTTCAACAAAATATAAGTAAAAAAAATCGGGTCTCTCCTCCACTTCTGCGAACAAAACTGCTGCGAGCAAAAAAAAAAAAAAACCACTTCCGAGCAAAACCAATTTGTTTGATCTCAAAATAAAAAAAAAAAAAAAACTTTTAACAATCAATCGATTCGGAGAAGAGGTTAGTATATAACATAATATAATGTAATTACATATTTTTTTTTGTTTATGAATTTGTAAGAAATATTTGTTGGTTTTTTATGAGTATAGTTTAGAAAAGATTTATTGTTGATTTAATAGTTGTGTTAAATGATTATACATTGTTCTTTGATGATGGATATCGGTGTATGTTGAGAATTTTTGCGAAAATTGGATGATTTGTATTGTATTGTTGGATTATGAGAATTAGGGTTTGGAGAGTTATTTTATAAAAGAACATTTGATTTTTATTTTTTTTTTGTTATTGTAGTATTAATTGGAAATACTTATGTTGAATTGAGTAAAAGAATAATTGAATTTTTTGGGAAATTATGTG
>BKCP01005406.1:0-92644 GCA_008636005.1 Striga asiatica | reverse complement strand
TTTTTTTTTTATTTATGTTGTTTCATACTAATTACTTTGAATTTTATTTTCAGACTTCTGGCCTGGAGGGGGTTTATAACTCCTTATCGAGTATTCAACACTTAATGCCTACATTCCCTCCAGAGGCACAATCCGCATTCCAACAGTCCTTCAACTTTGCATACACTTCCCTGACTGTTGGAGGCCGAGGTCCTACACAAGGGGCGTCGTCAAGTCAAGTTCTATCCCAGGACGACTACATTCCATCCCAGAGGACACAGTCCCACACCGCGAGGCATCGACCCGCTGCCAACATTGGTGGGGGTAGAAGACCTCGGGCCCGTAACCGCGAAAATGAACAACGCCCAACCAATCCACCCTCCCCCCAGCACCTCCAATCTCAAAACCTCGGCCTTGAACAATGTAAGATCTATTTACTTAACAAAATTTTATTTTTTGGGCTTTTTTTATTTTTTTTTATTTTTTCCTAAAGTCGAGTTTGTGATTTTTTTTTACTAAATGCATTACTCAGTTGAAGCGGACGAAGGAGGGGGGAACGACTGCGCTCCGGAGGATTTTGATGATTTTGATGATGACACGCCTCTCGTAGAGCTCCGGAGGGGGGAACGACTGCGCAAACCTAGGCAACCGTTCACTTCTTCATCTTCATAGTTAGTTTGTGTCTTATGTATTGAAATTTGTGGACATATTCGTGTGTAAACTACGTATTTTGATCTTTTTTATAAATTATTGTTTTTCATCTTCTTTTATATGTTGGGTTGATTGATATGTGTATGTTGGGTTGATTGATATGTGTATGTTGCGTTGATTGATATGTGTATGTTGGGTTGATTGATATGTGTATGTTGCGTTGATTGATATGTGTATGTTGGTTGAACAGGTTGGTTTCTTCAAATGGATTCAAAAATTTTGTTTTTTCTGCAGTTTAAAACGTATTCTGGGAATACGTTTTTAATTTTTTTGTTTATAAAACGTATTTTCAGAATACGTTTATATATGAATCAATTTAGGGAAAAATTGAATTGGGGCAAAATTGAATTTGGGGGAAAAATTGTACAAAAAACGTATTTCGGAAATACGTTTTATGTTTTATATTATTTTGTCCATCAAAATTGTATTTTCAAAATTCTAAAAATTCATTTCATTTAAAATACGTATTGTGAAAATACGTTTTATAACTCGAAAATAATTATAAAATTAATTTTAATTATAACACGTATTTCGAAAATACGTATTAATTTTTTATAAAGAAAAACGTATTTAATGTATACGTTTTATATCAAGGTAATTATCTTAATTAATCATATTAACTGAAACCGTATTTCAGGAATACGGTTTATTTTTAAAACGTATTTTTAAAATACGTTTTATAACTAAAAACGTATTTTCAGAATACGTGTGTTTGATTTATTTCCACCCTTTTTTTTTTTTTTTTATTTTTGTCCAGTTATTTTTTTTTATTTTTAAATAAATAAATAATTCCTTAACATCGCCATAAAATCACATGCATTCTTGTGACAATAAATTTCAGATATTCAGCACCTGGCCATTTTGATTTGTTCTTTCAAGTGTTTCACTACTCGATACAGTAACTGATTCTTAACTAAATACCAGTCAGGATAACGCATTTCCCAGGAACCCCAGGCCGTGTTAAGTATATTTAGCCACGAGAGATAGATTACAGATCACTTCTGCTCACTATTGCGGTAATTCCTCAACATATAATTGCCACTTGAATTTCGTAAAGCTATGATGTTTGACAAAGTATACCACACGACTTCTATAACAAGTCAATCGAGCAGATTAACAATAGTGAAATGCAAATGGATTAAACCATCAAACCTCAGTTTGCATATGAGACATTAAAAAAAAACACTTGCATACATTCATAATTTAGAAACTGATGGTAGGCATATCAAGGTAGTTAGGCAGCCAAAACAAGGGCCGATTACCAATACATTTTGTGAGGTGTGATTGTGTGAACAATGGCCGAGTATCAATATATTCTGCAAGGCATGCAGGATATCAAATTATGAGTAGAAGTGCATAAAAAAGTGAGCACAAGTGCAAAGACAAAAACATAAAATGATAAACTGGTGTTTCACTGGCTTTGCTTTCTACATTACGGAAAATTGTTGGGTAAGAAGATTCGTCTAATTATGAGTAGTTCCATGATCGTGTAAGATGTCAAGAGTTATTATATGCGTACTCTATTTTAATCAAATATAGGTTGCTTTGCAGAAAGTATTAAACTCCAAAAACAAACAGAATCTTATAGTCGTAACTATGATCTCCGGCGACCAAATACCTAAATTGGAATCAAATCAAATAAATGACAAACAAACAAATTTCCTCATAATTTTCTTACCTTCAATCTGCAAGAATTCGCATTCCCAGTTTTGGAAAACGACCACATTGGCATACAACACGAACTAAACATTTGATAAGAATAAGATCATATAAGTTACCTTGCTCCTTTTAAGTAAGGAAATCAGATACATACACACATCAAATTACTCAACTATTCAAATTAACATCAAATGAAGCGTGCAAGGAAAAGAATTGTGGGTTCGTACAGATCGAATACGAATATTGACATCCAGCAAAAATATGTATATATCTATATTACTGCTTCAATGTTCAAACATCAGATTCATACACATTCATTTATTAGATCTATAAAAAGCAAATGAAAACAAATAGAATTTACTCAAACAGACAATCAAACCCTAGCAGGTACAGATGGCTGCGCGACAACGGGGGCACCACCATTGATGAAGAGAGAAAGGAAGCCTGGAACACCTCCCTGCTGCTCCTGCTCGTCAAGGAACAGATCTTCCGGAGCCCTAAAAGCACCGTGCAAGCAGACAATTCCGACGCCGACCATGAGGGCGGACACAAGGACGGATCCGACGCTGGTGAGAAAGATCACGACGACGGTCGAGACGATTAAAAAGAGGAGCGTCTCGCGATCGGAAAATTGACGGCCGAAGAGGTTGATCGGCGGATCTGAGGACTGACGGAAGACGTAGAGAAACAGCCAGGAGGCGAGGAGGCCGGCGAGGAGGATCAGGGAGAACGGATTCGTCAGCAAGGAAACGGCGAGGACGGCGGTTATTACAACGAGGTAATTGGTGCGGAAGTAGGTGTAGTTCTTACGGAGGCGGAGGGTGGCCTCCGAGACGGACTCGGGCTTGGAGAAGGCGGAGCGGTCGAGGAGCTCCGGCCAGGGGCGGCGGTGGGCGAGGCCGGCGCTCACCGTCGAGGAGATGCCGGCGAAAAATGAGCGTATAGCGGAGGGAGGGGCGGGTGAGGATAATTGCTGGTTGTCGGCAGCGGCGGGGACGAATTGGGGGTTCGAGATCGGGAGAACCGCGGGAGAAGAATTAGCTGCTGCCATATTTTTTGGTGCTCGACAATTAAGGAGATGGCATTGAGGATTGGTGGTAATTTATAGCGAATATTTGGGAGATTGTCGGTGGATCCGATTCGAGTTGGTGGAGTGGATTCTCCGGTTTAAATGGATAGTTCTGTTTTTCCCAATGTTATCAAAACCGGACAGGTCATAGAACCGGTGAAGCTACTGGTTCAATGGTTCACTGGTCGGACCAGTGGTCGAACCGGTCGAACCGGTTTAACTAATATACAATTTATTTATTTATTTTATATGTATAATATATAATTATATATATATATATATATATATATATTTTATCATTAATTTTATATTAATTTTATAGCATATAATGATATTTTTCTAAATAAGAGTTGATAAATCAATATTTTAAGTATAGCTTACCATAAGCAATACTAAATTAAGTTCACTAAAATAATAGATTAATAATTCAATATTTATTATCTAAAGCAAGGCAATCCAAATTACAAATACAAACTACAAATTCATCAAATCAAAATATATCCAATCCAACATTACAATTCATTAAACATCAAAATACTCTCTCACTCTTTTCCTTTTGTTTGATTTTTTTTTTATTTCATTAATTTTTTTTTTCAAATTTCAGAACCGGTTCGACCAGTCGAACCGGTACCGGTTCACCGGTTTTACCGATTTTGAACCGGTTCGAAATCGGTTCTTGTTCCCAGCGGTTTAAACACTCAAACCGGACCGGTACTAGGTCCGGTTTCCGGTCCAACCGGTCGAACCGGCCGGTCCGGTCCGGTTTTGATAACATTGGTTTTCCCATTTCCCCTAGAAATTGATGGTCAAATTTAAGCCTTTGGTTTGGTTATGTGTAGGTGTAAACGAGCGAGGTCGAGTCTCTAGTCCAAGTTTGGTAAAAAGTTAGTTAATAATTAATAAGTTAGTATAAGTGTATTTTGAGTTCATAGTTGATAATTTATGACTGGTGACTAAGAAATTAGCTGATATAATAAAGATGTTTAGTAAAATAAAAATTTTAACAAGCTTATTTGAAAATACTTATAGAAACTTCTATAATCTCCAAATTTTTAAAAAAATTTGTTCCACTAAACTAAACTTATTTGAATGTTGAAAACTTAAAGACTAAGCTACAAGCTAACTTATAATGCTTACCAAACGTACACTTTATCCATTCAAGCCATATTTTTTCCTCAAATATACATGGTTTTTTCTCCCAAACCGCCACAGCACCACTCTTAAAAACTAACTCAACAAGCTATAAACTAGCTTATAGTAGTTACCAAGCATACTCTTTACCAAACATAGCACAGGTAGCCATATGTTTTCATCGGATATACATGCTTTCAAACTTATGTTGTGAATGGTAAAACTAGTTGATAGCTAATAAATGATTTTTGAACTTATAGCTGAAAAGCAAGCTTATATGGTAAAAGTGTTTGATAAAATTAGTTGATAACCTAACTGAAATAAAAATTTTAACGAGCTTATTTGAAAAGCTATCCAAATAAGTTTATGAGATAAACTCGAGCTTTTTAAAAAAGCTCGTCCGACTAAACGAAGCTTATTTGAATACATAAAGCTTATAGCTATAAATTTATTTGGTTACCAAACATAGCTTTAAATGTCATACTCTAAAAAACAAAACACAAAAAGTATTACATTCCATAACATAAGTATGCATTTTTATTACAAAAATACAACTGAGTCAACTGTCTAACTGTTAGCCTACATCACACATGAAGACCCATGGAGTACTCTCATCTTAGAATGTAACATGCCATTCTACATATATAACACTTCATGTTAACATAGGACGTCGATGAGGTCTTAAAGACAGTTGACCGAAAACAAGAAGTTCGAGAAAAGAAGTATTTCTTGTCCACAATATTTCAGTGTTTTTAAATTTATAATGAACCAGAAACATTATAAAAATAATATAATTTACTAATTGTGTCTGGATAAATATTTTTTAGTCAATATTTAGTTTCCCAGCAATTTCAAGTGTCAATCTTCTTTTAAGACAATAGCTGAGGCGAAGCACGTTTTCCCCACTGCACTCAAATCTGTTGCTTGCCAGCCCTGCCCCTCCTTGTAACATTCAACCTGTAATTTCATCAAAATCACAAAAATCAGACAACATATACAAATATTACAAAAGAGAAAAAGACTAAAACATGTAAATNAAAACAGATGGAAAAGTGTATATGTATACCTTTTCCACAATGTCCTCGTTAGCTTTAACTCCTCCAATAGCATAAATAGATTCAGCAAGAACAGCAGCACATGAGTATCCCCTAGCTTCATTCATAGACTCGCCAGCCATCCACGCTTCAACACGAGGATCATATATCTCTACACTCGGCACCATTGTTGTACCGTCATAACCACCAATAGCATATCTGTACACGCACCCAAAATAACAAAAGGATAAAAAATTAAAAATCCCAACTTATCTCATAATGGAAATAAATTCAGATGTGAAAATGGTTTTTATGAACGTACAGTTTTTCATTCATTGTGACCAGAGAGAGACAGCCTCTCTTGGCATCCATACTCTTGATTCTGGTCCACGAATGTTCTCTAGGGTCGAACCTTTCGGCACTCCTGGATAACATCAAGAATTCAGAATAAACGCTTTTAGTCGATTTTCCCAAATTTAGTAAACATCAACTCTTAACAACGGCAAAAAAAATTGGGTTCTCAACTTACTTCAGATAGTCATATCCATCATATCCGCCAACAACATAGATTGCACCATTAAGCTCCACAGAAGCAAGAGCAAAACGCTTTACAAACGAAAGAAGAGAAGGCACGTGAGTTATAAAAATAATTATCTGCATAGAATTTATCTTATAAAGACGTACACTCATCAAAACGCTGTTTGCTCCTTTCCCAGGAAATTTTTCAAAAACCCAGAAAATATTTTCTGTCATGCCGAGGAGTATTTTATCACTTCTCTTCATACGTGCTCTTTTTTTTTCTTTATTTTGGGGCGAAGGGGAACAATGACAAAATTATGTAAGATCCACAACATATAAACTACCTTTTCTAGCATCGAGCGTGCAGAAATCCACCGTCCAACATATGGATCGAACATTTCCACATCAGAAAAGCAGTCAGCTCCATTCCCTCCACCAACTGCATATATTTTACCATTCAGAGCAGCGCCAGCTAGGCTTCCTTTAGCTTTGTTCAAGCACGCACGTTTTGTCCATTCATCATTTGCAGCATCATACGACTCAACTTCACATAGAACAAGAAACGAGTTTTATATATATATATATATACATCATTAGCACATATATACACTTTATACATATTTATATGGAGAGAGCGAGAGAGAGAGAGAGAGAGAGATACCTGTATCATACCACTTGGAACCAGTTCCGCCACCAAATACATAAAGTTCGCCATTAAAGCATGCAACTGCAGCATACGAACGGACAGAAGACATCGGCTTAAGCGATCTTAAGACATCATGTGAAGGTGAGAAGGATTGCAGGGCAGATGACCACGATGCACCATCAAATCCACCCACCAATAATATCGACTCGTTAAGATTAAATTGAACTTCATCAAGAGACTCGAGCGGCACCTCATCACCAGGAAGTCCCATGGAAGTTCTGGATATGTTTTCCAATTTCATGAATCTGTTTTCCAGTCCATGGATTACTTGTTCTGCCTCCGCCTGAAGTGCGATGAGCAATCAATTACGTGCGAATATATTTTATACCAATACATAAATCAGAACATTTTAAAAGGCTTGTTGTCATCCTAGGCAAAGGAAGCAATGTTTAGCTTCTTCAATGCTGGAGGTAGAAGCTGGAATAGATGTATTGCCGGCAAATATGATCAGAACTAAATAAATAATTAAATAATTGGGTGTGCTAATAAAATAATGAGGGAAAATAATTCAGTGCTACTACCTTACCACCTGCTCCTCTCAAAACTGTGTAAAAAACGATCATCCGTTTTCGATCACATTACTACTTTGTATTGAAATTGACCAGGATCGCCAAGAAAAATATCCGTATTAGATAAAAAGCAAAATGAATTGCACACGTAAGGTTAAAGAAAAAAAAAATTACCAATTTCTTTTGCAAACTTTCCACCTTTTGAGACTGCTCTCGCCTAAAAGACTTTAGCTCTTCCACTTCCCTGCATAACTGCATCAACATAGATAACAGAGGCCAGCTATCTCAAAAGTGCACCATAAACGAGTTGGGGAAGAATGGAGGTTCAAGTGGATGAAATGAAACATACGTATGAACTAGCAGTCAAGATTGAATAAGAAGGAGCTAAAACTCATACTCTGAGCTCAACTTGAATGAACAACAGAATTAAAAGGTATCATAGGATAAATTTATTATTATTTTTTTCATAATGGGCACCATATATCCAAATATGAGCCAGTAAAATAACTAATTAAGAGCAGAACCAAATGAATAAAACCAAATCTGGAGATATCATATTTTTCGTATGCATTTATCTGCAGTAGTAATTTATATGAAAAGACTATAAGGAATCAACATTGACTCATTTGCCATCAGATAACTGGGCTAACAGTATAAGTCAGTAGACAGTATATAATTATATTTGAATTAAGAAATCATAAAAAAAAGATACATATTAAAAAAAAAAGACGGTTAAATATTATTATTATTATTATCATTATTATTATAAGCTCAAGAGCGAAAAAAAATAAAAAATCGTTGAAGCTCAAACAAGCTCTCAGAAAACTCTCGACAAGTTAGTAGATCGAAAAAGCTCCAAAGATACACAGAATCCACCGGAGTCTGAATACTGAATTAAGTACCTTTCCTATAAGAGTAAGATAGTCGATTGACTCCGAAGAGCTCCCACCATTCCTAATCTCCACAGTCACCACGTCATCATCGTGGCTTTCATGCTCCAGATTCACATCACTTGTGCATCCATCCAAGAACTCACAACCGAGGGCCATTTCTTTCAATTTCATGTAAATAAGATCCTTCTCGTCAAATTCCAACATTTGGCCATGCGAAGGTGCATCCATCAATTGATTGTTTCCATTCATAAAGAAAGAATCATCCGAAGTGGTGGATGAGCCAATGGAGTCATGGATATTCATGAAATCATCCTCCGAAATCGGAGGATACGAAGGTCCGCTTTCACCTCTCTTGGCAACAGCAGCCCAATTCGGAAGATTCTGAGGGACAGATGTCCCTGGAGCAACTGCTAAAGACGAGAGCTTGGACATCAACTTGCTTGCTTGAGCATGATCCAACTCGAACCAGAAATGGGACTGACTGTAATAGTTGTCAACGATTATTGGCTTGAACTGATATTCGGGAAGAGCTTGGCATTGCAGGCGAAGACGTATTTGGACCTAATTAATTCATATTTGTAAAAGAAAAGGATTATTATACACCTTTGTTTAAAGTGAAGAGCTGGTGAAACATATCAAAGACTTTTATTAGGACATTAAATAACCGGACGAGTTTCTATGTACTACCTGTGCTGGGTACTTCGTTCTATCTGAACCATCTGCAGTCCAAGCATATGAATCGATACCCATTTTGCCTGAGCTCGCAGCTTCATAGATGCCATGGAGTTTCCTTTCGCTGTAATCGAACAAAAATAGCGGCAGGCCTGGCTCAATGTTCTTTACGTACGAAAAGTGATGTGCTGGCAGTCCTATGAAGCACAGGAAAAGGAAATGGTAATGTGTATAGACAAAGTCCAAACCATTTCCAATATATAGACTGCACGTGAAAGAAAGCTTATGGAAATCAAAGATTATTATCTAGTAATCCAATATGACTAACCAAAGAGTTGGTTGGCTAGACATTCCTTCATAGTGCTCTGCGTGCAACCAAATATGACACCACCGAGTTGGCTCTTGTTCAAATTTCTTGCCCATTTCACGTTTGATGCCATCCTTCAAGAATGAGAAGTTTTGTTACGAAAGAAAGTCATGTATATTTCTACCAGCTCCTAAGGCAATTGGGCGGAACATAATCAAGAGTCAAATAAAACTTGAATTCGAAATGGAAAACGTTGTAGGACTTTCTATGTGATGCCTATGATGCAAAGGCACTCATCCAATCATTACACGAACTAAAATCAGCTGAAAATGTGCATGGTCTACCATTCCTGTTTCTTTTCATCCAACAAAACCACATTTTCCTCAAGGGGGAATTCTTGCTAGATCTTTCTGCTGTTCTTTAACAAACTTCCAGAAAGCAGTCGGTTTAACAGTATATGCATTGACTAACACATTAACTAGAGGGAAAAAGGCAATTAACTACCATCCAACTCTGACTTAAAATAAAATCAAACTCCAAAGAAATAGTTACAAAAATGAAATAAAGCATCATTCCACAGAAACCCCAGTACAACTATTAAAAAAAACATTAGAATTGTACTCAGAAGAAAACGATTACAACCCAATAAAGACGATCATTTACATAATAACTCATCATTCCACAAAAAGACACAGAAGATAGGAAAAGGGAACAAAAAAAATAAGAACTTGATGACAAAAACATGACTCCTCTACAAATTAACAATGGAATTTTGTGAAATGTAGATGATTTATAATCATAAACTCAAAATCCATTTAATTTCCAACAAAGATGAACCATGATATGTACCTATCTTATCTCCAACAACAAAAATTTACCAGGAAAGAGAATAGCATAAAAAGGATCAAAACCCGCACTTGAAAAGTGAAACAGACGAACTAAGAAAAACCCAAAACCCTTGAAATACCAACAAAAAGATAAGCAAAAGAAAGATCAGTTGATCGATGCGGTTGGATCAAATACATACATTGTTTATGTGTCTGCAAAATATGTCGGAAGTTTTTAGAGGAAAAATCCTTTGCTGTGAATCACTGTGAACTGTACCTTCGAGTAATGAAAAGCGCGAAATTTGTTTGGAATAGCGACCAGCAAGGAGTCAAGGACACTGGAGTTTTTTTATCCTTTGATTTATTTATTTTTTGTTTTGTTTATTTTTCATCAGTTCAAACTGCAATGTAAATGGGTTTCCTGTTTTTCTGTGAGCTTTTGTTTTTTGTGTATGCTTTTGGATATATGGTGAATTTTCATATGAAAATAAATAAATAAAGACCTTTTATTTATAATGAAGTGATTTATTACTGGTTTACTCAAAAAATCATAACCATATATTTGTTAAACATTTTTATTAAAATAAATATTAAATTTACGATTTAGGAAATTGTTAATTTATAAAATATGATTATATATTATTTCTTTTTGGTGAGGGTAATCTGGTAGGTAAGATTTATGCCATAACAATTATATGTTGACTATATATTACCTTTAGAAGGTTGCAAAAATATGTATAAGATTGCAAGAATGTGTGGAAATTATAATGTTAGTCATTTTTCACCATAAACTTTAAAAACCTCACACATCAATTTTATGGATCCCATATTTTTTTCAGTTATTTTTAATTAATTAATGCCTTTTATATTACCATTCATATTTTCATATAGAAATTTATTAATTAGTTTTAATTTTTGGAAATATTTATTATAACATCATAATTAAATAAAAAATATCGTGATTTACATAATTTTTATGTAATATTATAATTTTAAAATAGAAAATGACAAAAAGTTTGATTACAAAATAATAATAATAATAATAATAGTAATAGTAAGAAAGACATAAACTATATGAGATTACTTAAAATATTATAGACTTTATAAAACATATCAAATTATGTTGAAATACTAAATTTCAAATTACAATGGAACACTTTAAATTTTCAAATAATATAAATTCAAGTAAAAGCTATTCAATATAGAGATTAAAAGGCAAAGTGTTTGGAAAATCGAACTTATATTAAACAACAAATATACGCAAAAAGAGAACACGATTTGCAAACATGAAAGACAGACTTCAAAAAAAATATAAAAGATAAGTTTCCTTTTAATCAGTTTATAAAGTTTTATTCTTTTATCATTTATGACACTTAAAAGCTCAAACAACTTCCAATAAATCAACATATAGGAGATAGGACATCTTATAAGATATATAAACTATTAAAATATTGAATAATCTCATTAATTTATTTTTTCCTTTTAACAGTACTGGGATATCAATTTATTTATGAGGAATTTGCACCACATACTCCACCATTCAATTTATATAACACTTATATATTCAATTTCTTTTTATTTATATAATTACCAAATCAATCATAAAATATTGCAAAACTACCTAATATGGTTTAAAATCCTTTCAACCGTTATGAAGATATTAACGGGCTAATCAATTATATTGAGATCAATGATGAAGATATTCTTACCAAATAAATCGGAAATATTTCAATCTCTATAAAAAAAAGATCCCCCACCGCCCACCCACATCCGCACGTCTCTTTCTTTCTGCAAAAACCTCTATCTCGTTCCCGACTACGCTTCAATGGCCAAGACTAAAGTACCACGTTCTACTTGGAAAAAACCGTCAAACGTGGCCGACGACACCCCACAAATTAGGTCTAGTTCCCAACTTCGCAAAAGCTCTTCAAAAACAAAAACAAAACTTGTTCGTCGGAGTCTATGGCGTCGCCGGCGGCTACAGTTGTGCACGGCGGAGGGCTGAAGGGCGGACATCATGCGTATGGTGATTGACCGTTGTTGCTCAGCGACGATACGTGTGTTGTGACGTACGACGTACGACGAGAACTCTCGATCTGGCGGTGTGCACGACGATGGCCTAGCGTGGCTCTGCAGAGAGGAAGATGAAGACGAATGTGCTGGGAATAATTTCCGAGGGCTAAGATCTCTCCCAAGTTGGAGATGACAGTATATCTACGGTATATGTACAGTATATGTTCACGGCAGTATATATTGCGTGTGTAGACATGCAGTATATGTGGTGTGTATATGGAGTATATGTTCAATATATTAGATGATTTTTTTTACACTGTTCAATATATGTCATGTGTATATGGAGTATATATATGTTCAGTATATTAGAGGATTTTTTACTTTTTTTTTTAGGGAATATAAGTAACCTGTTATACATGTTTTTCGTTGCAACATATACTGAATATATACTAACATAAACGCAATATATATCACCTGACAGTTGCATGAATTACAATACATGTTTTTATTTTCTCTTACAAGCTGCGCGAACAACATATTTTTTTTTTTATGGAAACGGCTGATTTTTCCTTCCATATCAATGAAGGCAATGTTCTTTTTTTCTTTTTTTTTTTTATGGAAACGGCGGAAATCATGGAAACAGAAAGTGGATGGAGTCCACTTTTTAGGTAACTGAATTTTAGGCATAAATGTAATTGAATCTTGACAATTAGGTAAAGATACAATTACTTCTTAATGGATGATAGATTTGCAAAATTTTTAATTTCATGTAGGATAAGTAAAAATTTCCCTTTATTTATTTAGAACACAAAAATGGGGTTTGTACAAGAGTTATCTGGACCAGGTCACATGGGTTAAGAAAAGCCCATCCATATATTCCTATTAGGCCGTATACTTTTAAATGGGCTCAAATTGTCAAACAGGCTTGCTAGAATAAGTTGATTTTATTTTATTTTTCTTTATCAAATCCACTCAACAGTTAAATTATAAACGTAATCAAATCAAGGTCAATAATTAAGTTTAATACTTTATTTTTGCTTTCATTAGTAAGCGTGGCTCCTATGATCCCACCCTTAACAAAGCATTATAAAAGTGTTCATATTTTTCTATCTCGTGCTCATTAAGGAAAATCATGCTTAACAAGTACAAGCGTGCTATGGTTGCACAATTTCGAAATTTAAAAAATTAAATAAAAAAGTTAAATAATAATGCAGTTAGACCACGTACAGAGAAGTTGAGGAAATAATGAAAACTACTGTTTAATCCACTATATAAGTGGCTTTACTGATGTGACATCCAAAATTAATCCAATTCGGCCATGACTTGACCTGTATTCAGTTTAATTAAACTAGTTGAATAATGACTAAAATCTCTAAAATATTATTATCTGAATAAGCACTTTCCAATCCATTCGCATGTAGCCACTCTTAGTTACAAAATATTATCTCAATGCTGTTTTATAGGTTGATTCAATTTTTGATTCAAAACAAGGTTATTCGACTGAAATTTTGGTGGACTGTTATTCAATACAATATCACATTACATAATCATAATGTTGGCAATGATGGCACGATTTAAGGTCTTATCTAGTTGGGTTTAGTCGATGCCACCCGCGCGGGTGCCACCCGTTTCCACTGTAGACGAATAGCAACGTGCCATGTGGCACTCTTTCCTTTTCAGTCCATTTTGATTTTTCCTGCCCATAATCCCATTTTCCGTTTCGACTAAACCATTTTGATTTTTATTTTATTTACTACCCATGGTTACAACAGATCTAACACTAAACCATGGTTACAAATTAGATCTAAAATCACATTTGAGATCTAAAATCACATTTGCATACAGAAGGCTTAGTTCATCGCGATATTTATCCCCCATCACATATCCTGCGCGAAATTCATCCCCCATCACAGATCCATCGTGAAATTCATCCCCCATCACAGATCCATCACGAAATCCACGCCCGCTGCGAGAGAAACATCATTTCATCGAGAGATTCAGCCCCGATTCACAGATCCGTCGCGAGAGAAAAGAATCCATCATCTCGAGATTCAACCCCGAAATCCTTAACCATTTCATCGCCCGATTTCACAGGTAAAAGAGTTAGGATTCTTTTTAGGAGGATAAAAGTAGTTATTTTTTAAATCAGTTTTGTGAATTTTGGGGAATTAGGGTTCATCGCCCGATTGCAAAATTAGGGTTTATCTTAATTAGGGTTTCTCTTAATTCTTTACTTACTCGTTATTGTGATTTTGTAGAATTAGGGTTGCTCTATTTTTCTTCCTTTCTGTTTGTTTTTTCAGTTTTGCAGAATTGGGTGATTTTGCAGAATTAGGGCTTCTCTTAAATTTCAATTTTTGATATGTTATTCTAATATAATATGCTTATAGAAATTCGTTTTTTTTCAGTTTTTGGGTGATTTCGCTTAAATTTCGAATTTGCAGAATTAGGGCTTATCTTATGTTCGTGATTTTTTGGGTTACTCTAATTTGTGTTTTTTCAGTTTTTGTGATTTTACTAACTTGTGAACAGTTGTTGTTGATTTTCATTCGAATAATACGTGCTATTAATGGTGCATCATTTTTTTGTTTTTTTTTTTCTTTTTTCTTTGTTGGACGTTGAAGTTATGATCAAGAAGAAATATATGTAAAGTTACTCGTTCAGTTTTGGTGACGGAATAAGATGTTTAGGAAATTTTTATATCTTTGGGTTTATTATTTGTTCTTCGAAATCTTAGAACAAAATGAAGGGCCAGAGGGCCATTATATATCTGCTAGAGGTTTGCTTATATGTATCTTGCAACTACAAAGCTTTTTTCTTACTAGAGGGCCATCTGAGTACTAAGATTTTTTCTTGCTTGTTCTATTCATTGAATTTGGATTTGGGTATCGAGTTGTTGCTTGAATAATAACATTCCAAATTCAAACCCAATTTTTTTGAAGGTTTGCAAATGTCACAGACTTCAACCACTAAGAATTTTGGAAGACCAAGTAGACTGAAGTATGAAGATAAAATATGTGACACATGTGGAATCAAACTTGCAGTTAGGATTGCTGGCTCCCGAAGTCCAAATTATCAGAAACTCTATTACGCTTGTGAGAGAGATGGTGGATTTATGGGTTGGGCTAATCCAATAAATGAAGACGACGTAAGCATAAGGGAAGAAGTTAGCACAAGCGAGAAAACTATAGTGGATCGTCAGAGCTACAAAGATGTGAAAACAAAAAAAAAAAAAATTGATAAGATTTATGATTTATTACTTGTATTATTTCTAGTAGTAATTGTAATGCTTGTTATTATTGTAATGAAATAAAAGAGTTGGTATTTTTACTACTTAGGACATGAATAACTATTTTGTGATTGTAATGTAATGCTTTTTATTACTTTTTATTGTAATGTAATAACTATTTCTAGTAGTAATTGTAATGCTTTTTATTACTTTTTTTTGTTCCATTTATTTTTATTTTTGTTTTATTTATCTTTTCTCTTAACAAGTCTCTTAACAAGTTGGTGTAATGAGTTTTAGAGCTTGTTGTCACTAGTTTACAATGTATCATTCTAGGAAAGTTTCAGTACTATTTTTAAAGTGTAAGTGTTGGTTGTGGATTATTGGACAGCAGGGCCTGTTTTTTTCCTTATGGTATGTGTGAAATAAAGTTAAGAAGCACATTAGAATGTCACACCAAGTAATTAAAACTTGTCTAAATTTGATGAGTTGAGTGCCTTGTGCTTGATAATGTTTCAGTACATTTGCCAATGCTTTCTTTCTAGGAAAGACTTTCAAAAAGATGTCCCTCTAATAACACTATTACACCACAATAAAAGAGTCAATCTAAAAATAGATGAGACAGTGCATTTGCTAAAACCGATCAACATCATCTTCAATTATACTAAATCCGATCACCATCATCTTCAATTATCGAAGGGTCCCTACAAAAAATAGATTCAAATGGTAAAGATTATAACATTATTCAATATTAATTTACAAAACAATAGATTTGGTGTGATGTACCTGTGATGAAAAGGGATTCACGTGATAACCAAAAAGATTAAATGGACCTACATTGATGTTTCCATCTCCTCCCTACACATTAAAAAATAAATAAATAAAAAGTTTTAATTTTATTGATATTCTTGTAGAACAAAGTAATAAAAGCATCATTTACCCCTTGATTTATGTTAGGCCAATGCATCGGAGCCGGACCCGGAGCCGGAGATGGATAGAGTGGAACATAATTTGAGGGGCACGTGTTGACATCATTTTGAGAAGATTGAGTCGGGTCACCTAAATTGATGTTTCCACTTCCTCCCTACATATTAAAATAAAATAAATAAATAAAGGTATTAATTTTATTAATATTCTTGTAGAACAAATTAATTAAAAAATTACTTACCCCTTGATATATGTTAGTCCAAAACATCGGAGCATGAGGTGGATATTGGGTCGGGCCACCTAAATTGATGTTTCCACTTCCTCCCTACATATTAAAATAAAATAAATAAATTAGTAATATTCTTGTGGAACAAATTAAAGAAAACATCATTTACCCCTTGATTTATGTTAGTCCAAAACACCGGAGCCTGAGATGAATAATGTGGGACATTATTTGGCACTCCCGTGTTGACATTATTTGTCTCTCCCTACAAATTAAAATAAAATAAATAACAAAATACCAATTTTATTAAAATTCTTGTAATCTTGTAGAATAAAATAATAAAAGCATTATTTACCTCTTGAGTCTTCTTTTTTGACCTACTCGAATTTCCCACCTTTTCTTTGCCCCGTTTTTTTTTCTTGCTCTTGTCGTCCCAATGACGTGTTATTTGAGCATTTGTAACTCCCCTTGACTTGGTAGGAGGTGGATTGCGGACACGGACATTATCTTCATCAACCAATTCATCACATGAATCATCCATGTCCAAATTCTTCAAAAGAGAAGATATTTCTTCATTTGCGTCTTCAAGGATTTCAGTAAACCTACTTCTCGTCTCCCGGTGAGATTTGCTACGATGAACCAAGTCATAAGAGGTCCTCATTGCATGGTTCACAAACGTCAACTCAGAAACACCACAATTTCCATGAGGAGTATATCCTCTTTCAAATTCTTTACAAAACCTTTGTTCCGCTTTTCTTGACCAACGACTCAGGATGTATGGTTCGGGCAACACAATGATATTCATAGAAATGAAAACCTTTAGTGCATGTCTACATAGTATTCCCCTTGTTTCAAACAAATGACAGGAGCAATTCACTTCAATATCATTTTGTCGAAAAAACACTTGCCTAACTTTTGAGTCGTCGGTATGAGACCGCAAATTGAATCCAAGCCAACCATTACCAATATCATTTTCATCAATAATTGCAATATTCAAAGACTGAACAAATTCTCGCTCGAATAACTTATATATTGAGAAAGTATATACTTCAGCGGCGTGCGACAACAAGGGATTATTTTTAACAATTTGCCCCGGCCTCCCATGGCTACAATGAGCATCGTCATCTCTCTCAGTAGCCCTCCATTTATTTTGAACTTTTTCATAGTTCAAAACAAATTGGTGCAAAGTAAGAGTCTTATTACCCAAATCTTTCAAGACACGATTTGTTACCTCACTTCTTGAAGTGGCTTGTAGACCTGCACAAAACTTGTCATTACTAAAAGCCGTGGCCCATCTCTTTCTCAGTTTGTACATACCCTTTAGCCATTTGTGTTCATGAAGACTGTACTGCTCAATCATTCGCTTCCACGTAGCCTCAAACTCATCTACGGAATCACAATATGTCATGCATTTATGCCATAATTTCTTAAACTCCGATTCACCATTCAAACTTCCTAAATGGGATGGAGCATTTTGATTGATATGCCATTGACATAAACGATGATGCGAATGTGTGAACACTTTATCAATAGCATTCATCATGGCTTGACATTGATCAGAAAAGACAACTTGGGGCTGTTTTCCATTCATAGAATCAAGAAATGTGGAAAATAACCACTCAAATGAACTTTCAGTTTCATCGGACAAAAAAGCCAGTCCAAACATCACGTTTTTATTATGGTGATTTATACCGACAAATGGAGCACAAATTAAATTGTACTTATTTGTTTTGTAAGTTGTATCAATCGATAGCACATCACCAAAAAAATCGTAATCGACTGCACATCTTTGATCCCTGAAGAAAAAGTTCATTATCCGATTATCATCATCCAACTGTACATTCCAAAAGAATTGATTTTCCACATTTGATTTGTTTATAAAATATTGAAGCAAACTAGCAGCATCTCCATCTTCAACTTTTGTTTGCCTCTTTAGACGGTTAAAATGATCATATGCATCTTTTACGGTAAAACCCAAATTATTTGCACCATGAGCCTCATTTTTCATAAAAGAAACGGCATTAGTAACACTAATTCCTGCATTGACCATAGCTTCTAGAGTAGATTTCTTTGCATGCGTGAGATTACGTGATGATCTCAACAAATGAGTTTGATCAGGTTGAACCATTTCATGATTATGCTCAACATAAAACCTACTCACTTTCCAATCCCCTTCTCTCTCTCTCGTAATTCTAATTCTTGCTTTGCATTTTGTTCTAGTTATCGATTTTTGATACTCAGGAATATTATTCCTAGAACGTCTTTCATCCTTAACTCCTTCACAAGAACATTCAAATTCTTTCATTCGTATTTCTTTAGTGCCCGAAAAAAACCCTTGATCACCTTTTCTAACACTAAAACCTTTAGCATGTGCATATTGACAGTAGAGCAAGTATGCATCTTCAAGGTTATTCATTTTCATGCCAACTGCAAGTCTACTTTCTAAATGTTCTACTACAGATGCAAAAGATTGAACCTCAGAATCTGGTGGAGGAGAAGAAAACCCAGTAAGTTGTTCTTCAAGCTCTTCACCATTATCCTCCAAGTCTTCACATTGAAGATAATGATCCATTAATTCAATATTACCTACAACAACAAAGAACTAATCAACAATAGAAAAGATTTCTTTGTTATGCCAATATGTGGTGCTGTTAACAATAGTCATCCTTATTTTGTTCTTTTAAGGATGCAGATTTCAATGTGACATTACCAGAAAAAAGCCAATGCATCGAGTTCCTCATGTAATAACTAAGCTTAAAAAGAAAAGATTCCAATCTTACTGGAGCAAATAAATAAGTAAAAAAAATTAATTAAGCTTCAAAAAAATTTGTTCTTATTTTGTTGTTCAAATTTAAATAAGTAAAAAGATTCCAATCTTACTGTTAACAATAGTCATCCTTATTTTGTTCTTTTAGGATCAGTAAAAAAATTTAACAAATAAAAGTATTCCAATCCTACCTAATAACCAAGCTTAAAAAAAAACAAAAAAAAAAAAAGTAAATTAAAGGCAGAAGAAGAATCTTACTGGAGCAATTAATTTCGTTAACCAAACTTTCAGACATAGCATACAGAATAATTGACTGAATAATTGAATGTTCAAATTTATATTCGAGTCTTAAGCCCAGAATAATTAAATGTTCAAATGCTCCATTTCCTATGTTCACTTTTCTTCAAACAAATAGATAGACATTGAAAGAAAACCTAGCTGTGATTCAATTTACCTCTGAAGAAGATGAAATTCTATCGAAAAAGCACCGAGCTGTNAGCGGAATTTGAATTTTAGATCTGTTGTAACCATGGTTAGTAAATAAAATCAAAATCAAAATGGTTTAGTCGAAACGGAAAATGGGATTATGGGCAGGAAAAATCAAAATGGACTGAAAAGTAAAGAGTGCCACGTGGCACGTTGCTATTCGTTTACAGTGGAAACGGGTGCCACCCGCGCGGGTGGCATCGACTTAACCAATGGGGTGAGAATAAGTACAACATATTATTGGAAAATATTGAATGAAACTTGTGTTAGAAAATATTTTATTTCCTATATATAATCTAATTATGGGCAACATATTATATACAATCTATACTTATATAATAAGAATTAACATTTATCAAAATTAGTAACTTAATTAATGATCAAAGTCAGTTTTGCATTAATTACTTTCCAAAATCGGTAACTCTTATGTCCAATTCACACGCCTTATTAAGACAGCATTTATGTCCTTTTCACACGCCTTTTAAACTCATTAATTATACTGATTTAATTCTCATGAAATAATCCCAATTCACACGCCTCATTAACAGCGTCCTTATCGCATAATTTTTATGGTAACGAAATAATCCCATTTCACACGCCTCATTAACAGCATCCTTATCACATATTTTTATGGTAACAAAATAATCACATTTCATATGCCTTTTAAACATATTTTTTTAACGATAAATTGAAGAAACAACAATCGTATTATAAGATAAAGATATTTGGGATAATTTTAAGATTCAAAAACAAAATGTCGTGAGGAGAAGATATTTCATACACCTTATCAATATTCAAAACTGATATTAAGTTTGTTATTCATTTCCTAAAACAAATACACGTGTTGAATTATTATCATATTCACAATACGTTTATATGACAACATGTTTAATGATTAATGAATATTTATATATCATTTTATTAATATTTATGTGAATAAAATATTATTTTATTATATTTTTTATTAATGTACAGTGAATATGGTTTTCAGAATCGAACCATCATCGAAACAATCAAATTATTCTATTAAAGGGTTTATTGCACCAAATCCCCCTGTATTATACTAAATGTGTGCGTTTTCCCCTTGTAATTTAAAAATTGCGTCGAACCCCCTCGTATTTAACTAATGATAGCACGATACACCCCTCTCCGTCTAACTTAACGGCGCGTGCAGTACACATGCCTGTATTGCAACAATTATTCATTTTTATCTTATATTTTCTTATTTTAAAATTGAAATTTACTATTTTGTCCATTAAAAAAAAAAAAAGAAAAATCCAAAAATATCCTTAATTCATCTTCAACCTCAAATAATAAAAAAAAAATCCAAAAAATGAACAAAAATCTAAAACCCCGGCACTGCTACTTGACGTCGCCGAGCTCAAGCTCCGGTCCTTCTACCGATCCCTCATCGCGGAGTTCATCACCTCCCTCGTCTACTGAACCATCGGGATGTGAGGTCCCACCCCCAAATTTCATTCAAAACCCTAGATCTGAAACAATATCTAAAGTTTCATCCCCCAAATTTCGATGGAATTTCCAGTAGGCAGCGGCGGCAAGAGAAGTCTTCTCTTTCACTTTTTTGGCTCTCGGATCTGAATAGGGAGAGACCTATTGCTCGGAATCTTCTAGCCGCCGGAAAAAGAGAGGTAGGAATGCAGGGATTTGTCCATGACGAGGCGAGCCGGAAATATGGGGTTTTTCACGATGATGATGTCGGAGATGACGCCGCATCGCCGGCCGCGACCGTCCATGATGCTCGCCTCCATCTCCACCGCAGGTCCTTCTCGAAGGTGACCCTTCCGTTCTGACGCCGACGTCTCGATCGAGGATACCCTAGGCTTCCTCAGGTTCATCACCACCGCCGACGACCTCGGAAACGAGGTCTGCGCAGTCCCTGATGAGGGCCCTGCCGCTGTATAAATCGATGGAGAATTCCTGGGCGGCGGCGGCGGCGGATGGAGTCACATATTCGTGGGAGAACTTCTCTTCAACCATTGCCCATATGCATAGACGCCACCTATCTGCTCCCTCAATTTATCTGATTTTTTTTTTCTTTTTTTTTTTTAAAAAAAAATGAGGGCCCTTTTGTTTTCTTGCCGACTTCCTCTTCCCGTGATTGAATATTTTTCCAATATGCAAATGCAACACTATTTTGTAATTATTCAATTATTTATATATTTTATCTTCTGGGTGGGTGCTGTGCTGTCCATCTGAGCAGATAGGAGAGAAAAATTGACGAGAAGTCGGTTCTCCAACTCAGGGACATAACGGGAAGTTTGGTAAATATGTAATGGTGTTACCACTGAGACACAAGTTGGGGAGCGTCAGCTGACCAATACTTAATACGAGGGGGTTCGACGCAATTTTTAAATTACAAGGGGAAAACGCGCACATTTAGTATAATACAGGGGGATTTGGTGCAATAAACCCTTCTATTAAATCATTTGTAGTTTATTCAGATTTTAATTTATAAACATTTTGATATCAATATACATACATTTTAATATATATATATATATATATATATATATAGAGAGAGAGAGAGAGAGAGAGAGAGAGTACTTTTTGTAATAAATTTTAATAAAATGTGTTACTTAAATATCTAAACAATTTATAAATTCAAATGTTAAAACAAATTGATAAATAATTTATAAATCTCTATTTTATTTAAATATGTAATTTTATTTAAAATAATTTTAAATGTAACAAAATTTATTTAGAAAATCGTAACGATCTACCAGTCCAACTGACTGATGTTGACGGATTCAATAGTAAATATTTTATTCAAGCGAACTACACTGTTTATAACCCGGTTCTCGGTCCATCCGGTCGGACTGTGTCCAACCTGGTTTAATTTAAAAACAATGTGTAAATCATAATTAATGATATTATATATTTAATTTATAATATAATCGTAATATTATTTTCCAGTGCATCGCACGGGCCACGCACTAGTTATATTAGCTATTCAATTAATTAATAGACTCAATTAAGTGATCTAAATAAAGTAGAGTCAATGGGCTAGGTAAATTGATATGGGCTGATTGAGTGGATACCTAATATTATTAGGGTTAGGTAATAATGGGTGACCTACCCTAGTAGTATATAAAGACCCTCTTGGTTATGGTCCCCAATATACTAAATCAAACATAGTTCTCTTTTTTCCCCATCTGAATTGAGAATGACGGTCCCATATGGGGAATAAGACGATTTAGTTGAGGAAGACCATAAAACCGACCCCGTTCGTGATCCACATCGTGTTCATGGAGATGGGATCCGGAGATTGATGATAAGGTATTCCGCATATAGAAACTCAATCTCAATGGATTCAGGTATTCCTTATAATCTTTAATTATAATCTAGCGCGACGTTGAGTTTCCTAGAATTAAAGTATGTTCTAGGTTAATTGTTATTGAATTTATATTATGTGATTATAAATTCCTACAAGTGGTATCAAACCGGTCATCGACTGCTAGATCTAGATTATTTGTGTATATATGTGAATATATTCGAATTTGATTTATTGACCACAATCAAAGGAAAAGTCTGTATGTGGTTTAAATCTTTCATCCAAATAACATACAGTATATGCGTGAGGCATAAGGATTTGAAGTTGCCAAATTAATTGATTACTATTCAATTTGCGGCTTGGGACCATTATGGTATTTNCAAATTGCTTTAGTGATTAATAATAAGGTATTGCTAAATTATATGATTTGCTAATATATATGCCTTTACTGTATGCTATTGAATGTCAAAGGCTCAAAGTCCAAATTTGTTTTTCTTCGACTTGATTAAATAAAAGTCTAATTTTGTTTATATGCTTTTATTTAAATTGAATTGGGGAGTACTCATTAGAATAATGTGCGCTATTGTGGTGATAAACACGTGACAATTATTTGGTTGTACATATAAACGACGGCTCAAATGAAGATTTATTGTTTGATATGTTATTATTGTTAATGTTTGATTACTGCACTAAGATATCAATTACAAGTTAATATTTTATCCAAGGATGAAATATTAATGGAGTTGTGATGTTTTGGGATAAAGTTACCTTTATTTGAGGTTATTATTTTAATTCTTTGTAATTTTTGTGAGCATAAATATTGATGTTATTAATTGTATGCTCTCGGAAATCTATGGAGTTATCCATCTAAAGGTTGATTTTTAAACTTTCTTTATTCATAGAGTTTTAAATCAACATAAATTAGGTTTATGGTCTTTCACTAAAGGAGATAAAATAAAATGGTGGATCTTTATTTTGTCTTATTTTGTTATATTGATTTTAGGTTAAATTGTGAGTATATTTGAGCTTTGGTGGGCATTTGGTTTTCGTCCAACTCGGCTCAAATAACAAAATTAATTTGTTTTTAGCTCAAAATCTGAATGTTTGAACTTTGTTCTATGTTTTGTGGACTTACTTCACATTCAGTAAGGTTAGGCCTAATTTGGTCAAACTAGGCTTTGTTTATATAAAGTTGACTTTAAAGGCTAATTTGGTTTAATGGACTTTAAACTCAAATAAAGTTAATGGACATAAGTTTATATAAAGTCATATTTTGGCTCAAATTAGAAGTTAGATTTTGAGGTAATCTTTTTCTTGGTATCTCAAAATTTTTATAAGGTCTAGATTTTCAGTTTGACTTTGCGGTAGACTCATAATGTGTTTCCGGAATGCGGGGCTAATTATCCGGATAGGATTTATATTGAATTTTTTCACATATAAACTATAAGGACTCTTTGAGCCAATTATGAGAAACATATTAAGCATTTTCATGACTTATGTGCTTAATTTGGTTTCGGCTTAAATTCCAAAATAATGTCATGTTGAGGTTATATATGCTTGAGCTCATTTTCGGATAGTAATTTTATGACTAATGGAATGAATTTTAGCCCATTTTGGTAATAGTGGGCCGTAAATTCAAAAGAAAGTTTATTTGGATTTAAGCTTATTGAAATTAGATTTTAAGTCTAATTGGTTATATAGGCTTTCAATCTAAATAAAGTTAGAACTAAATTTATTTTGGTTCATAAACTTTACAGTTTTCCTGGTGCGACGTTTTAACGTTGTTCAATTGAGTAATAGAGAAATTCTCAGTCACATTTACTCTGATTTTGTGATTTTCAATTTAGTCAATCAAAGTATCATGTTGCCATAGCAACCCATGTGCATAGAGAATGACTTTATTGAAATCATTTTAATGTTGTGTGAAGTTGTTCATGTGATCTGTGCTCGGCCCATAGGTAGACACAAGTTGACCGAATAATAACGCACATATGGCGATAAGAAAAACTCATATGGATTTTACTCAATTGGTCTAGTAATTTTCAATTTAGTCAATCAAAACATCATGTTGCCATAGCAACCTCTGTGTGTGGAGAGCGACTTTATTGAAATTACATAGATGTCGTGTGGAATTATTTATGCGTTTTGTGATCGACCCATAGGTAGACGCAATTTGGCAAAATAATAACACATATGTGATGATAAGTATGTGATAATTATTTGGATTGTTCATGTGAACATTAGTCAGTCTATAGATAGACTTTTGTTTGACAGAACTTATTATCAATGCTTGATCGTTACAACAGGCCACCACTGAAGTTAATTTTTTGTCCATAGACGAGATTAATGTTGCACTCTGGTGTCTTGTTACGTGTCCCGATTTGGTCTACGTACCCATATTTATGCATGACATAAATTTATGTGAGAGTATTTTGGTATTGTTCTCTAACTTTTTCTTCTGCTTACCTTAAGTCATTTGTCATTATATATTTTTCTATAAGTTTTATATGCTTATAGAACAATATTTAGTTATTATTGGGACATAAGGTTGATGGTTCATGTAGGAAGTTCCACGATGGATATTTGGTGAAATAATATATCTTTTGATTATTGTTTCAATAAAGTTAAATGGAACATAAGGAAGTACATTGTGATATGTTTAAATCTCGTATTCAATCTAAGGGCGCATTAATTGCGCATAAGGTGTTTCTTTTGTTATGTGATTAAAGAAAATTTGAACGAGAAAAGACTTAATGTACGATGTATCCTTCATTGATCTACATTCTAAAGTTTGCTTCTCAATATGAGTTAGCTAGTTTAGTTTTGTACCATTTAAGTATTTTGTGAGTAGTTTTCTTGTTTTGTCACTCACATAAAGCAACCAAATTTTTACATGGTACAACACATATGAAACTAACTCAATTTTGTTAAGGTTGTGGTAAAAAAAAATATGATTGACCATTTCTCTTTGCCATTAATGTGAAGCAATGTGATTCGTTATTAATAGAGTTTGTGAATGGTGTAAAACCCATATCCCTTATGGTATTTTAAACTTACACTTTGGGGATGTCCACCTAAGGTAAGACTTTAATGTCTATAAACTACTCGTTCAAAATTCTATAAGGCTTTTTAATAATGAATTTAAAGTTAATTTGAGGAAGTTGAGCTTGAGTGGGAGATAAGGTTATAAAGCATTATTTAGGAATGCAAATATGGTCCCAAAATGCAAACTCAACCACCTCAAATAAGTATATTAAAGCTTTGATGAAATTATGTGTGATTGACATTTTGAAGTTTGTCAAATTGTCTAAAAGTATGAGTCTCATTGGTCATAAATGTGGCTTAATGGATTCATAAGACAATAATGAGAGACATAAGGTATGTCTAGTCAACATAATTTTCATCTAAATAAGGACTTTGTTACAAGAAGTTTTTCTTTTGGTTTTGATGAGAAACTTTTTGTAATCTATGTCATTTTGAAACTTTTGATATTAAGGTAACTCCCTCTATGGTATTACAATTATATTAAGTCATTATCTCATTTTTATCGAGATAAATAAAATTAATAATTGTATATACTATAGACTGAGTGGGAGATACTCTAAGGAAAATTAATTTATCTATCTCATTCATTGTCCCAAGAATGAGTATAAAGTTTAGGATAGACAAAAGATATACATATGGTTGGTAATCTTTTGTATTTTAAAAAATGTATGCATTTGGATTCCACATACATTTGATTGTTTGAGAAATGATTGAATCTTGATTATTAATCTATTGAATGCAGCCAAATGGTTTATAAAGTTTTGTTTGAGAATAAAAGAGAGTTTATACTCACTTAAGGATTATTGGATCATTTGGGAGATCATTTGGAACTCTAGTTTCGAGTTTATTGGATGTCTGTAAAGTTGAACGATCCAAATTGAAGTCAAGCTGCATTAACTGCTAGTTGGAAGAACTAATTCGGAAAGTGCCAAGCAGACACTTATAGTTTATTCCTCTTTAGCAATTGAGATTTAACTTATCTGAAGATATCTTATAAGGTTATGGTTGCATAATATTATCACAAGGCTGCATGTTGCGAATGGTATTGAATACCACTAAAGTTCTATTGTGATAATATTAGTTTGCCTTTTTTCAATAACAATAGTTGTTCATAAAGTTTCTTGTTGTTGCTGAGGATAAAATTCACGTTGATGAATTTTTATTGAACATATAAGGATGAATTTATGCTAGCAAATTCATAGCTCCATTATAAGGTATATTAAGGTATTAACACTTGAAGAATTTTATGAGTATATCGCTCATATAAGTATTACTATGGATATTGCCTTAGTTCAGTGGGAGTTAGTGTTCAATGTATTCTTGAATGTTATAACTTCAGTTTTCTGCAGAATAAAGTTGATGGTTATGATTCATTATGAATCACTAAGGTTTTCTATTTTTGTGACTTTATGTTGCATTTATGGATTGATCTCACTAAGGATTTAAAGTTGGACCAGTTGGAAATAGACATGTTAAAGATCACATTGCATGTAATTTCCATGCCACTCACCATATCTGATCTATGTCATTGAGTATACTAGTTTGGTGATTTTCGGGGTTTAACCACGATTTGAAATGTGGTGAAAGCCGCGGTAGTTCCATTGCTAATATATGAGATGGACCAGATTGTTTAAGGTCGTCTGAATGAATAGCATAAAGATGCGCAACTAAGGAATTAATATAATTGCTCTGGAAATAATAGGTAGCCCAAGTGGGAGATTGTTAGGAAATATTTTATTTCCTATATATAATCTAATTATGGGCAACATATTATATACAATTATATTAGCTATTCAATTAATTAATAGACTCAATTAAGTGATCTAAATAAAGTAGAGTCCATGGGCTAGGTAAATTGATATGGGCTGATTGAGTGGATACCTAATATTATTAGGGTTAGGTGATAATGGGTGGCCTACCCTAGTAGAATATAAAGACTCTCTTGGTTATGGTCCCCAATATACTAAATCAAACATAGTTCTCTTTTCTCTCCATCTGAATTGAGAATGACGGTCCCATATGAGGAATAAGGCGATTTAGTTGAGGAAGACCATAAAACCGACCCCGTTCGTGATCCAGATCGTGTTCATGGAGATGGGATCCGGAGATTGATGATAAGGTATTCCGCATATAGAAACTCAATCTCAATGGATCCAGGTATTCCTTATAATCTTTAATTATAATCTAGCGCGATGTTGATTTTTCTAGAATTAAAGTATGTTCTAGGTTAATTGTTATTGAATTTATATTATGTGATTATAAATTCCTACAACTTGTCACATAACATGAATTTTTTAATGTCTTGTAAATTTAATCTATAACTTGTTTTTTAATGTTGCAAGAGTTACGTTATAACCTTCACTTTGTTAAATGCATAAGTTATTGAATGTGAGCCATGCTTATGCTTGTATAAATAGTGGTATCTTCCTTTGAGAAGAACACACGAGAAAAAAGTTAAAATACAAGAGTTCTTAAAGATTTTCTCTATTTTTCTTTATAATGTTTTGGTCCAGGCATAATTTCAGTTCGCCAGATTTGATTCGGTTTTTCCGTTGTATCCTGGGAAATAGACACTCATTCGGGGCGAATCTATTTAAAGGACAATGTGTTCTCATAGGGCTCGGTATTATATAAATAGTCCTCTTATTTTTATTTTCCCGAAAAAATTCCCTACAATTTTAAAACATATCGCATTAAAGATGGCTACTGAACAAAATGTTATTGGTGTTTCTGCTAATACCGGTGCTACTGTTGTTGCTGCTGCTGCAATTTCTTTCTTCTTCTGTTAATGTTTTGTGGAATCACCATGATAAACCGGAAAAATTTAACGGTTTGAATTTCAAGCGTTGGCAGCAAAAGATGTTGTTTTATCTTACTATGTTGAACCTAGTGAGGTTCTTGATGGAAAATCCTCCAAAATTGGGGGAAAATCTAGGTATTCAAGAGGTTAGTGCGCTTGAAGCATGAAATCACTCGATTTTCATATGTAGAAATTATGTGATGAACCGTTTAACTAATACACTGTACAACGTGTACAGTTCTATCAAAACAACGAAGGAGTTGTGGGAGTCTTTGGATAAAAAATGCAAAATCGAAGACGTTGGGGCAAAAAAAATTTTTGTAGGCCGGTTTCCGGACTCCAAGATGGTTGACTCGAAGACTGTAATCAGTCAAGTGCAAGAGCTTCACATAATCTTGCATGATATCCAATCCGAGGGAATGGTGGTAAATGAAACTTTCCAGGTGGCTGCCATAATTGAAAAGTTTCTACCGAGCTGGAAAGATTTTAAAAATTATTTATTACATAAGAAAAAAAGATGACTGTCGAAGAACTCGTTATTAGACTTCGAATTGAAGAATACAACAAGGGCTACAACAACAAATTGGTTAATCCTTCTTTAGCAAATGCCAATGTTGTTGAGCATGGTGAAAGCTTACGAAAAAATAAAAGAAAAAATATGGCAGTATTGGCAAAGCAGTACTGGGGCCAAACAAACAAATTTTGAAGAAAATTTTTTCTGGAAATTGTTTTAATTGTAATAAAATCTGGCCATAAGACATCTGATTGCAGGTTGCCAAAGAAAAATCAAGAAGCCAACATGGTGAAAAATTTGGCCAAGGATGTTGACGAGATGCACCTCGCTGCAGTTATATCTGAGGTGAATCTGGTTGGCTCGAATCCACATGAATGGTGGATTGGCACGGGTGCTACCTGTCATGTTTGCTCAAATAAGGATTTCTTTAATGTCCTTGACGAGATGGTGGATGGAGAGAAACTCTTCATGGGGAATTCTGTCACGTCTGACATCAAAGAAGTGAAAAAAGTGGTACTAAAGATGACATCTGCAAAAAAAAAAAAAAAAAAAAAAAAAAANAAAAAAAAAAAAAAAAAAAAAAAATTGACTCTTAATAATGTTCTTTATGTACCAGAAATATGTAAAAACCTAGTGTCTGGTTCCTTGTTGATCAAACATGGATTTCGTGTAGTGTTTGAATCTGATAAGGTCATTTTGACCAAAAATAAAGCATTTGTAGGGAAGTGTTATGAATGTAATGGGCTTTTTAAGCTCAATGAGATGACAATTAATAAAAATATTAATTATTCTGTTTATATGCTTGAGTCTTCCATTGTGTAACATAACATTAATTTTTTAACATCTTGCAAATTTAATTTGTAACTTGTTTTTTAATATTGTAAGAGTTATAACCTTCACTTTGTTAAATGCATAATTTATTGAATGTGAGTCATGCTTCTGCTTGTATAAATAGTGGTGTCTTCCTTTGAGAAGAACACACAAGAAAAAGTTAAAATACAAGAGTTATTATAGGCTTTCCTCATTTTTTTTATAGTATTTTGGTTCATGAATAATTTCAGTTCGCCAGATTTGATTTGGTTTTTCCGTAGTATTCTGGAAAACAAATTCTGGAAAACAAACGCTCATACAAGGCGAATTTGTTTTAACTAAGGACACTGTGTTTTCACATGTCTTGATATTATATAAATAGCCATTTTATTTTATTTTCCTGGGAAAATTCCCTACAGATATTCAATCCAACAAAATATTTGTACACGTTATATACAAGACACATATCTATATATTAAAGGTGGGCTAGAAGGGCTTTGCAATAAAATAATAATATTGAGATGATAAGTGAAAAATATTTTTACTTTAGCTTAGTGTTTACTGTAAAAATTGTTGATCCTTTAAGATTTTCGGAGTATCGTCACACCTTGACTGCAAATGACCATTAAAAATGTAAAGCTACGTCTTGAAAAACTACAATTTGTTTCCCTTAAACTGAAATAAAATCTTATAGTATATCAATAAGTCGTAAGTCTATTATGAACCTCCAAATCATGGGTTTTTTCATTTCATCATTCAAGTTTTAAAAGTGCGAGTCTTATTCAAAAACGAATGCTAATTAAGTCAAAAAGTGGGAAAAAGGAGTCATATGTTGTTGTTGTTGGTATTTTCACGGGGTTTCATGCTGTTGGACTCGGGAAATACGTGATCACAACCTTTAGCTAAAACCTTTTTTAACGATCTCATAAATTTACAATTTTGGGTAAAATATATTTAGTTAAATTATAAACTGTGTTACTAGACAATATTGTAATTGTAAATTAAGGAATTAAGTACATAAAATGAGATTTCAAAATTTAAAGTAAACATTCTACATAATTACTAATGGTAATGTATTCTATAAATCTTTTTACATAAATTAGTTTGAGTAAACACGGGAATGGTCATAGTTTAGCCTGTTACTTATTTATGCACTTTAATTCTTTGCTTTTATGCGGTTTGGAAAGGGAGCAAAGAAAATTATATCTATGATAAAGATTATAATGGCCAAAAGAAAATTAAGCAGGTTATATAAAATATCAATAGCTCGAAACAAGTAAATAAAAAAAAAGGTAAATATATATATGAATAAATAAACAAAGCATGTGCTTAACAATCAAGTAAAGCATCCTTAAAACAAAGTACTACTGATAATCGAGTGTTAGGATATTTATTATATTTTTTTTTTCCTTTTTAATAGGAAATCAAAGGAAACGATTAAACGAAGGTTATATAGTGAAATATTAAAGGAAATGCCGATGTAGATAAATGATGAAGTTAAATTTATCAATCTCTTGAAATCTCAACGTGATTTCAATATAATTTATTGTCGTATATCAAAATGGTTATACCCTTTTTTTTCTTTCATGTAAATTTGATGATGTGAAATTTTTCTAGACGAGGAACATCTGTGAATATAGTAAGGCATCTTTTAGTTTCTTTTGAATTTTGATACATAAGCACACTAAATACTGTCAGGTCAGTGACGCTTGACGTATACTCTACATCCATGCGTGAAAATGATGCTTAATTGTAACTTCAAATACCAAATATACAAATATTCAAAAAAGAGACAGCAAAAAGTAAAAACCATATTATATTATATTATATTATATATATTTAATCGAGAAACCAAAAGAAACAAAAATGGCATATATAATGCAGTTTCCAGAGCTGAACAGAGTCAGGAATCTACTGCTTAAAGCCATTTTCTTTTTTTCTTCTTCTTCTTCACCTTTCACATTCAAAACTTTGATATATATAATATAACACCACCAATTTTATTATATACACATAGAACAACAATCAATACATTTCTCCATTGATCTTTATCATTATCATAACTCCTTGCTCAAAAAATGGAAACCGCCGCCGCATCATCTCCAATGCCGCCGAGCAAACAAACCCCACACGACGGCGGCCACTGCCCGAAACCCTACCGGAAAAGCTTCGTGGGCTCTCTGATGGATGCGGCGGCGACCCTCCGCGCGCCGTCGTTCAAGGAGGACAGCTACTTCATCTCCCACCTCAAAACCTCCGAGCGCAGGGCTCTGAAAGACCTCAAAGACAAGCTCTCCTCAGCCGCCACCGGCCCCACATCCATGTGGGGCGTCCCTCTTCTCTCCGACGACCGGGCTGACGTCATCCTTCTGAAATTTCTCCGCGCCCGAGACTTCCGCGTCGGGGACGCCCTGAACATGCTCCTCAAGTGCCTGGCCTGGAGGAAGGAGTTCGGAGCCGAAGCCATCGCCGACGAGGACCTGGGCTTCGACGGCGAGCTCGAAACCGCCGTGGCCTACATGCACGGATTCGACCGGGAAGGGCGGCCCGTTTGCTACAACGCGTACGGTGTGTTCAAGGACAGGGGTCTGTATGAGAGGGTTCTGGGGGACGAGGAAAAGGTCCGGCGGTTCCTCCGGTGGAGGGTTCAGGTTCTGGAGAAAGGGATCAAGATGCTGAATTTCAAGCCCGGCGGCGTTAATTCCATTATTCAGGTCACAGATCTTAAGGATATGCCCAAGAGGGATCTCAGGCTTGCGTCAAACCAGATTCTTGCTCTGTTTCAGGACAATTATCCTGAGATGGTTGCAAAAAAGGTTGAATCTTGATGAGTTAACCTTTTGCTGATTAATTAAGTAGATATATATCTATTTAATTTAATATGTTATTGATTAATTGCAGATCTTTATAAACGTGCCGTGGTACTTTAGCTTGGTGTATTCAATGTTCAGTCCGTTTCTAACTCAGAGGACCAAGAGTAAGTTTGTGATATCCAAGGAAGGAAATGTAGCTGAGACACTGTACAAGTAAGTGCCTGTCTTTAATATTATTATTATATTATGTCCAAAAGCTCAAATTGTGAAGCTTTCATTCAATTGTTGGTTTTGCCTTTAATCAGATTCATTAGCCCGGAGAATGTCCCGGTTCAGTACGGTGGCCTGAGTCGACCCAACGATTTACTGAACGGCCCACCTAAACCGGCATCCGAGTTCACAGTCAAAGGAGGAGAAAAAGTTAACATTCAAATTGAGGGCATTGAGGTAAAAAAAAAAAAGAAAAAGAAAAAACCTGCTACACGATTGAAATTTACAATTTCAATTAAATTTTGTATTATATAAATTGATTTTAGGGTGGTTCAACAATAGCATGGGAGCTAGTTGTTGGGGGCTGGGAATTGGATTACAGTGCGGAATTTGTGCCGAACGCGCAGAGCAGCTACACGATGGTGGTGGAGAAACAGCGGCGTATGGGAGCAGACGATGAGTCGGTTCACAACTCGTTTGCGGCCCCACAACCCGGAAAATTGGTCCTATCCGTCGATAACACGGCCTCCCGCTGCCGGAAAGTGGCTGCCTACCGATATGTAGTGCGCAAATCGGCATCTGGTGTTGCCTAGGAATATTATAGCCCAGCTGGTTTTTATGTCTTCTTTTTATATTTCTTGATTTCTACTACTTTCTTGTTTGTTTGTTGCTGAATCACCTATGGTGTCATGTAAAATGGTGGTATTAATTATAAATCATAATCACTGCTAATTAAATTTATACCCAGTGTAACTTAGTTTAACTTTCATCAACAGGTTCACTAGTCACTGTATACAGAGTCCCATAAAAAAGGGTTCATCTTTTCTTCAAAAGACAAAAACAAAGAAAAAAACAGAACAAAAAGGGTGGTGATGACAATGAACTTTATTCAAGGTCTTCATACTACAGTGTGGTCAATATAGTCTTAATTTCATATTCACTTTATCAGCTCCATAACTTTGTTTCTTTTTATGTACTAAACTGAAAAAGAACACTCAAATTTAATGCTAATCTAAGTTTTTATAAACACATGAGAACAGCAAAATGAATTACGTAGTAAGGTGAAATCATCTCAATATAAAGAATGTAATGTTAATCTTCTAATAATATATATATAATCTGGAGTTTTTGGACCACTGTACTGTTAATCAAATGGTACAGAAGCTTAAGCATGACTCAATAAAAAGAAGCTAGCATGATTAAAGAGTATCACAGGATCCTGTGTCCAAAACTCTGTCAATCTTTGTTTATTTTAATTTGTTTTTGAATTCCCTTTATCATCTTTCTAAGAAAGTGTTTGCTTAAAATAATATTCAAGGGAAAATTGGACCCGTTTGTTCAACCTGTGGGCCTTTGTTTCTGCATTTTATTTTATGTTTGTGTTTTTTGGGTGACGAGAAAGGAGAAAAGTTATAATGCGTGAAGACTCACACTCACTCATGTCCAAAGAAAAAGCAAAATTGACTGCACTCTGAGGCTTGTTGGGGCTCATATTTTGAATTTCAATTTGTTTAAATGATAAAATAAAAGGTAGCTGATTAATCATTTTTCATTTTGTTTTCCACTTGCATTTCTTTCTTCTAGTTGACTGGGATATTCAGATTTCATATAAGATATTCTCTCTAACATATGTTGCAGGCTTGCATATCTTTGTTTGAGTGTCCCATTTAATGAAAATATGAGATATCCTTTCTCATCTTCATTAGTCTGACTTAACTCATTGTATTTTGTCTGTCTGTTATTATTTCCAGTTCTATTTATTCAGTGAATTTATATATATAATAATAAGTATAACTATTTACTAAAAACAGTAGTAAATTTTTTTTGGAGAATTTAATGCATACATTTTTTTAGAAACTTTTTAAATATATGCATTAATTATTTTTATATACACGTTTTGAAATAAGATCAAATCAGATATGATCAAAAATATTGTTTCCTTAAATAATTTTATTAATATCTGCAATAATTTCATTGATATCCATTATAATAAATATTACAACATATTTTAAGTTCTAGCAATAATATTCATTTTTTTCACAAATATTCACTTTTATCCAAAAATATTTATAGAAAATCATAACAAGTTAAGTGAATTCTTTTCTTCCAATTAATCAAACGAAATCAAGTTGGTGAATTATTTGTATATTATTAGTATTCATGGTTATTTTTTTTATTATTGTTTTTATTTTGATTTCTTTTTATAATGAAATTATTCTAAATATTTCATTGCAGAGTATGCTAAATAAACTATATATCATTATCATGCAAATTAGAAAAAATTTGATTATAGAAGGGATTGAGTTTTTGGCATTTGCTAAATCATAGTTGTTTAATTAGTATACAAAATTAAATTCTAAAAAAACATGTTGTTATGTTTTGTAAAATATTTATACACTATTTAATTTTAACTCTATTTACATATTTTAATTGACTACATAAATAAATAATACTAACGTGCATTAAATATTTAAAATTACATAAAAAAAAAAAGAAGACGTACAACTTCTATAACTTTTATAAATAATAATGATATTATATGACAACAAAGTTTATAACAAAATAATGATTAAGTATTATATGGTGAACAAGAATAAACTGTTATTTTCTCTTCTCTCAATGAATAAATATATATACTAACATCAAATTTATATTAGCATAAATGTGTTAGTGAGATAATATATTAATTATTTTACAAGTTAGCCTTAAAATACTCATATCTATTGTTATGGCTAAAAAACAATGCTGGTTAAAAGTGCAAAATGGATTATAACTCTATGTTCTTAAGACTTAACGCTAATTGAAAGATGTGAAAAACAGATGATAACCTTATTGCTTTTTAGACTTAAACTCCTGTGAAAATAACTCATTTAATATCTTTGTTTCGTACGTCATACGGGATAGGTACTAGTGTAGGATACTGAGAGCTAATTAAAAGACTATTAAAAGCCTGAACTTGATTTGTAGCCTATTCAAGGTGATATATCATATTACTCGAGTATTTATTTGACTTAGAAAATTAGTGCAATGGTATCATTGCTTCTTAATTATGTTGTTCTTCTTCTATGATTTCTAAAAGCATGTACTTTGTTCAAAGCATGCACCAATTGTAGCAAAAGTACATGAATTGCATGCACTAACTGTGTTTATTAGCACGATGACAAAAGTAAGCTTGGATGTAAGAAGATTGGACATCATACATCGGTTTTCAAATAATGTAATGTAAAATAAAATGTGAAAAGGAAAAAAAAAAATCACATTTTTACATTAATTTATAATATAATCGATATAGAAAGTAATCGAAAAAAAAAATCAATGTAGGAAGTAATTGGTAAAAGTAACAAAATTTATAAACTAATGTCTCATTTTTCAATTGAAAAATAAGTATAAGCATCACTATAGTAAGCTAAAGCAAACAAATCATAATAAAAGCAACCAAATACTATAATAATGTTCATACTCATAAGATTAAAGAACAAAAACCATTTCTTCAAGATATAAAAAATAGAATAAATTATTCCTTTGTTCATTATTGAGTCTAGTGATATACTGATTAGATTCTTGGTCAGGAGAGGGAGATGATCTCATTTCTCCTCAAGTGACGTCTCATTGTATTTTTCGGTTCACTTGGCCAATATTTTGTCAATTGCTCTTTCATTGATCCAAATAAAAAATGAAATGAGTTAAAGAGTAAAATTGTTCCTGCGCGCATATACAATTTCTAATCAGAGGATATAAAACTACTGTTCACAAGAGCATCTTTAACAATAGCTTTTGGATGAGTTTAAAAAACACAAACCTTATGTTTTGCTATTAGAGAGGAGAGGTTTGAGGTTTAGTTCTACAAACCTCCCTCAAACCTCTTAAAATCACTGTTCTAAAAATCGGCCTAGGCGCTAGGCGGTGCCCGGGCGCCTCCGACTTGTACAAATCGACAGAAAAAATCGGCCAGGCGGCTAGGCGGCGCCTAGGCGCTCCTAGGCGGCCTTGGCGGGCTCGGCGGCCAGGCGGTTAGGCGGCGTCTAGGCGGGCGTAGGCGGACTTAGGTGCTCCTAGGCGGGCTCGGCGGTAATTTTTCAATTTTTTTTAACTTTTTTTTATTTTTTTAAATACTAATTACATTATTTTGTTCTCATGTTTTCTTTAATATATATTAATATTATTATTTGGATTTTGGTGTGTGAATTTATTATATGTTAAGATAATCTTATTTTGTAGGTAGTTAAAATAAATAAAAAATAAGGTATTTACTATTGATTTCTGGGCCCCGACTAGGCGCCGCCTAGGCCCCGACTAGGCGCTCTAGGCGCTAGGCATTGGTCGAGCGCCTAGCGGGCGCCTAGCGACTTTTAGAACACTGCTTAAAATTAAAATTTAAAAAATACATAATGGATTGAAAATAAGAAAGTGGGGTTCACAGTTTCATCCACACGCTTAATATTTGGGCAAGTGTAGTCCAATTGCTAAAAATGGAGTGGAGAGACTATGGCCCACTAGTGAACGCCCATGTGCAATCTTTTTATTTTGTTTTTTTGTCACTTTCGAAATTTGTGAGGTACACTATGTTTTAAAAAAAATGTTCTCTTTTCTTTATTTATTTTACTTTAATCATTAAAATTTATTTCTAATTTAGTTGTTATTTTTTAATAATTCATTAATTCATTTAAAATTATTTTCTACAATCTATTCATTTTCTACAATCTTTTTCATTTTCTTTCTTTTGAAGGTTTTTAATTTCTCTTAAATTCTTTTAAACAAATTTAAATTTTATCCTAATAATACGTTAATAACTGAAAAATTAAATTACAAAATTTATATGTAAATATATGAAATATTTAGATTGAATAAATATATTTTTTATATTTCAACATTTTTTAATTAAAAAAATTAAAAACCACGAAAATTTAAAACAAAATACAAATTAATTTATATGTACAAATAGTTAGAAATGCAAATAGAATTTATTATTATTTTGTTAGAGGTTAGAAATTATTGTATTATAGATTAGAATTGATTATGTTATAAATTAGAATTTATTACTATTATGTTAGAAGTTATAAATTATTATGGTATATATTAAAATATATTACAATTTTCATGTTCATTTAGTTAAATTTAATCGTTTATCTGTTTAAGATAATAATAAGTTTAATTAATGATAATGTGATATTCATCTTGACATACATAGTGAAAGTGTGTTAAAGCATGGATCATTTAGTCCCACATTGATTTTGAAAGCAAAAAAGAAGTTTTGAGACAATCCCACATGGATTACAAACACAATAATAANTATTTCCAAAAAAAAAAAAAAAAAAAAATTTAAATTTTTTGTTCCAGTGCGGCCGGTTTGACCGGCCGGTTTGACCGGTCGACCGCCGGATGATCGGTCTTGTTGGATAGCATTTTTTCGCCGGAATTATTTGGAGGTATTTTCGGAATTTTTCGGTGCTCGGTTCGACCGATAAAGAGGTTAGAAGGTGGGACATTTTTTTTAAAAAAAAATAAAAATAAAGGGCAAAATTATCATTTTAGGGTGCGGTATTAGTAAAATGGGTGCGGTATTTAGCAATTCAGATCTTTTTATTTTGTTTTTTTGTCACTTTCGAAATTTGTGAGGTACACTATGTTTTAAAAAAAATGTTCTCTTTTCTTTATTTACTTTACTTTAATCTTTAAAATTTATTTCTAATTTAGTTGTTATTTTTTAATAATTCATTAATTCATTTAAAATTATTTTCTACAATCTATTCCTTTTCTACAATCTTTTTCATTTTCTTTCTTTTGAAGGTTTTTAATTTCTCTTAAATTCTTTTAAACAAATTTAAATTTTATCCTAATAATACGTTAATAACTGAAAAATTAAATTACAAAATTTATATGTAAATATATGAAATATTTAGATTGAATAAATATATAAAATTATAAAATTTATATTAAATTTTTTATATGTATTTATGATAAATATATGAGATATTTAGATTGAATTAAAATAAAATAGAGTTATAATTTTAAAATATTAATAAAAATATGCTTCAGTGTATAGACCTGATCAGTTGATGCTTCCAGAAAGAGGAGTAAATCGTCCGATCTCCTCGAAAGAAAATGAGTTCGATCAGCAACACCGGTCTATGCAGCACCAGGATAAAGATAAAAGTATAATATTAATTAAATGTAGTGAGAAACATGTGAGACCCATAAAATAAAATAAATGTTTATGAGTTTATTATTATTGGAGGTTTTGAGTGTAAATAAGAATGAGATTTTGAATGATGTGGCACTTAAAAAGTGTAAAAAGAGGTTTAGGAAAATTTATAGTTAAAGATGCTCTAAGTAGTATTCTTCGCATATTGTGAAGGAACAATACATACTGCCACGGACGCCGTTGACCGATTTTATGACAAAATTAATGTTATTACCATTTGTTTAATCTAAGTCAATTATTTGAGATATCTGTAATCATAAAAACAAAAATAAAAAATAAATAAATAAGAGAAGCTGTGCCTGTGTTTGTGATTTGTGAACAAACAAAGTTATGTTCTTGCGCACAAATTTCGGATTTTTTGTGAAATTTAAACAGCAAGCTACACGGAGAAAACAAGGCGAAGGAATCTTATATGCTATACAAATTACAAACAACACATTTTATATATTTATTTCCATCGAAAAGTTCTGCATCTTAATTTTCCCCTTAAAATTACAATCCCATGTCAAAGCCCGACGAGTCCAATCCGGAGAATGTGACGCCACCGGCGGCGGTAGCAGAGGGAGGAGATTTGGAGAATCAGACGACGGAGGTGGGCGGCGGTGGAGTATCCAACATCGTGCAGCGGTGGCAGAGGGAGGATCTTCTCAAGAGGAGCTCCTTGGCTCTACGCTGCATCGGCTTGGTTTTCTCGCTGCTGGCTTTCGTTATAATGGTCAGCAACAAGCATGGCGATTGGAGAGAGTTCGATAAATATGAAGAATACAAGTAAGTTTAAATATTTTTGTCGATTTAATTTCTTGTATTGTTTTTATTTGGGCGATAGTGATTGTGATTACTATAATTTTTATTTTTTTTAAGGTATGTGGTTGCGATAGCAATTTTATCGACGCTGTACACCGGATTTCAAGCTTTCCGGCAGGTTTATGAACTTTCGACTGGTAGAGAGGTGGTCTCCCGGCCGTATGTGGGGTTGATTGACTTTTTCGGCGATCAGGTTCTTCATTGCTTGATTTAATTTAATTCAATGGTGGATTTTTATTGCAAATATCATCTTCAGAATTGTCGTAAATTTCATGGTGAAATTCAGCTTTGAATGATTCAAAAGTTAGTTTAATATATATATATAGAAAAAAAGGTATTATGTTGATTTTTCTGGCTTACTGCAGATTGTGGCATACTTGCTGATATCAGCTGCTTCATCAGCAGTACCTCTGACGAACAGAATGCGAGAAGGCGCAGATAACATATTTACGGATGCATCAGCTTCGGCAATAAGCATGGCATTTTTCGCGTTCCTCTCATTGGGTTTGTCGGCTCTTATTTCAGGATACAAACTCTCGCATCAAACGTACATTTGATCAGCTCTCGTGTCAAAAATGGTTACCCTTGGCTGATTGTTTTCTCTCTGTTTTAGCATTATCATCCGTAAATGTGCGTTTTTTGCTTGTGAATTTAATGTTTTTTACTTGATACTGAGCTGGCATTTGATTTTCTCGGTGATTGTATATGTTGGTAAATGTATGTGTAGTTGTGAAGTGAAGGACTCACAAAAGAGAAATTTTCCAGACAGTAAAAATTTTACTCGTGAATGAAATGAATCCTTTCTCTGCCCATCTCTATTTTATTTGTTTAACACTTTGTACACTTGAGGTGTGTATAGCTATTTGCATCAAATTATGTGTGAAATTTATGTGTACTTATTACATGATGGGCCTTAAGAGTCAACAGTGTTGGCATGTTCACGATTTTTGTTCAATCTAAGACTTTATATATTTACTCAAAACATAGTAGAAACCTCTTTTGGTGTTAAAAGCAGATGATGATAGACAACCAAATTTTGGAATTGAGAGGGAAGGAATATCTCTTAAAATCAACAGAGTAAGAAATGTTTAGAGAAGAATACAACTGAATATATCCTCCCTAACACACTTTTATTCTTTTTTTTTGTTTTATTTTCTCCCTTCACACTGAACCTATGTATTGAGCCACTTTCTAACCTCTGACGGCTCCAAAACCAATGAAAATATGTTCCCTACAACTTTCCTACTTATACATCACAAATTGCAGATCCCATCACAAATTACTGTCATCAGCACAAACCTAGCTAAGTACCAAAGGAGAAAAAAATCTTTTCATTTCAGTTTAGGAAAGAGTCGAAAAAGGAGTCATCTTTAGGTTCTTCCTTAGCCATGGCAGACGTATTATTCTCTTCCTGCCGGTGCATCTGATTGAAGGAGTTCCCATAAGCTGAAAATGCAAAATTATTCACATCCTGCAGCACCTGAAGAGTATAAGGTGTTTGGTTTTGTATACTTTGTAGCCTGTTGTTGTGGTTGGGAAAGTTCATCCCGTTCGAAGGGCCACTTATAACAGAAGGTCTTATAGCCGTTGAAGGAGGGGCATTTTGAAACGGTGGTCTGTTCATGTTGTAACCTCCGCTGCCTCTAGCTGCTGGAACATCATGATTGTGTTTCCCTTCGTATGTAGTGATCACTGCCCTTAAGTCGTGGGACGATCGCTCCACGTGCTTTCTGACCTGACAGCCGTTGAATGTACACTTGTAGTAGCTCCTGTAAGTATATTGCAGAAAATAGATGAGATTTAATGTTTTCCCAGTTTCTTTTAAGGCTATGTTTGGTAACCAAATATGCTGGCTTATAGCTTATTTAGTTAGCTTATAAGCTTCCTGTAACTTTGTTTGGCAGGACGAGCTTTTTTAAAAAGCTCGAGCTTATCTCATAAGATTATTTGGGTAGCTCTTCAAATAAGCTCGTTGAATTTTTTATTTCAACTAATTTTACCAAACACTTTTATCATATAAGCTAGTTTTTCAGCTATAAATCATAAACTATAAACTATAAGCTCAAAAATCACTTATAAGCTATAAGCTAGTTTCAGCTAGTTTTACCAAACATAGCCTAGCTCGAAAATCACTTTTAAGCTATAAGCTAGCTTATCGGCTATGAGCTAGTTTTACCAAACATAGCCTAAAACTGCACAAAAAAAAAAAAAAAAGAACAACAAATGATGAAATGATATACCTAGGATTTGGGTTGCCCTTGACCACTTTTTGTCCATACTTCCTCCACCGGTAGCCATCATCGAGAATGTCTATGTCGCTTGTTGTCTGAACAACGATTCTGGGCTCCCGGACAGTTCTACTTCCGGAAGCCAACAACCCTTCATTCTCGATATTTTCCCCTTTCCTAAGACACAATTAATTATGATAGTTAAAAGACATTAACTCGATTAGTGTGTTGATTAATTCGAAAAGTCCTCACCATCTCTTGACGTCGGGTTTGTTCTCTTGATCGTGCATCGACGAGCCCTGTTCGAAATCATCGTCCCCAAACGAGGTGGAGGAATTATCCGGTGTGGTGACAGTGACAGAGTCTGCCTGTTGTGAGTTCGAATCGTTTGCCATTGGCAACAAATCGTTGTAGTTGGAAGATGACCTCCGGGTCGACTGGGGCTTGGGATGATTGTGGCTCCCTTTGTACACGATCTCGGTTATGTGCCCATCCAAGTTGCGTTCGACTTTTTTCTTAGTGGGGCAGTTTGGGAAAGTGCATTTGTAATAGCTACGTGGATTTTCGCTCCCTTTGACTTGCTTCTGTCCGTATTTTCTCCAGTTGTATCCGTCGTCTGATTTTCTCTGCTCTTTGATGTAGTTTGATGATGGGGCTGAATTGTTATTATTCTTATTATTATTACTATTATTGTAATTATTGTTATCGGTATGTGATGTACAGAAACTTTGTGCTGGACTCGATTCGAGCTTTGACCCGGTTGTACTGAACGGGTTGAATGTCCCGCTTTTTTGTTTCTGAGCCAAGGGGTTCTGTTACAACAATGAAGGATAAGAAACAAATGCAGTGAAATAATTGTTTGAGTTTGAGATCGGTGTCTTTGTGAGCTGCTGTTAGTGTAATTTGATAAGTTTAAACCGTTTATGATCGATCCATTGAATAAGTTTAGACATTTGCTCGTAGTTTATAAATATATTATTAAAATTGTTAGTTAGATTGGGCAAGCATGATCATAAATCAAAGAAGACTGGTATATTGTCTGACTAATGTCAACTGTTTTTACATGCCTATCATGAAATCTAATGAGGCTTGCATAACTAACTTTAGGGCATATATATCTTCAGAAATAATTAAATTTCACAATGATTTTCTTACAACATTCATTTCAATATATTTTTTAAAAAATTTTAAAAACTGCACATACATGACGAGGTCGTTAGATAGAAACAAAAGCTTCAGTAAATTATTCATAAATTTGGAAGACAGCAGTTTTGATCTTTTTTTTTTTTATTTAATATTTAGATTATGATATATTAAAATTAAAACTCAATTAGTTTTTATAATTAGCCCCTAATTGTCTTATGCATGGTTTCTTACAAAGTAGAGAGACTTTTAACAGCTAACAAACCGTTGACTGGAGGGGCATAAAATAAAGGAAAAGTCTTAAGTCCCGTTCCTCATTTTCACGGAACTATACCGTTGATTGTAAGCCAATAGACTTCAGCCACCTCAATGATTTATTATGGACTTTCACACACCTTATACTTCCCTGTGAAATTGTTGATGTTCGTTTATTCATGATATCAATCATCATGTATTGTAATAAATTAAACAATGCTAATATCAAATAATTTATATAAATAGTGAATGAATTAATTAAAATAAAAAATAAAGTATTTTTTATTTATGATATAATATAAATAAAAAAGAGTACTTTTAGTACAATTTATTTGTGAAAAGTTGTTTTCTAGAAATAATTGCCCATATCTTATTAATTTTTATTATTCAATAAGTTAGTGAGTTGAGCAAACTTAAGGATGATTAACTTTCAACAATAATATGTTTTAGTGCTTTTACTAGTTTCGAATTTTAATAATGATATATTTTAGTGAACTAAAGAAATTTTATATTTTAGTGAATTGCAATAAATCTCCTTATATATTTCATATATATACATATATATATATTTCCCCTTATATATATAAATCTTACTTCGCAATTTCAGATTTGTGATTGGCTACCTTATTGTTCAAATTCATCAATTAATTTTCTATAGTTAAATTACAAACTTTAAATTTTATTAACCAATATTTGTTTGAAGATCTTTTAGATTTTCAAGAAGAATAGATAGCAATTTTTCAAATTATCATCAATATCTTATGGTAAGTTATTGTGGCAATATGATAAAATTTGAGAATCATATCACCTTGATTTTATAACAAATCAACCTAAAATTCTACTTTCATACTCTTATCAAATAATAATCTTACCACTTATTTTGTTTTCAAAAATTCCAAATACACTTCTATCTATACCATTAATTAAATTCGGTCATTTCATAGTAAAATCGCTCACATTATCCTATAAATTCGGACATTTATTAACATTAATGTGCACTCGCAGTGCAGTTAGTTTTTAACGATTTTTTCCTAAACCAAACTAAGAACGAAATAATCAGTTTAATAATTATTTTGGTAAAAATGTATCGTATATTTAAAAATATAGTGAATAATACTTGAAATGAATTTTTTTATAAACTATCCAAATCAAAAAAATTTAAGTAGTTTAGTAATTTATTAGATTATAAATACTTGACTATTACGTTTACGTCCAAGTTAATATTGACCTATAAGTTATGAATAATTACTTATTTGACTTTTATATTTGGAACCTAAATTTTGACTACGCAATAAATCCCCTTATATATATATATATACTATTTCACAATTTTTTAGATTTGTTGTCGGTTACCTTATTGTTCAAACTTATCATCTAATTCTCTATAATTAAATTACAAAGTTTAAATTTTATTAACCAATATTTGTTCAAAGATCTTTTTGATTTCCAAAATAATACATACCAATTTTCAAATTATTATCAATATCTTATGGTAAGTTATTGTGGGAATATGCTAAATTGAGAATCATATCACCTTGATTTATAACAAATCAACCTAAAATTCAACTTTCATACTCTTACCAAACAATAATCATACCACTTATTTCAAAAGATTCCAAATACGCTTCTATCAATACCATTTAAATTCGGTCATTTCATAAAAGAAATAAAATCGCTCACATTATACCATAAATTTGGATATTTATTAATGGTACATTTCCTACCAAAAATGAAAATGGCCATATGATAACTCAAATAAAATTGCCCACTTTATACCAACACCGAATATATTAATTTTTCCAATTTTATACCATAAATTGATTAATTAATTTCAAGAGGCAGGATTTTTTTGAAAATTTAAAAAAAAAAAAAAATAGTAATAATTACCAAGTTTAGTTATTTGAAAAAAATTAGACATGATTTTAGTTTATATTTCAGAAAATATTTTAAAACGCGTATAGCGTAATTCTTCGCGTTTTGGTCTTGATATTGTGTACCGTAAATAGCGTTGCGTGTTACGCAAGCTATTTGAGTATAAAAAGTTATTGTTATAGAAATATTATATATATACTTGCATATAATAAAACTTGGATGGTTGATTCAAAAAATTATCATAATATTTGAATAAGCTTAAAATAACATCTAAGAATTATTTCTTACAAATGTTTAATATAAATATCATAATATAAATATTCAAATAACAAAACGAATATACTAAAAATAAAAAACAAACAACGAAAATATAATAAGATAAGCCATAATTTAATTTTAAGCATATACATTGTAACTAATTTTTTTAATTTGATTACAATTTAATTCTAACCCCTAGATCTGAACTTTTTATTCTTAAATTTAAATGTCTAGTACCCAAAAATATAATGATATAACAGACCTAGACCGATATATATTGCACTATTCAACTTAGAAATTTGCATTTTCAAACTTTTTATTTGAAATCATCACCAAAATTTTTAGTTTTTAGTCATTTAATAATATAACTCTAACCCCTAAAAAATACAAGTCTTTTGAATATTTTATTGTTTAAATGTCATTGCAGAAATATAGCGGAATTTAGTGCAAAAAAGCATGCTATTTCACATTTCGCATAAGCTTCTTAGAGAAAACGCTAAATATATAAAGTTACAGCGCGTTTTTTGAAAGAAAAAAAAATACAAAAAAACAATATAGTGAGGTATAGCGAACTATTTATAACAGTGATTTCAGTAAATACAAACCATTTTATAAATATAGATAGATAACAGAGATACAGACTTTGAAGCTTCCCATTTATATTTTTGTATGCACTAGAAATTGTGTTTATTTTCTTATTATTATTTATATTTTAAAAAGTTTAGGCAGGATTTTAGTTATATTTCATATACATTCTAACTTTTTTATAGATATAGATAGATAACAAAGACAAATTTTGAAGCTTCTCATTTATATTTTTGTATGTTTTTGTGATTCGATATTAAAAAAAGAAATTGTTTTTCTTTTTTTATTAATTATTTATAGATAAAAACTCGCATCAATATGACAAAATAAAAATTTTCTATGCATAAATTCAACATTCTAAATTTATTTATAATCTATTTGTTGATGCTAAGGAATTAGGAATTAATTTATGAAAAGAATATATAATGATCATGAAATGCACAGAATTCTATGCGTTCTTCTCTTAACTTATTAAAAAAATTAGATACTTACCAGTTTGTAAGTCCACTAACTCAAATATATTTATTATTAACTAATTAGTAAAACTATTGTCTACAATATTGTACATGTTGCGAACGTGCGTCTTCATAAAATCTAATGGCTAGTAATAACTATCACCATCCAATGACTCATATTAAAGTAACGGCACGGTACCCAACGGTACTATAGCCGCTCCCTAAAATAAAACACCAACAAATGATTACGAAATAGTAATACACGTCATAACTCATAAGTGAGACTTGGACTTTATTCCGAAAGTCAACTCATATGAACTAGATGAAATTCAGACAAACAAACAAATTGTTCAAATTAAGTACTAACTATATATCATCATCAAAGCACGAATGTAATAGATATACGTACACACCATTGAATTCGGGAACATGGAGGACGAGGAGTTGGAATTAGGCCGTGTTTGGGACGATTGAAATGAGAAATCGGAAAACTTCCTCTCCCCATCCGACAGCTCGGCAAATGTACCCGTCGTTGGTGATGGAAAAACCTACACACCAACGATATTAATTAATAAAAATATAATCAAAAACGACCGTGAAATGATTGGTGATCATTAAGACACGAAGATGAACTTACATTAGACGAAGAAAAACGAACGGGAGAATCGAGGAGAAGAGAAGGGCTCAAAGTGGGAGGAATCGAAAGGTACGAGGAAGGAGAAACCGGAGCCGGCGAAAAGGATTTGTACTTTGGGATTTCCATTTTTTTGTTTTGGGTGTTGCCACCTGATGAAGAAGCCATGCTTTTTTTTTTGAGAGCCTTTGGGATGTAAAGGGAAAAATATATGATAAAATAACCAAATATATAAGATGATGAGTTTAATAAATGGCGGAAGGGCAACAAGGAGGAATCATTTATTTATTTAAAAAAAAAAAATATATCTGTGTGTTTGACCGTGGAAATTGGATTTCAATGGTCAAATATTGTGTGTTTGACCGCCTCCTGGCGGCTACCTTTTACTTTTAATGCACATATAAATTCGATTATTTTCCTTTTTTATTTTTGCTTCAAAATAATTAAACCAAAATTTATTTAAATTAACCTAAACGGCTAAACCAAAACTGCACTATATATATTACTACGGCCCTCATCTCCATAATATGATTAAAATCATGGTGTTTAAGTTAACTTATGATGGTGGATCGCAGTAAAAGTCATCGATAAGTTGATGAGGATAACTGGATTAAATGATGATATGATCATGAGAACTCTATTTACAGTTTTTTCACAATCTATATATGGTACTCGAGTCGAACACAAATGTTTTGTGGTCTCTGTGGTGATCTAATAATCTAGCGGCGGTTTGAAATCATGCACTTTTATAAAAAGTTAATAATTGTTTTAATGACATATTTTCTATTTTTATAAACGACTTTTGGAGAAATAATTTATCCACATGCATGTTTATTCTTAATTTAGCATCAAATATATGAATTAAAATTCATAAAGATGTTATATGAATTTCAACAAATGTTCTACACATAAATTTATTAAATTATATAAGCATATGTTTCTTTTCATTTTTTTATTCTATCTATATCTATTCTTCTTCTATATCTATATCTATCTATCTATCTATATCTATTCTTCTTCTATATCTATATCTATCTATCTATCTATATCTATATCTATATCTATCTATCTATCTATCTATCTATATCTATCTATCTATCTATCTATCTATCTATATCTATATCTATATCTATATCTATTCTATATCTATACTACTCTAAAAGGACGAGTGTTTTTGTAAAAATATGAACTACCTAAAAAACCCTTACTTTGGCATATTTTTAATGGCAAATTAGTAATACACTAATACACATCATATTTTATATTTTTAAATATTAAAATGAATTACCTAATTAGCCCTTACTTTGACATGTTTTAAATGGCAAATTAGTAATATATTAATGTCCATCTTATATTTTTAATTATAACTAATATTTAATTAATTAAATAAAAATACACGAACATATCATTCCACACTCCTAAAATCAACTACAGTATGTTGGTTTGGCACCATTATTTCTCACGAATTTGTTTTCTTCCACATATCTCTAAAACTGTTTGATAGGATATAGAATTGTTGTTTTGAAAAACGTCATTATTTTTAATATAATTTTAATAGTAATATTGTAATCACATTTCATAACTCTAATATATAAAAGTTCCTTAAAGAAATTAAAATTGATCCAACAAAAAAAGCATAATAAACACTTATAAAACTAAAAATCGATATTGTTTTTTTCTCATAACGACCACAAAGTATAGAAACATTATTTTCAAAATAGCCTATACAAAATGTGTAATAGTATGCGAGATTAATTGTTGAATGATTGTTCTGCAACCTAAACTTCTAATAAATTCAATTTCTTCGATACATAAGACCAGAACAATTTTATGAAATTGTATAATACTAAAACTTAATTTATTTGTTTTCACGTTAAATGAGATACCACTTTAGCAACATGAATTAATTTTAACCATATAATTATCTACAAATAAATTAAAAATATCTCGAGAATCATAATATAATTTACATGTTGAAAATTAATTATTTTAATCAAATAATTATATTCATATATTATCATTACTCATCTATCTATTAATATGTGTTATTATAATAAAATGGTTTTTAAGAAAAAAATGTACGAAATAAGAAATTTATATATTTGAGTATAAATGAGAAGATTATAATTATATATAATATAATATAAAGATATAAAATTAATTGATATAAATAAGACATATGATTCAAAAAAGTGCTATACTTTAATTTTATGTATCTTTTAAAAAACCTAAAAGTTATACACACACACACACACACACACACACACACACATATATATATATATATATTAAAATACATTTGAAAGAACAGTTTAAAGTTAAAAAAACAATAAATCTAATAAATAATATTAAATTTATAACTAAGTTGTAATACTTACTTATAACTATGAAAAAAAGTAATAAATAAAAATATTATAATTAGTAAAAGTATTTGTAGAACTTTTAAATTTGTATTTATCGATGTAAATGAGCCAAATTGTTCACCACATGTTAAATTTTTGCGCTTATTAGTTCAATGTATAAAATTTAGACGATAGACAATAGTTATTTATACTTTATCCATGTAGGTTAGAAATTTATTTTTATTTTTTTAAATAAACTTTGATAATTTTGATTTTAAATAATGTTTTATTTGCTATTATTTTTTTAATATAATATATAAATACCATATTATATATATACAATAATACTTTTTATTATTTGATATTTAATGTGCAAGAAATGTAACTCAATTGATAAGTTAATAGGAAGTCTTGCGATAATGAGCGATTTCTAAAAAATATATGGATTAAAAAGTTCATGTGTTTAATATATTTTTAATAGAAAAATTATAAATACATCTAATTAATAACAAAAACTTCTACATAAAAAATATAATTTATAAAGGAATAAAAAAATAGTACATTGCAATGAAAAATCCGACGGTAAGACATCCACTGAAAATCCCAAATGATATTTTATTCGTATAGCTGTCATTGTAAAATTTCATTGACTATTCCGAGATCAAATTACATTATATTCAAATTTCAGTGGATTTAGTTAATCCAGTTATCATTATTTGTTATTGTGTGAATTTCTGTTTGAATTTTTTTCGGGTCATTTTTTATCAGTTGGAAAAAATGTCACTGGAAATGTAAGAATTTCAATGGAAGTTCTATTCGAAATCTACCTGCAGTGGTGGATACAAAATAATTTCATACTTGAGGCATTATTTAGTTAATAGAAAAGGTATACCAGTAAAATAACATAATGTCATTATAATTTATAAATTATATTTTTAATAATTTGTCATCTTTCTCATCTATAATATATGTTACACATCAATCAATTAAAAAAAATAACTTTTCTCAATTTGACATAAGCATATAATTGAAAATAATTATGTTTTTTAAAATTTTATGAACAAAAGTTGACTCAACAATATTATTGATGAGTTTATGAGTTATAAATATTTAATTGTAGTATAAATTAAAAAAATTGTAATTAAATATAATATAATATAAGATATACAAATAATTGATATATAATGAGACAGATGGTCGAAACAATTCTAGACTTTATATCATGCATTTTTTGACAAATCTACAGTTAAGAACATGTAAAAGAACAAGATAAAAGTTTAAAAAAAATATTAAATATGATAAATAATATTAAAAATAAATAAGTTGTGACACGTACTAATAAATATGAAACAAAGTAATAAATAAAAATGTTATAATTAATAGAAGAAATATAAACCTTTTATAAATATATTTATCGACGTAAACAAGCTGAGTTGTTAAACGCTTGTTAGTTTTTTCTCCTTATAATTTTATGTGTAAATTTGATGTGATAGACAATAGTTATTTGTACATTTATTCATGTAAGTTACCAAAAAAAAAATCTTTATTATTCTAATTTTAAATAACTTTTTATTTGCTATATTAGTTTTTTTTAATATAATATATAAATATCATATTGAACATATAAAATAGGAAATATTCTAATTTTTAAATATTTAATATGTAAGAAATGTAACTCAATTGGTAAATCAATAGGTAATCTTGAGATAAAATAATGAGTAATTTCTGAAAAAAAAAAATATATAGGAACTAAAAAGTTCATGTGTTTAATATATTTTTAATAGAAAAATTGTAAACACAATTAATCAATAAATACTACATAAAAAATTAATGTTTAAGAGGACTACAACAAATTGCTATATTGCAATGAAAAAATCAACGGTAAGGTAACCTACAGAAAATTCCAACGAATATTTCATAAATATTGCTTTTATTGAAAAATTTCATTGGCTATTCCAACAAAGTTCAAATTAAATTACTTGAACTTTAGTGGATTTAAAGATTTCAATTACTTGAATTTCCATTGAACTTTTTTTTTTACCATATTTCAATCGTTGGAAAAACTGTCATTGGAATTGTGCAAAAATTCAATGGAAATTACATTGGAAAGCTAATTGCAGTGATAGATCTAAAATAATTCATATTGGGGACATTATTTAGTTAATAGAAAAAATATACCATCAAAATAACATGTCATTGTAATTTATAAATTAATATATCACCTTTCTCATTTTGTAATACATTTTAATAAATCAATACAATCACAATAAGATAAAATATATTTAAGAAACCAAAAGACATGATTTTTCTCAATTCCACTTAAGAAGATCGTTATATTCTTGTTGTAATTTTTGTTGGAATTTTTTCATTTTCTTGTAGTAAAAGTAGGACTCCAAACTATAAAACAAATTGCATTATTATATAATATTATGTGCAACTATTATTATGAAAATTTTGATATGATAGAAAATATAACACATTCAATGTAATTGTCGTTTAATTTATGATAATAAGTAATTTTTGTTTCAAAACAAACAAGATACTTTGAAAGGTCCTTAATTATTTTATTAGTATTATAATAACTAAATAAGGGGTAAGAATGATGAGAAAACTTATAGCTCTCATTAAATCAAAGAGTAAAAATACTGATAAAATTACTTAATGTACAATATCAATTAGAGCTGGCTAATGAGAAATATAAAACATACTTAAGATACACATATATTTTAACTAGAACTTTTAGGTATACATTTCTTTAAAATTGGGTATGTTAATCTTAAAACTTTTTAATTAAAAATTTAATTACTTTCTCTCATTAAATTTTTTAATTTTGAGATACTTCATATTTTTATTTGTTAATCTTTTTATATGTAATATATCACATTATTTCTTTTCAATAATGTTTGAGTTGACCAATATATTGCAAATAAAATAAAAATAATATATTTATTTATATCGATATATATATATATATATCAGTAATAATTTTAAAATAATAAATTGACCTAAAATTATAGTAACTATTAATTTATTTATTCAAGTTAAATCAATTTTATTAAGTATAAAATAACATAAGATAAACTTGTGGTATATTTTTCTTACATAGATTTGAAACAATTCATATTAAAAATAACATAAAAAAAAATGGGAGTAAACTTACAAAAATTCCCACATTTTGGCTAGAGCGCCCATTCCCTATATATATTTGACATTGGTTTGCCGTAATGCTGAAACTATGGCGAATGCACCTTAGGTACAAACGAAGCGAAGCGAAGTGAAATCATAGATAAAAGAAGGAAGAGACTAGGCCAGAGAAGGGAAATGAGATAACATTAGCTATGTGAATTAAAAAGACAAATAAATGAGTTGTACGTTAAACTATTATTCAATTACTGCTTGAAAAAGAACCCTATAAAGGTGGTACCATATATGTATTCAGTGATTATGAAAGTGACTTAGTTACCTAATATTTTATCAAACATTGGAAAAAATTGTAAACTTTTTAATCTAATAATTCATATAAAAAGTACATTTTTATCAAATATATTAAATTTACATTATATCTTATGTGATTATAGTAGTTGCAGCCTAATAAAAAAGATAATTTGAAAACATCATTATATAAAACACATACAAAAAATACCGCAATACATATAAATGTGCTTTAATTATTTAGCAAATAAAATATTATTTATCTATAGAATAAGAAACAAATAATATAATAGTAACACAATGAGAAAAAGAATACGTGTGAATTTTCTTAGAGAAGTATGAATACCAATATTTACGAACAAAAAGTTTTTGAAAATTACTACTTTTTTGCTGCTAGCGTTTAAATATAGGGACTCTGTAAGAAATTGGTTTTCATAAATAATGATCTTATATTATTTATTTTTAATTTTAAATAATTAAAAAATCAAAAAATTTGTAATACATAATGTATATTTTAATCATGACTCCATAATAATAAACTTTGCAGATGATTAAGAGTATCGTAATATAATAGAATTCTAACTCTTCTCCTATCAAATATTTTAACAAATGATATGTTTCTCAATATTTTCTCATTGTTTTAATTGTTTTGTTTTGTCATTGTTGGAGAATAAAGAAATGATCTTTATCTTGAATTTTATAATCATTTTGTATGATGAATAATGTTGGACAATAAAGGCATTAAAGAAGTTATTAGGCACACAAATATTGCATATTCAAACGAATATGAAAGATATTATGATAAACAATTCTAAAATCATTCCAACAGCCATGATGGTCAATAATTTTCAAATAATAGGTTATATTGTTCGTCTATATTCCAAATAAATAACAATGTCGGAGTATCAAAACAATTTTGAATGTTCGAATGAAGTTGTCACTTTTTATAGAAATATTTATAATCTCATTGGTAAATTGTACTCGAACATATGTGCAATTACTTTAGAGGTACTTTCAAGTAATATATGATGATTTCAAAAAATAATTTAGCCCCTCGGGAGAAGTACATGTAACCAAATTTTGGAAAATCAACTTTTATTTGGAGATAAAATTTATTCCCAACTCGTGGGGCGATGCATCAATGGGGTAGGCACCAATATGTCTAGAGACAAAGGAATGTAGTAGTTAATACAATGATAAAAAAATACCGGCAATTTTAATGACACAATTAGTTATTTTATAGAGATTTTTATGCATTGTTAGTAGAAGTGCCTTATTATACAGATTATACGATTATGAAATTTGACTATATGTTGGGTCAGAATGTTTCTTAAGTGTTTTAATAAAATTAGCGTTTTGCCAAATGAATTAAGAAAAATTTTGCAATAGTATAGATGTATTAGACTCCAACGAGTATGAATGTTTCTTATAAGAAAGATGAAAGAAAATCTTAGTGGTTTTTGTATTAATGATTTGTTTTTTATATATTTTAATTGGGAGTTGTAAAACGTTATTTCACTCTTTTTATATTAGGACATCATTACGCTAATTATAAATAAAAAAAAATAAATTCATTTGTTTTATATTTTATTTCATTCCTGCAATGATATGTTTAATAAATAAATTAATTTATTTTACAAAATTACTCAGCAAAAATCATTCGATACCACGTGCATCGCACGTGCACTTTACTAGTACTACTCTAGAAGGACGAGTGTTTTTGTAAAAATATGAACTACCTAAAATTTTTTTACTTTGGCATATTTTTAATGGCAAATTAGTAATACACTAATACATATCATATTTTATATTTTTAAATATAAAAATGAATTACCTAAAAAACTCTTACTTTGACATGTTTTTAATGGCAAATTAGTAATATACTAATGTCCAACATATCTTATATTTTTAGTTATAACTAATATTTAACTAATTAAATACAAATACATCAACAAATCATTCCACACTCATAAAATCAACCACAATATGTTAGTTTGTCACCATTATTTCTCACAAATTTGTTTTCTTTCACATATCTCTAAAACTGTTTGATAGGATATAGAATTGTTGCTTTGAAAAACGTCATTATTTTTAATATAATTTTAATGGTAATATTGTAATCACATTTTATAACTCTAATATATAAAAGTTCTTTAAAAAAATTAAAATTGATCCAACCAAAAAAGCATAATAAACACTTATAAAACTAGAAATCGATATTGTTTTTTCTCATAACGAACACAAAGTATAAAAACATTATTTTCAAAATAACCTATACAAAATGTGTAATAGTATGCGACATTAGTTGTTGAATGATTGTTCTGCAACCTAAACTTCTAATTAATTCAATTTCTTCTGTACATAAGCCCAGAACAATATGAAATTGTATAATACTAAAACTTAATCTATTTGTTTTCACGTCAAATGAAATACCACTTTAGCAACATAGATTAATTTTAACCATATAATTATCTACAAATTAATTAAAAATATCTCGAAAATCATGATATGATTTACATGTTGAAAATTAATTAATTTAAATCAAAAAATTATATTCATATATTATCATTACTCATCTATCTATTAATATGTGTTATTATAATAAAATGGTTTTTAAGAAAAAAATGTACGAAATAAAAAATTTATATATTTGAGTATAAATGAGAAGATTATAATTATATATAATATAATATAAAGATATACATTAATTGATATAAATAAGACATATGATTCAAAAAAGTGCTATACTTTAATTTTATGTATTTTTTAACAAACCTAAAAGTTATATACACACACACACACACATTAAAAATACATATGAAAGAACAGTTTAAAGTTAAGAAAATAATAAATCTAATAAATAATATTAAATTTATAATTAAGGTGTACCACTTACTAATAACTATGCAAAAAACTAATAAATAAAAAGATTATAATTAGTAAAAGTAATTGTAGAACTTTAAAAGTTGTATTATCGATGTAAACGAGCCAAATTGTTCACTACATGCTAAATTTTTGTGCTTATTAGTTCGGTTTATATATTTTAGACGATAGACAATAGTTATTTATACTTTTATCCATGTAGGTTAGAAATTTATTTTTATTTTTTTAATAAAAGCTTAAAGAACCCTATAATGGTGGTACGATATATGTATTCAGTGATTATGAAAATGACTTAGTTACCTAATATTCTGTCAAACATTGGAAAAAATTTGTAAACTTTTTAATCTAATAATTCGTATAAAAAGTACATTTTTCAAATATATTAAATTAACATTGTATCTTATGCAATCTATTACTATATAATACGGAGAAGAAAAATTATTTGAACAATCCGTAAATAATCATTTCGTTTTCCCGCTTCAATATAGTGTTTTTCCCGCTTCTTCAATTCGTAAAATTTTTTTTTGAATTTTTTCAACCCATGCAATTAGGTAACCAATCAAATCGAACCTTTTAGCATTCAATTTGGTAAGGTGTTCTGATTTTAGCATTCAAATCCGATTTCACTTCCTTTTTTTATGCCAATCAATCCGATTTTTTTGGTTGTTTCAAAATTTGTTTAGATTTATATTTTTATTTTATTAATATATTTGAAAGAGAATCAATAAATGATTATCATAACTTTTATTTTAAAAATAAATTTGAATAAGCATACCTTTTATTTTATATGAAATTCAAAATTACATATTTTAATATATTAATAAATGTTTATTATTTATTTTTTCCTTATGTGATATAATAGAATTTCGGTATTAAATTTGTAAATTCAAACATTTAAAGGAAAAGATTCCAAACAATTTTTTTGGGTAAATTTCATTTTATCTTGGTTTTCATTATCACATTTCTAACAAACTAATTAGTATTATATTTTTTTATCTACATTATCTAACCGATTTTTTATGATACAATTAATATAATATCTTAACAAATTAATCATTTGTCTAACCGGATTTATCTCTCTAACAAACTTGCCAATTTTTTTAAAATTAAAATGGTATGATTATTCTTATGGAGATACTTATCAATATATTAAATATTTAGAAACTTTTTTTAAAAAATGAGTTATCCCTCCTTTTACTTTATTTGAAATTCTGACTTATATTTTTAAATATATTATTATTTATTTTTTTACATGTAAATATTTATTATTTATTATCTAAGTGATAAATATTATTGATTTATCTCTTTAATAAATATTTATTATTTATTTTTTTCCTTACGTGATATAATGTAAATTTGGTTACTAGATTTTTAAATTCAAACATTTAGGAAAAAAACCACGAACAAATTTTTTGGTTACATTTCATTTTATTTTAACTTTCATATAATCACAATCCTAACAAACTAATTAGTATAATATGTTTTTACCCATTTTTATATAATCGGATTTCTTAAAATATAATTAATATAACATTTTAACTATTTAATCATTTGTATAACTTGATTTAACTCATTATCAAACTTGCCAATTTTTTTTATGAAAGTAAAAAAAAATTGGAATATTTTTATTTGTAAAATAATAAAAAAAAGCTTTACTTTAAAGTCTGGATTATTTCCATTATTTTTTGTACGTTAACAATCATATATTTTGGATTATTGATTTAAAAAAACAAATCAAAACCGTAAGGTTTAATAATATTCCTTAAATGAAAAATATTGTATAAAGAAAAGTATTTAATATTATATATTTTTCATTGATTGTATTTATTTTATTTTCATAATAGAAGAGATGTGAAAAATAGAAATAATTATATTTAAAATAAAGTCTAAAAAATGTTTAAAATATGAACTCTTCCGTGCATCGCACGGGATATACACTAGTTATAGTAGTTGTAGCCTAATAAAAAAGATAATTGGAAAACATCATTATATAAAACACATACAAAAAATAACGCATTGCATATTAATGTGCTTCAATTATTTAGCAAATAAAATATTATATGTCTATAGGATAAGAAACAAATAATATAATAGTAACACAATGAGAAAAAGAATACGTGTGAATTTTCTTAGAGAAGTATAAATACCAATATTTACAAACAAAAAGTCTTTGAAAATTGCTACTTTTTTGTTGCTAGCGTTTAAATATATGGACTCTGTAAGAAATTTGGTTTTCATAAATAATGATCCTATATTATTTATTTTTAATCTTAATTAATTAAAAAATCTAAAAATTTGTAATACATAATGTATATTTTAATCATGACTCCATAATAATAAACTTTGCAGATGACTAAGAGTATCGTAATATAATAGAATTCTAATTCTTCTCCTATCAAATATTTTAACAAATGATATGTTTCTCAATATTTTCTCGTTGTTTTGATTGTTTTGTTTTGTCATTGTTGGAGAATAAAGAAATGATCTTTATCTTGAATTTTATAATCATTTTGTATGATGAATAATGTTGGACAATAAAAGCATTAAAGAAGTTATTAGGCACACAAATATTGCATATTCAAACGAATGTGAAAGATATTATGATAAACAATTCTAAAATTATTGCAACAACGATGATGGTCAATAGTTTTCAAATAATAGATTATATTGTTCGTCTATATTCCAAATAAATTAATAACAATATTGGAGTATCAAAACAGTTTGAATGTTCGAATGAAGTTGTCACTTTTTATAGAAATATTTATAATCTCATTGGTGTATTGTACTCGAACATATGCGCAATTACTTTAGAGGTACTTTTAGGTAATGTATGATGATTTCAAAAAATAATTTAGCACCTCGGGAGAAGTACATGTCACCAAAATTTTGGAAAGTCAACTTTATTTGGAGATCAAATTTGTTCACACCTCGTGGGGCAATGCATCAATGGGGTAGGCACCAATATGTCTAGAGACAGAGAAATGTAGTAGTTTATACCATGATAAAAAATACTAGCAATTTTAATGACACAGTTAGTTATTTCATAGCGATATTTATGCATTGTTAGTAGAAGTACCTTATTATAAAGATTATACGATCATGAAGTTTGACTATATGTTGGGTCAGAATGTTTCTTAAGTGTTTGAATAAAATTAGTGGTTTGCCAAATGAATTAAGAGGAATTTTGCAATAGTATTGATGTATTGGACTCCAGCGAGTCTGAATATTTCTTATGAGAAAGATGAAAGAAAATCTTAGTGTTTTTTGTATTAAGGTCCTCAGGATATTTTTATATTTCATTTCATTACTTTTTTTTATTAATGTTCACAATTTATATTGAAAAAAAAATATATAAAAATGCAGTTCCTTTTATAAATATTTTATATGCATATAATTTTTTCATGTATAATAAAAAAACTTATAAAGTCATATAATTTATTTCATAATTTTTTTATTAAGAAATTGTACAAAATAAAATTTATGCACTACACATTTTTTCTTATATAAATCATTTCAGCATTTTTCTTTATATTTATCAATTCTATATATATAGAGAGAGAGGATAAGATTTACTAAATATAGTAGCAAAAAAAAATCGAGAATATATAATAATACATTCATTGATTTTTTTTAAATACATGCATTAATTGTTTGTATATAAACGTTTCAAATCAGATCAAATCGGATATGATTAAAAATATTATTTACTTGAATAATTTTATTAACATGTGCAATAACTTCATTGATATTCATTATAATAAATTACAATATTTTCATGTTGATAATATTTCGCCTAATTCATGTTGATAATATTTTGGTCAAGATAAACATGAAAATAAATTTTAAGTTCTAACTAACCAATAACCGTACTATTGTTTTCCACAAATATTTACTTTTCATTTATTTATCAAAAATCGTAATAGGTTAGGTTTCATTCCCATTAATCTGTCAAAACCAAGTTAGTGAACCTCTATTTTTGTCAGTGCAATTTTTCTGAACCTTTATTAATTATATGAAAAAACCTTTATTTAATTATATGAAAAAATTTGTAGACTTGCCCTAAGGTCAGGTTAACGGTCTGATTAATAAAAAATAATAATTCAATAATACCGAAATGGATGATCCAATCCAATTATTTTCTTAGTCTAAACGAACAAGATATATAAAAATGATTTATTTAACATGTATATCATGTGCATCATCCGGGCTACTTACTAGAATATTGTAAATAATAAACTTGTAATTGAATAATCGCCTCGTGAATGCCATAGCACTTCTCGTGTTTAGACTACAAACGACCCGAGCCGAGTTGAAGTCAACATACTTATTTTAGCTCGATGATCCTTTGTTGCTCGCGACTCGGCTCGACCCGACAACAAAACACAAAGTTCGAGATCGACTTAAATGTGATTGGCTCAAATTCTACTCAAGTTCGGCTAAAAAAATTTAATTAAAAAAATGTCTAATAATGAGAATTTAGATAATATTACATACATTTAAGTGGCTTGTCAAACGCTCGTATATACAAACTACATGTTCGAATTCAAAATGCTCTAACTTGACTCGAGTTTAATCGAAATCGAGTTCAAGTCAAGCTTTCGCGAGCTGGTTTGACTCGTTTGCAATCCTAGTAGTGTTTTACACTGATTTATCTTGGTATTACAAAATTAATTGAAGTACTATACTTGCCGTGTTATTAATAGCCAGTGACAAATTATAGAAAGCGACAATAATGACATATCTATGTTTCCTGGTTCGTGAACAATGTTTAAAAAATATGGGGCTCGACCAGCAGATTGCGTGGTACCGACTGATCATATAGTTGACCAGACATTTTATAATCATTCTTACATATATATGTGTCCGTGAGTAACATGCGTTTAATCAATTAATAGTTCTTGCTTTTCGAGTTATAAATAACCAAATATCTCTAGACAGTCACTAATAAATGCGTCCCTCTAAAGTCTGAACACTCACCAAAAACACTCACCAGGCCCCTCTTATTTTTTCTTCAGTTATTCATAGATCAATCTAAGAAATTAGAAATGCCTGAGTTAACATTTCCTGGAATCCAATCTGCTTCAGCGAAAAGGTACATATATAAGCTTCATGTAAAGAAATAAGTTTTGTTTCCTTATCTCATAAGTTTGTTTAGTACCTTTTCAACTGTCGAAGTTTTTTAGTTCAGATCTAATTTCACCAAAAACTTTCACAATATCAACTAACCATTTTTGTTTTTTGGTTTTTGGAATTCTGATCGTTTTACAGATTGGAGGGAAAAGTGGCGATCGTAACTGGAGGCGCGAGAGGAATCGGGGAGGCGACAGTACGTCTGTTCGCGGCCCACGGAGCCCATGTAATAATCGGTGACGTGGAGGACGATCTCGGGAATTCGCTCGCTCGAGCGCTCTCCCCCAACGTGTCCTACGTCCATTGCGACGTCGCCTCGGAGGCCGACATCGAGTCCCTTGTGGGGTCCGCGCTGTCGAAGCACGGCCGGCTCGACATCATGTTCAACAACGCCGGCATCCTCGGCAACCAGTCAGCATCCCGCAAGACCATCCTCAATTTCGACGCGGAGGAGTTCGACCGGATCATGGCCGTCAATGTCAGGGGCACCGCCCTCGGAATGAAGCACGCCGCCCGCGCCATGGTGGCCGGCGGCAAAGGTGGCTGCATCATATCGACGACGAGCGTGGCTGGGGTGATGGGGGGATTGGGGCCCCACGCGTACACGGCATCCAAACATGCGATCGTGGGGCTAACGAAAAACGCGGCCTGCGAGCTCGGCAAGCACGGGATAAGGGTCAACTGCATCTCGCCGTTTGGGGTGGCCACGAGGATGCTGGTGGAGGCGTGGAGGAAGGACGGTTGTGTCGTGACTGCGGAAGAGGAAGTGGAGAACACGGAGGAGTTTGTGAGGTCAGTGGCGAATTTGAAGGGGGAGACACTAAGGGCGGATCATATAGCCGAGGCGGCACTTTTCCTTTCGAGTGACGAGTCGAGGTACATTAGCGGCCACAATCTCGTGGTTGATGGCGGTGTTACCACCTCTAAGAACATTGTCGGTTTGTAATTTTTTTAAGTGTCGGTTTGTGTGTTTCTAGTTTTACAGTAAGTATGCCAAAGTACGATTGATTGTCTAAGGCTTAATGGAGGGAGGGAAGCTTGGTTGAGATCAGGTGAAGCTCCATAAAAAATTACAGATATGGTATTATTGACACACAAGCAAGCATATTTAGGTAATAAATCCAGATGAATCGATATTATGTTTGCGCGACTATAACAAAATGAGATTGTATATATATATATATATATATATATCTATAGACTGTAGTGGTTCATTGTTATCTACTTGATTAAAGTCGAATATGTGAACATCACAACTCAAAGAGAGGCTTCGTTTATTCATAAATATCGATATGCTAGCTCATCATCACATTGCAACAATGGCCGTTAGTTTTCGTATGCAAAGCATGGGAGGAGACAGGAGAGTAATTTATTTTTCTGTTTTTCTGTTTCTGGATTTGATCACGACTCAAACGCTTCCCCGACAGGGAGAGATGTGATTGGGGACCTCCCCTGGATTGTCCAGGGGCATGTACTGAGCCATGATTGCCCGAATTTCCGAGTCCATGTATCTCTGGATAGACCAAAAAAAAAAAAAAAATTATCTAGGTAGAATAGAACCAACTGTCGACGAATAAACGAGGATTGACTAGGCATTACCCGAATCCTATATTTGTAAACAGCATATCCAGCAACACCTGTCACGGTTAGGCCAAGAAAGACGATCCATATTATGGCCCCACCAACTTCTGTATTACCATCTTTACCTGCGCATTTCGCATGATGATAAATATTATTATTGTTAACTATAACAACTTGGGACTCTGTAGCATAAGTGTCGTGTTGGTGATTGTTAATCTTACTAATGCAAGTGTCGTGTTCGTGAATGTAGAGTAAGTGTCCCTTGCAGCTGCATTCGTAACTTCCCCACACGTTTTTGCATTTGCAGTCCCGACATTGACATGCCACCTTCTCCTTGCATTCGTCAATATCTGAGATATCCAATAAAAACATCAAAACTACATTCCCTTTTGTCATCTTTATTACTATTTGCAATATTATATTTACCTTCGCAATCTTTAATTCCATCACCTCTGAATCCAGAGGGGCACTTGCAGCCTGTTCTATGGTCATCCTAATAGGCGACACAAATCATATAAAAGCTAGAAAAAATTCATCTCTTTTCTTTATCGGAGAAAACTCACAGTGCAAGCAGAATATGTTCGTCCATTCTTGCTTTCCTCCCAACATCCTCCATTGTTTATTTCACATCTTAATGCTCCAGAAGCTGCTGTCAGGTTGAATAAGAGATAAGATTTCGATTCATCAGATCGTCTAAAATTGATATGTAATTACTGTTACCTTCGCAGTGAGTATAACCATCACCAATAAATTTAACTCCCTGCACAGTGGGACAATGACACACCCTTCCTCGAAAAGTATCCTGGCTCGCAAGTTTCACCAAACATCATACGGTGAAACTCAATTTTGGGAAGAACCAAGTTCAGTTTCTTAATCGGCAAAATTAGGAAATATTACTAGAAATCCACCTTGCATGCAGTAATGTTGGCTGATTTATCCTCCCAGCATCCACCATTGTTCTCCAGACACTCGTTCGTCTCCATGTCTGAAAATACCAATTAAAAGCATATAGATATATACTCATAACTACTTGTGAATTATATATAAATGCAAAGTTTACCTCTGCTCAAACAAATGGCAGGCTCAGTTGTCTCCTGGAAGGCTGAACAAATGGCTTTTAGAACTGCTCCTTTGTCCAATTTACCTCTATACTGTCGATTGTTTATAACCAAAGTTGGCAAGATCGTGACGTCTCCTCTCGATCCTTTTCCTATCTGAAATACATATCATAAGTGCATTTACCCTAAACCAAAATGTGATGTAATTAGGGAACTAATTCAGTTAGTTAGAGTTTAGACATACATACTTGTGCCTCCTGTTCAGCTGATAAAACTGGATTTTCAACATCAGCCTCAATATCCCCAATGCATTCATCTATCTTGTTAACATCGTAACCAAGCGACTGAATGACTCGATCAGCACACTCCTTTGTATACTTATTTTCCTTCATCGGGCAGCGGATCGAGAAGTCTGTGACGTAATCCCACCATTGCCAGGGCCTCCCGTTTTTCTTGGCGAGCTGGAAAAAGCACACCTGACGAAGGTTTTGGAGTACAACATCCTTGCCGTTGTACCCTCTGCTGAAATCCTGCTCTGGGTCGGGCGCGCAGTATCTCCCTGAATTGATGCACTGCGATTTGCACTGCTGGCTGAGGATGAAGGCCTCCGGGCAATACCACGTGATGTAGTGCGGGGTAAACTCGGTGTACCCTTTCTGCTCAAGTATCTGAGCCGCCCCACGGAAGTCCCGCACGAAATCCATCTGGTTTTCGCATTTGGGCCCACACTCGTCGTTGCTGTTGGTCCAGAACTCGTACTCGACACGCTCGTCTGGGTGGGGGAGGGCTTCACGCCAGTCTAGATTCATACTCACCATCTCACCATTGTCCAATTCCTTTTTGATTCGGTCTCCGAGCTCCTTTGATATTAGAGCCGATGGGATAGTTATGTTCTGTAGATACTCCGATTGGCTGCCGGCGGCCTCTTCAGGTGTGTCCATTGTGATCAGAGGCTCTACACGGTCGTCAGCCACGAGAATGGCGGCTGCCCCAGCTTTCTGAGAATTCCACGCCTTCATCGTAAAATAACACTCTGCAATCCACAGTCAATTATTAGTTCGATTACACCAACAATACACACACGCACAGAGAGAGAGAGAAACCCTAGCTAGGTACCTCCTCTGTCAGCAAGAAGGAAAACGGGTATGCCGCCGGGCTTATTCTTCCAGGAGATGTCGGAATCCTGAAAAGCTTTGCATCCGTTCTGATTGGATTTGGGGTAGAAGACGGCGCCGACCATTGTGCCACCGTATTGAGGAACACCGAAATTCCCGATGGCGCACTCGTACACGCCTCTCAGCCGGTCGGGGGTCGTCACCTTCAAATTGTTCTTCTCCACCACAAATCTTCCAGAGCACAAACTCCATTTCTCCATCACATTTATCAGAATCATCAGTACACAGACAGACAACCTTTTCTTCGTTATTGATATTGCTCCTCCTCTCCAACAATTACTGCACTTTCCACTATTCATCATTCTCTTTTCGGTATTCCAGCTATTTCTTCTTTTTAAGAAATGATTAATTACTCCACCACTGATTGATTATTAATATCAAAAAATTGTTTCTTTGAGCTAACAATAACACACTAGATATGCAGATTATTCACTTCTTTCAATATATATAGCTGCTAAATTCAAGTTTCTTTTGTTTTTCTACAGAATTTTTAAAAGAAGAAATGATGGGGATGCTGGTTTATCATAAACTCACTAATTACACAAATTGAGCCTGTTTCTGTTTTTCAGATTCAATGACTTAAGGCCACGTAAACTAATTAAGCGTGGTAAGGAGAAGACAAGTATCAAGTAATGAATTGAAGTCCGCAAAGAAAGGTCGGTCTGTAGATCTAAAAAACCGTTGTTTGATCAAGTCTAAATCAAGATCCATTTAGTTTATCAAACGCCCTAATCATCAGCAAAACAATTAACACCTGGCGCTTTCAAGTTTCACCCCTCTTAGCTTATGTATTAGTATATTATTAACCAATAAACATGAGGAAAGATTAATAATACTCAGTGTGTGTAAATATAGTGTCCCACAATTAACGAGCCCCCAAATTCCTGCATGTAACTGTGTTTGCATATTTATATAACTAGTACAGAGCCCGTGCGATGCACGGGGTGCACAATTTTAAGGCTATTTATCCAGGCTTATAATTATATACATGAATAAAGAAAAATGTACGGGATATATATAGTATGTGACCCGTGCGAAGCACGGGATATATTTATTTGGAGAATATTATATTATAAGATGCAATATTCAATAAAAGTTTATAATACGCAAGAAAACTGTACAATGTTCAATAAAAGTTTTATAATATTCAAGTGGAGTCTTAAAGTCTCTTGTACATTAAGACTACTGACAAAATAATATTTTAATCAATGAGTTTCCTTTCCTTGTAGCCAAATTGTGAATGTGATTTGAGGAGTACAACAAATCGATATATAGCTGACTTGCTTTTTTCATTGTATTTTTTTTTTTTTTTTTTTTTATAATGAATTTAAAGATATTCTAAAATATAGCAAAAATTAATTTTTTTATTACAATTAGGAATTTTACTAATATAAACTCTCAATGTATGGTGTTAATCAACTTTTAAGTCTAAAAGGAATGTTTACCTCTTTTAATCAACGTTTAAGTCTAAAAAACAATAGAGTTATTATAAGTTTATTTTTACATCTTTTAAAACATTAAATATGAGCATATTAGGGCTAGCTTGTAAAATAATTAATATATTATCTCACTAAAATATTTATACTAATAAAAATTTAATTTTAGCATATAAATTTATCCCTTGATATAAGAGAAAGTAACAATTTTACTTATTGTTGTTCACCATATAATATTTAATTATTATTTTACTATATAATAAAAAAGGAATATTGTTAAATAGTGTAGTAGAATTATTATAAAATTATATGAATTTTTTTCTTACAATATGGATTTAATATTTTTTTATGATTTGATAATATAAACAAATCTATACTTAACTTTGACAAATAAAAAAAATAAATACTTTAGTAAGTATTTAATGTATATACTAAATAGGAATATATTTGGTATAATCAAATACCAAATATAATCAAATAAGTCAAAGTGTACATTTTTATTCGGTATTTGATTTTTTATTATTAAATTTTTTTTATTAGGCTTACCTTTTTAAAATAAAATAAATAAATAAATCAATTAAATAAATAAAATACTATGATACCAAAATAGTAATGGCATTTAATGCAGTTGACTTTTCGGGATAGTAAATGTAGTAAATAGAATCTCCTTTTATATAAGTATAGATTGTATAATACGGAAATAGTAATACAATAAATGATGTTGACTTTTCTGACTACTTAATTTGGTAAATAGGACTCTCTTTAATATAAGTATAAGTATAGATGTGTGTTATATGGGGGGACGTGTATATAAGGAGACCATAGAGAATATGTCATCTATCTCACTCCAAATAGAAAGTCTAATCTACAATACACGTCGAATTCTCTAATTAAATTAGCAATAAAAGCCACCATTTATAATTTCATTCCATTCGGATCAAAGTAATTCCAAACACCACACTTGTTTCCATTGCATCAAATAATCTCTAAAGCCCAAAGCCCACATTAGGGGAACTGGGAATACTCGTGAGTTATTGGAGCTGGGTTACTTTCTTAAAAAAGTGCCTAGTATAAAGTTCGTGGACAGCCCAAAACACTAGTAAAAGAAGCTTAAAATCAAACCCATATTCTCAACTTTGGGGTTTGGACCCAATTAGATCGGCCCAGGTCCAAATTCTTGTGTACGGGCAGGCGACGAATTCAGCAAAATTTGGGATTGGGGATCTCAGTAGTGAAGTTGCTTTCTATCATCACCTTCCATCTTCTTCCTCAATTGCTGTTGTCAATAGCAGATACTAGCAATGGCGCCGGTATGGTTGGAAGCTATGTTGCCGCTGGGAATTATAGCAGGGATGCTCTGCGTCATGGGAAACGCTCAATATTTCATCCACAAGGCCGCTCATGGCCGCGTCCGTACTCCCCGCCCTCATCTCTCGCTCTCCCTTTTTCGATTTTTCATCTGATTAGTGATTATCTGTTTATTTATTGATTCTAATATCAACAAATCTAACTTATGGCAGCCTAAGCACATAGGGAACGACGTTTGGGACGTGGCTATGGAGAAACGAGACAAGAAAATCATGGAGATTCTCTCTTCACCTTCCCATTCCAACTAGATTGATGGTAGCTTTTTTGTTTCCCATTTTTGTTGTTCTCTGCATATGCCCAGCTTGTATACCTCGTTTCCGCTGTGAATTGTTTATGACTTTCCTGTATATCCTGTTTCTTAGCTTTTTTTTTTTTTTTAAATGANTTTTTCTAAATGATAGTAACATCTAGAAATACGGTGCTGACCTAGTCCTGCGCTCATGTTTCTGCACAAAATTTGAATAATTATTCTGAGTTTAAGATTTTGTTCTTTTCATTGTAGTTTTTTTCCATGAAGTAAAATTGTTTCCTTCAGGTTTTGTCTAAATTACTGGATTAGTAGGATACAGTAATTTTTGCTCAATTTGAACAGTAATTCAATGCTTAAGGTTCTAGAATCTGCTTGCAGATTTATTAGTGGAAGAGTCGAGTCTTATCTCTAATTGTGTTTGTGTTCAACTTCCCTGGACTAAAATAACGGTCGATCTCATTGTGGGATACTTGTTGTTACAGCTACTAGCTAGTTGAGGTATGTCGAAGAATAACATGAGCACAATAAGATTACTACCCTAACAAAATAAAGAATAATGAAAACAAAATATAATTATCCTCCTTGTGCGGGTGCAGCTTCCTTCTGCAGTCTAGCTTTCCTTTCTGCGTCTGCCTGTGTGTGCGTCTTTCTTTTCTGTATGTTCTGTTTACCTTCCTCCAAGTCTAATGTGTCCTATTGTCTCCTTTTTTTTTTTNTGTGTAAGTCCAATTGATGCATAATCTATCTTTGGGTCCATATTGGCCGGTATTGGGATTCTCAATACTCCCTGTTTGGTGCTGCACTTGTGTGTATTTGGACAACCCAATACTCCTGCTTGTTCGAGATGTTCGTTTAATGCCTTGTCATCTGTGAAAATGCTTGACGGAGCCTAAAATAGAGCATAAAATCATCATATCAAGGAAATCTATCCAAAGAATAAATAAGCAAAAAACATAGACATGCCACTAAACAAAGCATATAGACCTGTCCGCACTTCAGTGATTTATAATGTTTGTGGGATTTACTTTAGTGAAAATATAATCTGTGTTTAAATGGTTCAAGTAAGCATCTTAATTTGCATTATTGAATTCACAAACCCAGATACTGTCCAAACAGATTGTAGTGAGTTGTGACTTGTGAGCGTCTTTGCAAGAGGCATTTTTCAAGGCAGTTCTCCTTGACATTCCATATAAAAACTATTGTTCGCTTTATTTGAAATCACTGCCTTTTCATACAGTTTAGTTTTTTACCTAACTTTCTGAGAAAATTATACAGTATTCATTATATTTTAGACATGAAGTCACTTTCGGCTGGATTTTGGTCTAATCAAGTAGATTGCTGGCAGTCACAAAAGCCTCACACATGTTTCATCCTAGTGCTTTGGTCTTGAAGCAATCAGAGATTTCCTGTCTCCTTACCTGTGGAACTTTTCTTTTTAGCAAATTTTTCTAGGTTTATTATTGTAATATTATTTGTAGAAATTTAGACATGTAAGAACCATATTTTGAAAATGGAAGCACGAAGTAATGTATGTATGGAACTTTAGCATTTCTTTCTTTCATATGCTTTAACTCGAGTGGCAATAGATGCCCTTAAGTATCTTAAAATGATTCCCGATAAATAATCAGGCCAAATCATTATCTAAAAATATTTGTTAGCTTGTCCAATTATGTTACTTGTTTCTTGTTGGAGAGTGGTGGATTTTGTACTATTAGTCTGTCTGACTGGCTTTACAGCCAAGAAACAAATCCAAAATTAGGGAATGGAAGTAGGTTTGAACTTTCTTCGTCAACCAGTACGCAAGAATAGGGCTTGAAAGTTTGTAAGAGAAATTCTTTTTTGGCCTGGCCGTTGTACTCTATCTGTCATAGATTCAGTGCATTTGTCGAGGTTTAAGTTAGGCTTCATGAAGATTCGATAACTCTTGTCTCAGCAATGCCTCCAAGGCTGTGAGGAGTTCTATTTCTTGCTCCTTGGTTTCAGTTGCTTCCTTGTTTCCACGCATTAACTATGCTTTCACTACTCCAGTATCGTTTACCTTTTCCAGTATCATTTACCTTTTCCACTTTTTGGAGATTTACTTTTAATCATGCATGCCCTTTTGTGGTGATGCTGCAGGTGTGTAACTTCAAAAGACGTGTTAGAAATAATTGATGTGCAAGACCGGCCGAGTCGACATTTAATGTAATCTTGTACTTCTCCCTTTCTTGTTTATTATGGCTTTTGTACAAGAATTATGTTTCAGAAAGTGTGTTTGCAAATGAATGGGAGGCATTTTCAGAATCTCTGACATTGTATGCAAGTCTTTTTTCCTTTGGATATCATTGGGAACTTCATACAGATATCAATTGTGTTTTCATTTTATCTGTTGTTTGAGATGGGTGCACCTGACCCTCATTAGGGTACTCGATCATTTGAAATGTATTTAACTTTCTTTTCCATAGGATGCAGGTACATCGTGGGTTTTATCCGACCAGTGAAATATCTTTTGTTCTTCCCTTAAGAAATATGTAAACAGTAATTTGATGTGTTATCATTATTATAGAAACCTGAGAAAAAGAACATGATAAAGGTCCAAACAATAATGAATTGAATCATTTGAACAAGCTAGCGACTGCAATTTTGGAGTTTGAGCAAGGCACAATTCGTTTGATTAAGCATCATGAAATACTACTTTCCCAATCAGAATGTCCAAATATGCCTGATCTGGTTGATTGATTATTATCTATGTATGTTGCTAAATCTTGATTTTCAATTACCATTATTAGATCCAAAAACTGTGGCGTTAATTCCCACAATTATCCATTATTTTCAAAAGAGAAGACAAATGAACATAATACATTGTTACTAAGCAATATGATACAATTATAAGTGACATGAGACAGGAATTTCACTTCAATCCACACTTGAAATAATAATAATAATAATAATAATAATAATAATAATAATAATAGGCTCCGAATAGTCCTTCTTTATCAGTTGTAAACAATATTCATCACTCTATTAAAACTAACAAAAGCAACCCATAAAGAATGAACAAAAGAGGAAGAAAAACAACTGATGAGAAAAATTCCTTTTTCATCACCACTGAAAACAATACGCATGCCCACTCTATAACAAAAACAACTCACGACCAATGACCAAAAGTGAAAGAAAAACAACCTATGAGCATTCAAGAACAAATGGAGTGGAATAGATAGAATCGATAGTAAGCTAGGGCACATATTCAGTCTCGAGTGTTGGTTGTGTCCTAGTCCCTGCGGCAGCCGGGGCTTTGGCGTTTCCAACACTGGTCATATGCAAAGCTTCACCAATATCTGCAGCCTTCTCCATATAATCCATTAATTTCCTATGCCTGTGCTTTCTAATCCATACTATCACCAAACCCAAAACAACCGGCAGTGCAAATCCTCCCACAATTGACCCAACAATGATAATAATCCTCCTCCACACCTTCCTTCTTGAACTACTACTCTTCTTACTGTTACTGTTACTACTATTCTCTTCAACCACAATAGAAAAATGGCCCTGTTGGAATGTTTTGCAGATATTGCCTGACGACACATCGCTTAACTTGACCGACCCATTCACATCAAACAAAACACATTTTTTCGCCATTCGATTCGAACCCACTGCAGCCGCTGAGAAGTTGATCGATATGGGCTGATGAGATGCACGAATACGAAGAAGCTCGGGCAACAAAAAGTTCCTTTGAGCCATTGCTAATTCAGAAGCATTGTACGCAAGAAGACCCAATACGGGAGCCAAGTAAGTGTAACCGGGAGGAGGAGGATAATACGTAACGGACCAATTTCGAAAATTATGATAGACCAAAACAAGCCTTTCAACATATGGCTGCTCAAGGACTCCAATTGGGATTTCAAATTCTCTGTACATACGAACCCCTCTCGATCTCAAGCTACCACTTCTAAGCCTCATTGCTGAGACCTCAATCCCAGTGAGGTTCGATGGGGCAAATCCATTATAAGCAATGCCAGTTTTCGTCCTTGGACCCGGAAATGCTCGGACTGCGTACTCTTGGAGAAGACTGTCAAGCGCACGTGCCTCATCACTTACTGAATAACAAGGAAATGCCATTAACACAGAAAACAACACCAAAATAAAAACAAATCGTATCATAGTTCTCAATCCAGCCCCAAATTGCCACTGTTATTGACGAAGAAAAAGGGTGCGAGAGAATTCATTTCCGGGCGGATAGAGAAAGGGAAACTCGTAGTAACCGTTGGAAGGCTCTTTTTTTACAAGCTTTTTCATCTAAAAGAAACTCAAACCATTGTTTGCCAGATAATAAGGGCATCGATTCTATTACACCTTTAATGAAAAGAAAAGAGTGGACAAAAAGTAAATAATTAAAGAAGCTAATTCATGAAGACCCCAACCTCCATGTGATCCGTAGCTCCGCCTTCTGCAAGATGAAAAGGAAAATTGCGATGCAGATAGCGCAATTTGCCGACGGGAAATGGGGTTTGGTAGACTGATTGAGCTTGAGTGGAGTGTGACTCGAGTCAAAAGTTGTACAAGTACCCATTTACATTTTTCCACCTGTCAAATATCTAATTTTAATACTAATTTTTATTAATTATTCAAAACCAAATGGTCGCAAAACCATTCCGGGATTTTTATTTTTTAATGAACAAACAAAATAGTTGGCTAATGAATTGCATAATATATAGTACAGACTAGTGAAATGTATAAATATGATATTACATATTATAAATATAAATATATATATATATATGTATATATATATATTGTGACTAGTTTTATGGTTCGGTAAAGTTTAAAAGATATTTTAAAATTTTTTGAGATTTGAGACTTTTAAAATTTTGAGATTTTAAAAGACATTTTTAGGTATGAGATTTTAATATTTTGAGAATTTAAGATAAATAATTGGAAATCTCAAGTTTAGAGGTGGTATTTGGAATACAATTTTAAATAAGTTAAAAATACCTCGTGATTTGTTAACACTTCTAAAATCTCAAATGTATCCCTCGGGACTTTTGAAAGTATTAAAAAAATTTAAATTAATTACAATATCATTTTTAAAGTCTCAACAAATATTTAAAAATCTCAACAGAATAAATCTCTAAGTCTGAGGTGGGATTTGGGGGTAAATTTTATATAAGGTATTTGTTTATGAAATCTCAGCAAATCTCAAAAAGTTTTAGTAAATGTCAAGCTTTTTTTATTTCAAACGGCATAAACATTCTCATATAAAAAAAAAAGCCAAAAAGGCAATGTACACAGGCCAGCCCGAAGCCGGAGAAATGGAAGGTTGCACACACAACTAATGTAACCTAGATGGAATACCAACTAGCAAAGTTAGAACGACCAACACACTACAACACCAACACCAAACTAAACCACAATGAAAAAATACATAAATCAAAAGACCCCAACAGGGTAATACCTGGGTGTAATCTCCCAATATGAGAACAAAGGCTACACTCGGGCCAAACTGAGGTCAACGACCCATCTCTAACTGAGAGAGCCCCAAGCAGCCCCCACGCCAGCCCCACCGAACTCGTCTAACACCACTAGCCAAGCTCGATAAATCCCCCGCCGCCTAACACCAGACCAAGGAAAAGCGTGAGTGGCCCGGGCCCTCAACCCCAACTGCGCACCAGACCGACACAACAACCGGGATCTCGCCCCAATCGGCTCCCGCAACCCCCGACACCACCACAAATTACCGAAGGCCAACGGCAAAGCCCCACCCGAAACGGTGAAAACCCCGCGCAAAGAGCCACAACCCAGCAGCCACAAATTCTAGTCTGATATGAATTAGTTAAAACACTACGAACCATAGCACCACCGGCAATCAAAGAAAGTGCAAAACACTACGAACCAGAGCACCACCGGCAATCAAAGAAAGAGCCTCCAATCGTCAGCCGGACGACGGTCGGGCGAGTCGCCACCTCCCACCGAGATCCCATCAACGACCACAGACCGAACCATCGCACCCCAAGCAATCCACGGCTACATCGAAAGCACGCTGCACCGGGAGTGGGCCAGGCGAACAAATCGAATTTTGGGAGGCGGGTGTCGCAGAATTGGGGGAAGGGTTTTCGAGTCAGTAAATGTCAAGTTATTTAAATAATTCGTGATTTGTTATTACTTTTTTAAATCTCAAATTAATACTCATAACTTTTAAGAATCTTAAAAAAATAAATTAAATAGTACAAAAATTCTTAAAGTCCCAATAAATTTATAAAAATCTAAATGAATACACCCTATCTATCTATTGAAGATTCCATTTTGTGCCGTGCTAATATAATTTATTTTCACGAACATATTTCTATTGCACTCAATAATTACTAACTAGTGCGTAGCCCGTGCGATACATGGGTAAACAATATCAATTAATAATTATAAATTAAATTAAAGAGGAGAGTAAACAATAGTAACTAATAATTATAAATTAAAAATACTGTTAAATATTATTAAATAATAATTATAAATTTATGATATAGGGTAACATATAACATGTGTAAAATGTATCTAAAATGTTCTATGTTAAACGTAATTCTCATTCAACAGAGAAAATAGTTTAAATAACGCAAAAAACCAATATTTCAGTATATATACTAACACGGCCCACATGCACGAAATTGGTGATGATCTAAATCGGTCAAATGATCGAACGATCGTTAACAATCCATTCACCTATTTATAAATGATAAATTTTCCTGAGTTTTTAGGGTTTTCATAAGATCCACCGTGTGCACATTTCTCGTTTTCCCTCAACTTTGTTTCGTTCGATTCTGAAGAACGATTTAACAAATTAACCTTGTGAATCTTATATTTTTATTTTCAATTGATGATACTTATTTCCAGAAATCACGTAAAAGCGGTGGATCTTATGTTTTTTGTTCGAATTTCACTTGTTTTTCAAATACCAAACAAATTCTTGGATTTGTTTTTTTTTTTTATTTGAATTTCACAAATTAATACAAATCTGGTTTTCGTTTTTAATTTTTAATCTGAATCGCGAAATTTTCTTTCGAAAAACATGGATTTCAGAGATGATTTGTCGAGTTTTTGTTCAGTTCTCAAAGTTTATTTCGCGATTTTTGGTAGAAATGGGAAGAATCAAAACGTTTTGTTCGATTTTCGTGAATTTATAGAATAAAAATGGATATCTTGCTCGAATCATGAAATTTTGTTCGAATCTTTTATTAATATTTGATTTTTCTTCAATTTTTGGAAGTTTTTACCAAAACACTTGAAATCCGACATGAATTTTTGCTTATGTTCAGATCTGACTTTTTATTTTATTTTATTTTTCACACAAAAGTCACTGTAAGGGTGGAGCAAGATTATATGTTACGAACATTGCTTGGGTTTTAAAAGTCGAATGCAAATATGGGATGTATACATTTTTTTCCTATTTCCAAAATTAGTCAAAAATTGACAAATTTTGGACTATGTTCGAGTTTTCATTTTCATAAGATAAAGTTAAAAAAAAAATAGTATTGTATAGTATGAAAATCGAGATTTTTTAAATTATGTTAACATTAATTGTGTTTAATTGAGAAATATTATAACACGGTAAATTATAATACACTTTAACTTATAATATAGTGTCCAAAAATTTATGGAATCCTTCATTTAAGGAATAATTAGATGCTTGCTAATTTTGAAATTTTAATTCCCGAATTTTAAGATTTAGATATTTGGCTGACCTATTTGGAAATTTGATTTTTAAAAAATCCAAAAAATCAGACATTAAATGCTGCCAGAATTTAAAAAATATATATAAAAGCAAGTTTGAATAAAACTTTTCAAAAAAGAAATGCAATTGATATTCCTGGATTTTTTAGTTGCTATATTTGATAAATAATTATTCTTATTATATTATATATAGATACGGACTAGAGTCGAGGGCGAAAACGGTAAAAAGACGTTTGCAAGCTGCAGAACACCGAACATGAAGACAACAACAAACAGATAGCAATGAGTTGAAAACGTGTAAGGATCGAAGAGTTCCAACTGAATTTTGTTTTGAAGCTCACCAATCAGTCCTCCGTAACACCCTAAAAGGTACACTTTCCTTCTTTACTTTCCTCAGTTTCTTCATTGACTACAGTAATCCCTTTTTTTATTATTCCAATTGGATTAGGGCTTTCATTTTCTCTATTGATTCACTCTTTTAATTCCTATTAATTATAGTTTGCTCACTCATCAATCAAGCAATCTACATTTCGTATTATCTGTTTATATATAGACATTCTCCCGAGTTTTTTATATGGTGGCAGAGCTGTAGCTTGCAGGCTTAACTTATCAACCGTTTTAATCTTTTGTCTGCTTGGGTTTAGTACTTTAGTTGAAAATTGAAATGTTGTTTGTCTAACTAGGTTAGGTCTTATCCTGAGTCATGGGTAGTGAGGCAAATGCGTGTAATAAATTCGAAAAGAATTCCATTTCCGAATTAGCCGAGCGAGTAAATAACAACAATGTGGTAGTAGTGCCGTGTACACCGCCACCAAACTACAGATCGACTTGTAGTGTAGTGCCACCAACTCCCGAAGATACGAATGAATTTTCGATCCATAGCCGCAGCTCAGAAACCCCAACAGATGCCTTATTTGATTCGTTTGCTCCGGGCCCTGATAAGTTGATGCTAGCTCCTCAGCCACCGATGAAATATAGGCAAGAATCCCGCACACATGTTGTTCGAAGTCTCAATTTTGCAGATTTTCTCCAAGATACTTTGGGCCATGAATCTAATACGGATGAAAAAAGCATCGAATGTTTTCTTGAAGAGATTGTCTACAGCACTGTTATGGATGCTATTGTTTCAGAGCAGCAGACCACAAAACAGGTCGAAGTTGAAGTTGAGGTTCATACTCCCGAATCTGCCCCACGCCTCATTGGAATTGCTGAGACGTGCCCCAAAGCTCCATTCAAGTACGTATGTAAAAAAAGAAGCATTGTCATTAACAAGGAGATTTGCAAAAAGCTCGACTTCTAACAAAATTTCTCAACGGGAAGGTGATTTGTGTTTCATTTTTATCCATTTACATGTGTGCTGATGATACTTGTGTGGCATATTTATTAACAACATCGTATTCTTAGTAGGTCATTGATATAAGATCATTCAAATGTCGTATTTGTTGTATCCTGGACCTTTGGTAGCACGTAGTCGCAGTATTTCATCTGCATGACTATGCTTTGCCAACCTGTTGTAACTTTAGTTTAATTAAAGATTTTGAGAGTGCTGTAAGATGTTTGGTCAAAATTTTGGAGTGTATCAACAGCACAATGCAACAAACAAGGAAATGCATGCCGAAATTTGATGCAAATTATCACGGGAAGATGTGTAAGGGTCCAAATTTCAATACAAGTTTTATACTTTGATGTTGGTGACTCTATTGCAGCTCAACAACTGCTAATTTAATGGGAATACAATCTCTTGTCCAAAGTCTATGGAGTTTTGTGTATACATTAGTTAATTTCTTTCAATAGAAGTGTTCATTCCATTGCGTGGGGGATACATTATGAATTGCACTTTGTTATGCAAATTATGTCACAGAAAAATATATGGGATCGATTGAAGGTTTATACTTCAACTTGGTGAACTGCTAATGCGATGAGAATCGTCTTTGTTTGTATACTGCAGTGAAGGTTTGGGATCCATTGTCTTTCTGTAGGTCTTCACGCTACATCTTGTTAGGCAGCCATATTTAAAAGTAAATGGCAAAAAAGGTTTAAGCGTGAGATTTTATAGTCAAATATATACTTTTAATCAATAGATAATTTAACCACACCTAGTTATAATACCGACATTTGTGCCTAGCCGTGTTATAAAGTGACTAAATTATATAAGCCACTGTATAACCTCAATATATACCGTGAAGATATCCTGATGGGATCAATATTTTGAGACTACTATGAGGTCGCAACAGAATATTTTGATGTTACAGTATCATATTCATCTCAAAATACAGAATATGAGAAACCTAGTAAAAACTCCAATATTCATGACTCGTAAAATATCAATAAAGTATAAATTGAAGACAGCGTATATGTAGGGAAATTTTATCTTCAAAACGCATTGCTCGGGAAAATCTGAAATCATAAAAAATATAGGTTTCTCAACATCTGTGAGCAACTAAAGCTAAGAAATAAATAAACAGAGCACGGCACTGGCACAACAAAGGTGCTTGCTCCTTAGTAAAACAAAATTCTGAAATAGTCGTGTTTATCACCCTATGTAGCTGCAAACTGATGGCAAATATAATCTCCGAGCCTACAGAACATCTGGACATACATCCAATGGATAATTAGAAGTCAAATACACTTGCTTACATCATGGTAATATGTTTTCTTTGTTCTACAGCTTCTAATACCAAATCCAAGTAAAAGCCGGACACAAAAAACATTGATAGTGAGGATCTACTTTATTATTCAGAATGCTCACAATGCATCCAGCTGCTAACTCTACTGAGACCTGAAAGTAAAACTTGATCCACAATCACCTGCTGATATATGCCAGACGTGGAATAGAATAGGTACAATGCATTTACCTTCAAGATTTTCTGAGTGTCAATCAGGCATCAGACACAAATTGTTTATCTTCATAATACCTTCTCTCACTTTCACCCTTCCTTTCATTTCGCCTCTGCAAATAACCGCCTTTCGTTCAGTTTTTTTTTCTTTTTTTCTTTTCTAATTAACAAAAAACAAGTGAAGCAAATAATAATTCAAAAAGATATCTGAACTCTCAAGTCTCAAGATAATATCAAATTGGTGAAACCTGGTATGCCTCGTGATTAGATACAATCCTCTTGATTATAGTGCTAGTTGTTATTTCCAGAGGACTTTCCAGTAGCTTAAAGATACCAAGGCTGATTGGAACAGAATATTTTCTCTGCTTCTCCTACATAATTAGCGAATATGATACCCCGGTTTGAATTAGCAAATTGTAGATAAGATGAGCACCCATATGATAACTTAATGATACACGTCCATGATAATTAAACAGCATACCTTCTCAAAATCATTATCCTCAGCTACACTCCCATGCACAACCAAAGAGATGTTGAAGGTTGTTATCTGCAACAACAAGAATTACAAAACGCTTGCATGGCATTCCAACATTTAGCAAAGTTCAATTTTAATGAAAATGGGGATTATTGGATCGTCAGTTTTTGTTCTTGTTAGTATGATCGTGACATGAAGTCAAGAACTAGCAAAGGCTGAACCTTATTATATAGTAAAACAAGAAGCTAAATAACATCAACTCTGAAACACATCATGCTTTCCTCAGGCTTTGATACGTCATGTTTTGAAAATAATGAACCACATTACAATACGAGAATACTACCGCTTAATCAATCCTCACAAAAATCCGTACAGTACAAACAAGCCAAGGAAGCAACTCCTAGATAAGGGAAAAGGCAAAAATTTATACTTATGAAACTTTAACAGCAATATAATGTGATTCCTACTCACCATATCTTTGGACACCTCCCATGGAGCACCAATAATTACCTCATCTGCATATCGGCATGCCAGAACGCTTAAGCTTCTTTCATGAAGATTCATAATTGGGCGGTGAGCTCCTCTATTTGAACTGCAATCAAAACCATAATGGAAAATTGTCAAGCTGCTGAGCTCACTACCAGACTCATACAAGAGTAGGAAATAATTATTGTATAAACCAACACACTATCAAAAGCAATAGAGTCAAACCTGACAGTTTGATCAGTATGGATGCCAACAAGAAGAAAGTCACCCAGCCCTCGTGCAAGCCTCAGTATCTGTTTAAACCATAAAAATACTACAGTGAGCCATATTGTAAAAACAAAACAATATGTCAGAGCAATGGTACATTCATCAGATTTTATATCCACGCATACTGCAAGATGATTCAATAGTACTGAATGTGGATAAACAAGAAAAAGGCGTGAAAATATAATTAATAGAAGCAGAAGGAATGAACATTAGTAACGGACTCAAATCTAACAAAGCATACACGGTAGACTATAAATTTCAACTCCAATTTGTTTAAGAGAATATATCCAATAAATTTAACAAGAGAAACCATCAAGTACCTCTACATGTCCAGCATGGAAAAGATCAAAGGCACCATCTATGTAAACTATACGTGCATCAGGTCCAGGTCCCTAAAAGAAGCACACGAAAATATAATGACTATTTGACAATTGAGATACATATATGTTATTACTGCTATGCCGCACACAGAATAAACATCTAAAAATAAGAAAGGGCTAGGAAAAATGATCAGTCATTCATCCTGACCTACAAAATAATTACAAGCTAGGAATTGAATGCAGACCAAATTCCTAATGATGAAGCAAATTATTAAGGAAGTAATAGTTAAATTTCAAGTGTAATTGGGTAAGATATTAAGATCAGAAAAATGATTTCTCACACTCAGATCAGAATACATATGCTATAATATTTTCTTTTTCGTTTTCATTGTTTCCTTTTTTGGTAGTGGGTGGGGGAGGGGAAGGAAAAGACGGAACAAAACTTTAAATCAAGGAACAACCGGGAATTTACTCACTGTCGGAATTCAAGGACTGGAGGACCTATACAACCCTTGTATGCGGACCTGAATGTCTATTAATAATACATAGGAAATTCAAAACTTTTTATTAAAGCTGTGAGTTCATAATGCATGTACCTTGCCATTGGAGAATTGAACAATCCTACGTGACGTAGGCAGAAAATGGGATATCCGCGTTCCACTACCAGAGCTACCATCTTCGGATTTCTGACTGTGACCATGGCTGAATTGTCGCTGCAGAGAGGAGTGGCTATGCTTGTCTCCAGTTGATCTCTCTCTAACGCAGAGAAGCATACGACCTAGTGTATAAAGTCGCCAAATGAAAGCTTCAATTTCAAGTTTGGGAAGGCAACATGTACTAATTTGCCATCACTTTACTATAAAGTTTCTAGATTGGAAAAAAAAAATCAGCCAAAAGCTAAAATAACTTGGGAATGCTAGGCGTTTAAATACTCGTACTATTTTCGCTTACAATACTGTTTGCCCAAACATGTGCTTGCTTAGAAAAATACAGAAAGATACACAATTCACATCTCAATTTCCCAATCAACACTCACCCTCAATTACAATTTAATCAGTATCACATCCCGTTAACTATCTTCATCCACAATCAGATCCAATCACTCTTCAAATTGAGTCTCATTTGCTTAACATTTTTGCCACACTTATTGCTCAAAATAGAAAGAAGCAGAAAATAAGGCTAAGCAATCACTCAGGTGCTGATAATCAACTGTTCATGGTGTTACACACATAGACCGTTAACCTTTTCCTTTTCATTAAGAGCCGAACTTAAGGAAACAATAAAGTTCTCATTACATCATATTCATTTAAATGTACAGAAGTGACAATACCAACGATATCAGTGCTTGATACCCCCTCTGTGCGCTTTATCTGTTTATAACGGCCAACCTTCTTGGCAAGGGCATAGGCATCAGTCCCATCTGGAAGAACGCACGGATCATCCCCATGGATGATGTAATCAATATTGTATTCATCAAATAGCTTTCTCATGAAATCTTCTGTGATAGCATAGGGAGCATCAGAAATAACTTCATCCACCCATTTTACAGCACTGACCATGATCATCCTATGATAGAAATAAGAACAACACAAAAGCATTATTTATTGCAACAAAGCTGAGTTACAGTTCTCTATTGTACATCTTGCAAAATTCGTTAATAATCTCCATCAAACATAGTGGAAAAGATAGGTATACCTAATGCCTAATACAGAAATAATAAAACGACATAAGTAATAGTTCTTGTTAGTATAAAAGAAATTGAATCTATTCAGAGGCTTGCTAGAACCTGCCAACCAGCATATACACTGCATAATTTCATATAACATTTAAGACAGAGTAGTAAGATGGTGCAGGGTTTGAAGCAATTAGAAGTGCAGAAACGAGATGAATTTGGAATCAAACAAGAATGCAATGTCTAGCTTTTGAGCAGTAGTGTAATTGATAGGAACAAGTCTAAGAACTATACATCCAGCGCGAATTAATAAAGTGGGAACAAAATTACCGAATGGAATAACGAAAAATAGAGAAAAAAAATAATAAAAAAAAAAATCTATGAACTACCTCTCGTCGAGGGGAGTAACTGGTGGCCCTTTGTTGGCAATAATTTCGGCATCGCTAACAATGCCGACGACTAATTGGTCGCCGAGGGCTCGGGCTTGGCGGAGCGCATTACAGTGACCATAATGCATCATGTCGAAGCAGCCATCCATGTAAACCCTTATCGGTCTCTTCTTCTTCTTATTGCTAATACTCAGCGGCGGCAAAGCAAAACGGAAACCCAGCAACGAAACTCCGACGACCATCCCTCCTATTAACCATGTCGCCAGAATCCGATGGGCGTAATCCTTCTCCCAACCCATTTTTTGTTTATTCTTTCCTCCAAATGCTCTCTCTCGGGCGCTCTCTCTCTCTCTCTCTTTCTCCTCTCCCCAACCTATTACTCTTGATAGATTGATGCTATCCGTCAATCGCCAACCCTACCTGGCCGTCATTTGCGCTCCTCCGTTTTCTTCTAGCGACTGCTGATTCAAATTTAAGCAATCTCCAGAGCTTGCGTCACTGGATCTCACGGATCCCAGCCATTACAAAATTATTTATCCTATTAAACTTGTTACATACATATATAAAAATGACAAAAAGTAGTATTTATTTAATTTTAATATTTTTACATACTGCAATCAATACAATTTACAATTATGAAATAGTTATAATTAGAATATATTCTCTCAAAAATACTATTTAATTATTAAATATTAATAACTACCAATAAATATTTTGTTAATTTTGTATCATATCAGAATCATTTTCATTTTATATTATTCACATTCTATATGAATATTTCATATTTGTCAAAATATTTTCCACATTAGGGGAGCAAAAACTTTTAAAAATTTTATATGCTAAACCGTCACCCTCAATATTCCAAATATAACATCGACCACTAAATTGCCCAAGCTACAAGCTCAATGATTGAACTAATTGGATGAATATTTATTTTATGAATATTTTTATATATATTTATTCATATGAGAATAATTCTTTGGGAAAGAAATAAGAATGAATCTGGACCATGTGATCAATCATATCTGGGTATGATGAAGTCAAACTAGGGTCAATCATTAATGACATTCTAGTAATTATTTGATCATATTATAATCAAATATGTGCATTTAACCAATAATTAAGGGTAAGTTGGTCAACACATATATTATGTGGGACCCACTCACCAATTAATTACATGATTTCTATTTCATCATCCTCTCTCTTTATTTTTCACACAATCCGTATTTCTCTCTCTCACACACACACACACACAAAATTCAGCCCGCCACCAGTGCACCACACCGCAGTCACCGGAATTCCTCCGCCGCGACCAGTCCACCGTGCTTCCCCTCGACTGAGCCATCTCGCCTCCACCCTCCCCGTCCGTAGCCCCCACAAGTCCACCACGCCACAGCCACAAGAATTCCTTCGCCGCCACCAGTCCACCGCCTCCACTCGACTGAGCAATCTCGACTCCAACAATCCAACGCCGTCCCTCGTCGGACCACCAGGGCAAACCCGGCAGAGCTCGAGCTTTATTATCCCCTTCCTCTCCGACGCTGGCCGTCGCACCGCCCACCCGCTGCCGACGGAGCTTATCTCGGTCGTCGATATACACCTCAACGACGAACTGTTATTCTCCAGAGTCCCGCTGCCGGTGTTTTACTCCTGAAGCTCTTGATTTTAGATTGTGAAATTTGATTTGTGGATCTTGATTGCATATTGTGAATTTTGATTTTGTGGTGTTATTATTGTAAATTAGATTAACTGCTCGTGAAGCTCGTGATTTTAGATTGTGAATTTGATTCTTGGATCTTGATTGCAGATTGTGAAATTTGATTTTGTGGTGTTGTTACTGTAAATTAGATTAACATTAGGGCTTCGTTTTGGAAATTTGATAATAAACAGGGACCTAATCACAATTTTTCATAATTTCTAATATAGTGCAGGGACCTAATCACAATTTCTATGCTGTGAAGAATAGGAACTTTGATTAGTATTGTAATTTTATTTATTTATTTTTTGTGTGGCGAGTTTGGGGAGTTGATTGTGTGCTTTTCCCTATTACTCGGTGTTGACACCCGAGTTCGAAAGCCGAACCGGATCTCCGGTTCGGTGCGTAGGTGTCGAGCCGGACTCCGAAACTTTGTGACTTTGACGTCCACACGAATCCGTCCGTTAGCCCGGCGTTTGCGACAGTAAAATTCCGGTGCCGGCCTGACGAGTGACGACCTAGAGGAAGGTTCCCCGGAGCTGGAGGAACAAACAAGGAAAAGGTGCCGACCTGGGGTCTCAGAACGGGCCTCTACAATGAGGAATGCCGATCTCGATAATGGTATAATAATGCCACTTGGAGAGTAATCATTGGTGATTGGACGGGACATTCTAGCCTGCTGACATACCTCCCGTAGTCAAGACATAAAGTCTGCCAGCATTAAATGACCCCCATGTACACATTAAATGCCTGTCAGGCAATGATGAGGAAAACCTCAAATCGCATTAAATTCTGTCAGGGAGGCGCCGAACTGCTCTGCAAGAGCACTGTACGACAAGACTGGTGAACAGTGCCTGAACAGTGTCACATTTATGGCCACTAAAAATAGCAGCTCACTTCATTTATTTTGGGGTTGTTGAACCTCAACTGTAAAAGCTTTTTCTATACTTTCTCTCTCTAGACTTGTAAGAAACTCGTGTAAGAAACTGTAAGTACATCGCAAGTGCCGACCTCGTACGAGAGGCCGACCTCGTGATCTCTTAATAAAATCGTAATTAAACCATAATTCTTTGTCTCTTTCCTATTATCTTTTCGTTACTAAACTTTTTAACCGTTGACCGGAAACGTCCGTCAACAGTTTGGCGCTAGAAGGAGGGCACCATAAGTTACTTGGTGTCAATTTTTCGATCTTGTGAAGCTCCACTTCGCACTCATCTTTTTCCCACTCTTTCCACTTCCAAAAACTTCTCAAAATGCCTTCATCCAGTCGTGATGACTCCACCCAGCAGTCCGGCTCCCAGCCTCGTGGCCGTAACGACGGGAAAACCTCCCGTCGTGCTCAACAGGGACCCATAGTCCCAGTTCCACCAGTCCCTACCTTTGTTGCGGCCTTGCAGCACCCTGATGTCCTCAAAGCCCTCGAGGGGGTCTTCGCCAAGGCCCTCGCCAGTCAAACCGCTGGGGCAAACACCATGGTGCCCACGGAGAACCCCGGCAATACCCTGCTCCACACTCCCGAGAAGGAGACCGGGGGGCAAAAGAACCCGACGAAATCCAAAACCACGGCTCAGTCACCAAACCGCGAGGCTCAGAACCGCCGTGACAAAAGCACCAGACCGGCTCCTACCGAGCAGACGGGGGAGAGCCAGCCGGAGCGAAGCCTCCAGGTCGTTCGCCGCTCTGTCCACCAGCGATTGGGTGACAAGAGCCAAGCCAACCACGATCTCCGGGAGGTGATCAGGCGGGGCAAAGCCATAGGGCACGACACTGAGGAAGTCGCGGCCCTCAAACGCAGAATTGCCGAACTGAAAGGTCAGCAGCCCACCGGGAGTGAGTTTTCACTCCCAGCCGATCCACAGACTCGCACGCGACCCACTCCCCGGGTCATGGACCACGCCTCGCCTCTTTCCCCCGACATCCTACGAGAGGCCGTCCCGAAGCAGATTCAAGTACCCCAGCTCGGCCTCTATGATGGGAGTTCGGACCCTGACTCCCACATCGGTCTGTACACTTCATGGATGGACCTGCACGGCGCCTCTAACGCCATGCGCTGCCGCATGTTCTCCTTGACGTTGGGGCCAAAGGCGCAGAGGTGGTATCATTCTCTTTACCCCCATTCCATTTCCACCTGGGCCCAGCTCAGGTCGGCGTTTGGGTCGCACTTTATCGGATCGCAGGTCAATCTCGCCCCCAAAGAGTCAATCTCTAATATCGTTCAGGGCGAGAACGAGAGCCTCAAGGACTACATTGCCCGGTTCAATGACCGGGTCCAAAATATGGAGCGGTGCCATCCTGACGCCCTGCTAATCACTGCTCAGGGTGGTCTGAGACCAAAAACGCTGTTTAGGTGGTCCCTGTGCCAGAATAAGCCGACCATCTACCAGGAATTCCTCGCTTGCGCCCAAGATTACATAATGGCGGAGGAATCCTCTTCCATCCCCACATTCGACGCAGCACCGACACCAACAAAAACGAAGGCGAAGGAAGAAAAATCAGGGAAGCCGAGCAAGTCGTTCGCTGAAATCCGGGCTCAGCGGAGACAAAGGGCTGAGGAACTGAAAGAAAGCTACCAAGGCGTCTTCTCGGTGGGAGCCGCGGCGGTCTACGAGGAGATCAAGGCCAAGGGGTTGCTACCGAACCCCAAATCGATGTTCACCGACAAGGACAAGGTGGATAAGACCCGCTACTGCTCCTATCATAAGGCGCACGGGCACAATACTGACCAGTGCCGAAATTTGATCCCGGCATTGCTCAAACTAATCGATGACCCCCAGCTTCGGAGGTTCACCCACTCCGGAGACAAGAGGAAGAAGGGGGGCCGCTTTGGGGAAGGCCAAGACAGCGACGAGGATGCCGACGTGAATCCTCGGAGGAAGAAGCCACAACAGGGCGGTCCCCACGAAATCATGACTTTCTGCCCCACCCATCAAGATGAGGCCGGCACCTCTAGGGGCAGAAAGAGAGACCGGTCCCCACGCACTGGGGCCGACCCGGCCGACCTTCTAACCCGGCGCGTCAACACAAGCCGGAGCGAGTCCCTCCTCTGCAGGAGGCAAACCAAGGCCTATGTCCGTCAAGCCTATCATGTCGGGCAAAGGGTGATGCACGCCAACAGAAGATCGGCGCTAGAGCCGATACCAAACACCATCACCTTCACCGATGAGGACGTCTTCCTGTTTGATCACCCCCACTCCGACGCCTTGGTGATCACGGCGCCGATCATGGCGATAAAGATCCATCGCATCATGGTCGACACCGGGGCCTATGCGAGCATCCTTTACTACGAGACCTTCAAGAATGGAACTCAAAAGAGCATTCAAAAGAATGGAACAAGAGGTGGACAACCCATATCTTGCATACTTTAATGAGCCTGATGAGGAGTTTGATGAGGATGGAAATGTAATTGTTCAGAAAAAGGACAAAAAAAAAATTGGGCCACCGAGGGATTCAGATTGGGATGCATGTGAACATTTTATAAGCTTTCTTCATGTTTTTTATGATGTCACACTTAGGGTAAGTGCCTCTAATCACCCAACCATTCACACTACCTTTCATGACATTGTTAACATGAAATCAGCTATGAACAACAAATCAGTTTTTCCCCCCTTACTGCAACTCATAAATTAATGGCTGACATTGCATCACTCATGAAAACCAAGTATAACAAATACTTTGGTCAACTGAAGGATATGAACCCTTCAACTTTTGTTGGAATTGTGATGGATCCAAGGTTTAAGATGAAGCATGTCACTATATTATTGTCTGCTGAGTTGATGTGGAGTGATTATGAGGTTGAGAAGAAAGAAAAAGAGATCAAAGCACTATTGTTTGAGTTGTTTGAAGAGTATAGTGCACAAAATGATAAAAGTATGAATAAAAGAAGTGTAGAGTCAGTGAGTAGCAGCAACAACAACAATATGAAGAGACAAAAAATGAAAGAAAGTGATTCAAATGCTGGGAGTAGGGTTAATATAGGCAACAACAACTTGAAATATGTTGTTGATTGGACCAAACATGTCACAGAAACTGATGAGGCAACTATAGAGCATGAGATTGATGCATATCTGAAAGATCCTTCGTTAGCCATTAAGGATAAAAAAGGTGATGATCTTGATGCTGAGGATGTGATAGAGAAATACAAATCCTTTGATATATTGCAATGGTGGAAAAATGCAGCCTCCCGGTATCCAGTTCTCTCTGCACTTGCCAAAGACATTTTTGCTATTCAAGTATCAATAGTGGCTTCTGAGAGTGCTTTTAGCACATGAGGGAGAGTAATTGATTCATTTAGGAGTTCATTAACTCCTAAATCTGCGTAGGCCTTGATTTGCATGCAAAATTGGCTTAGAGGAGATAATATAATCATGGACTTTGAGAATGAACCTTCAACTCAAGAGTTAGAATTCTATGAAAATATTGAGATAGGTACTATATAGTTTTTCAGTTTCATTCTTGATTTCTTTCAGTTTCAGAATTTGATTATTGCTTTTATAAGTTATTTTTAGTTTCAAAATTTGAGTTCTTTTAAACTATAAAGTAACAATTCACTTTGTTTTCCATTTTGTAGAGTTCTACAATGCACAAATGGCTGTTGGGAAGAAGGTGTTTGATGTGGAAAGCTTGGAAAATAAAGATGATGGTTTTGAAGATGGTGGTTATGATGATTATTGATTTGAATTAGACTACTTTGCTTTCAGTTTGAATTTTGAAGTATGGTTCATGTTTGTGAAATACTTCCGTAGTTGTACCCTTTTGTTTTAAGACAATGTTTAATTTACTATTTGGTGTAAGTGTGTAAGACTGTAAGTGAACTTTGGATTTTAGAATGTTTGAAAATTTGAATGGTTGCAGCTTTGGAATGTAAGTGAACTGTAAGTGAACTTTGGAATGTTTGGATTCACTAGTTAGTTGCAGGCTTATAATTTTGAATGGAATTAGTTAATTTTGAACTTTTGATTTTTGAAGTATGTTATGTACCCTTTGATTTTGATTTTTGAATGCAAACAGAGTAACATACTATCAGTAGCTTTGTTTTTACTTTTGTCCCGGAGTCTCGAACCGTTTTGTCCCGGTCCCGATTGTTACCAATCCATTTGGGACGGGGTCTCGTCCCAGATCGGTTCAAAAAACCGGGACAGGTACCAGGATGGTCAAATCCCGGACCGTCCTGGACCGCGCCCACCCCTAGGGAAGATAAGGTCGTTACAGACATCCAAGCTACTGAAGGCACGAAGCTACATGTAAAAGCCATAGTCCACACTTTCGGCGAAGAAAAAGAAGAAAATCACGCCAATAAGAGAAAAGAGAAAACTCTGCCAAAGATGTTTATTATGTTGTAAGTAAGTGATAGTAATTAATTTTAATTGCAAATGGATAATTGTTGTTAGATTAGTGTGAATACATGATTGGACTTAATAAATAAGATATCAGTTGTAAATAAATATATTTTAATTGTTGTTGAAAATTTAAAAAGTTAGGATGAAAAATTAAATCTCGCATCAAACATAATAAATTTTTGTTTAGATATTTGTTCAAATATGATGGTAAAATATCAAGGAAAGCAATTAAATCCAATATAGATGGATTATCACAATATTTTTTATAAGAAAATAATGATCCCAAATGAATATTTATTCAGATATATTTTTTTCTGCAACCATACGAAATTTTTTGTGGAAATGACTCCACCTTCATGTTTTATTTTTCTTTTTAACAAAATTATACATTCAATTGTTTTTTTCTCAAACTTACAGGGGTGAGACCGTTAGAGTAACTGTTTTTAGCATTTTTTTGAGGGAAATTGTGCTAAACAATAATAAATAATTATTTACGGGGAAAAGAGTCTTTCAACTGCATTATAGGCAATAAAAACTTAAATCAGTAACTTCTTTTCAACCGAATTGTCTTCAATAAAAGCTTAAATTTGTTAATAAAATTGATTGCAAAACCAGTAACTTATTAATAAAATTGCTTCACTATTTATTGGTAGGAAGATGAAAACTCATTTGTTAATTGAAAACCAAAAGTCTTGTACAGAAGTGATTGCGAAACATAGGATTCACGGATCATGTCCATTGGACTCTTTTTTTGAGGATGATGACGAAGAGTTTGAGCTGTGGATTCGTAAGGGTCTTCTAAAACATCCTAATATGAAGCGAGATGGGTAATTCTTTTGCATTTAATTTTTTATAATTTATTTTTTAAATGTTACTAATTCTTATGTTTATAATTATATATTTGTTTTTGCATAGTGTTATTTTTTATGACAAGAAGCATGGAACTATAGATCCAGGGTTTGATTTTAATGTGGCTCAAATTAGTGATAAGGCATGGTTTTATACACTCTTCGAGCCGGGATACAGTGTTAGTCCCTACTATTATATTAAAATTTTCAATACTTGTTTGTTTCTTACTACATATTTTTGATATTATTAATTTATTTATTCCATTTCACAGCATATTGAAGTTATTTTCTACTACTTGAGGAAGATCGGGTTGTATTCAAATTTGAAAGTAGCTATGAGATACACAACCACCGATCCATTTTTTGATGAAACGATCAAGTCGTTGTATTTGAGGTATATTGAGCATGCTTCTGAAAGTGTTATTGATGTGTCTAGCCTCATTTCTGATTATATAATGGGTTACAAACAAATATGCGGCAAACCATGGTTTGAAGTTGATCACGTTCTATTCCCGATATACATTGAGCTAGACAAAGTAGGCCGTTGGATCCTTGGCAGACTTTCATTTGTTGATAGATTATTTTATGTTTATAACTCACGTTGGTCGGTAAATGATGATTCCGAAGTTGCAAAATCTGTGAAGTGCTACTCAGATATCCTACCAGTTTCCTTGGACCTTGTTGGATTTTATAAGAAACGATATGATATCAAACAGAAGAATTGGCGATATGTGACAAAGAAAATTACCGAGCCTTTCGATATTGTTATTGTTAAGGGGTTGCCAGGAGAAAGACTCAGGTAGACCAATATCCACATATATATATGCATACACTATATGTAACATTTATCTATGAATAAGGATAAAAACTTCATTAGACATGAAAGATGGTTTTTATACCAAGAAGTCCAGTTGGAGATTAAAACATGGTATTGTACATGTTAACCACAGAGGAATAACAAGCAGAAGCTTAAATATAATTAACTTAATAAATCCCATCTTTATGCCAATGATACAGAGATGCTCCCGTTTCATCATTATAACCACCTCATCAATCAAAAAAATAGTAAATGAATAATCGAAGATTCAAATTTATCGGCTAATGATTACCTCAAAATCGAGCATCTTCAATATCGCCCAGCTAAAGGAGCAAGATTTGTATCATGTAGAATAACTTAAATACAAAAGCTTAAGGTAATAAATTTGTTGTTTAATTCCCATGCTTAAAAAACCATATCCACCAGGATTTCATAATATAACAGAAAACCAGGTACTGTGATTACAAAAATATTAAACAACTTATTCAATTGACTTATGTATGACTTTTTGTGCATAAATTTTCATCGGTTTAGCTCCATTGTTGTCGGCATCTCTAGGCGAAGCAAGAGACATTTTGCTAATCAGCCTTCTAAACTCTGTTGAAGTTTCTCCATCACTTTAGGTGCTTTAGTTCTTTTGATATGGAAAAGAAAGGTTTGAAATGCTAGTGGCTTCTGTACTATTATTTGTGACTAATTACATTAGTGTGACTAAATTTCAAAGTCGAATACATTAGTGGAAGGATAAATTTTCACTTAAAGGAGTGAAAGTTTATTTTAANAAGAAACGATACAGAACAGTAGAAAACCTTCAAGAAATATTGGAATTTAAGAAAATATACTTAAACATGTGTTCCTCAATCAAGTATCAATGAGCTAAACGTTTCTAGCTTTTCTTCGAAATGAATGTTCACATTCACATCATGGGTGGATTATGACAGGTTTTAACATTATGCCCCTTCTGGCCACATTTTCCGCATCGAGTCTTCCTTCTGTACTCCCACCCCGAAATAAGTCTCTTCTTTCTTCGCCTCCCAGACTTTGATTTACCAAATGGCGGTAGTACAATGTTTGGTGACATCTCAGCGGAATCTTTTTCTAGTATGTCACCTTCAACAGGGAAGACTGTTTCTTCATATGTAGCCAACATGCTTTCTTTACGATAATACCACGAACAATATGGGAGTGGGTCCTCGTTATTACCTCGTAAAACAGAAAGAGCATGCGGACATGGAAGTTCATCCATTTGGAACCGATTGCAACTACAAACCTTTTTTACCAAATCAACCACATAAAATCTCTGTCCTGACGAAACCTTGTATATTCGATCACTTGCCTTTGTCTACCTTGTTGATACTCAATTTGCCTCTGATTAATTAAATGATAAACGAAATACGGCCCAATAATCGAGGAGCCAAAAATATATAATAAATGAATATACAAACAGGTTCTCAAGATTGATCGCCTAAAACTGACCGGATTCTCAGATGTCAAGCCCGCTTGCTACCGAGCTGAGTAGGATTCAAAAGTGATCAACCGGCACGGATATCTTAAAGAAGGCGCCTCCGGAGAG